>VWZV01006130.1:307493-370488 GCA_013397155.1 Irena cyanogastra
GGCGCCCAGCGCGGCGGGGCTGGGCCGGCGGCTGCGGGCGTGGCTGCCCCGGTGAGCGGGGAGAGGGGCTGGAGGCGCTCCCCAGGGGCTGCTCCCCACCGCGGGAACACGGGCAGCACGGGGGGAGGCCCGGGGGCGGCTCGCCGGGAGCCCACGAGGGGTGCGGGGAGGGTGTGCGCCACACCGGGAGCACACGGATGTGCCACCCGCCTGTTTTTGCCGGGCTCATACAGGCATAGAACTGTCAAGGTTGGAAGAGACCTTTAAGGTCGTCCAGTCCGACCGTGCACGCAACACTGCCACTCTAATCCCTAAACCACATCACCCAGCGCNCCTGCTGTGTGGAATATACGAAAAACAATTACAGTTGTTTCATTCAACAATTACAGACTGATTAATCCAGGAATCACATCCCTGTGTTCTGTACAGCCAGAGCCCAAATGACACGTGCAGCATGGACAGACACACAGGCAGAGGACACTGATCAGGGGCTGGGCATCAACAAACAATGGGGGTTTGTCCCCTCTAACCGTTAAGGTACCTTATCCTGACAAAGGGTTTTGATATATTTCAGCCTGTACAGAATGGATGTCCACAACTACCCTGAAACTGCAGCCAGGCATAAAGCAGGATTTGTCTGCTTGAAAATCACAGTTGTGTAACACATAAACACAATTCATCTGGGAAACCCCACAATTCTGAACCTCACGAACAGCACTCAGGCTGTACACTTGGCGGGCCACAACCCAGGCAAGGGAAGAGACGGGAGGGACAGACACGAACCGTGACCCTTTCTAGACAAGAAAAAGCAGCAGCCTCACAGGTGCTGAGTAAGGCGAGCCGCAGACCTGTCCGCTGCCCACGTCTCCCACGGGGAGCTGGTGCCAGCCTCCCCTCGATGCCGCGCCCCACACCGAGCTGACCGCCGGGAGGGGAGGCCCGGCTCTTCCCCCGGGACGCCACATCCCCGGGGTGCTGAGACCCCGTGCCCGGTGTGCCGAAACTCCCCCGTGCCTGGGGGGCTGTGCCAACGCGTCCCCAAGGCGCTGTCACCCCCCCCGGCCTCCCCGGGACGGCCCCGGTGCTCCCGCCCGGCTGAGGGGAGTGGCAGGGTCGGGCGAGCGGAGGCTGCACGGAGGCGCTGGGAAGGGGCTGAGGGGCCGGGGGGCAGCGGGGCCGGGAGTCGGAGGAGGCCGGGCAGCGCCCCCACGCCTGCGGTACTCACTCAGCCACGACTCCAGGCTCTCCCCCTCAGCCTCCGCCATGTTGCCGGAGCGACCCGGGGGCCCTCCCCGCCCGCGCGAGAGCCGCGCGAGGGGNAGCTCCAGAGATGGTGACTGCACCGGCCCCCAACGCCCGGCCGTAGAACAGTGGGAAAAGGGAAAAAATCCCGCATTGAGCTGCTCGCCCCACTGCCACGTGATGCCTCTCACGTCTGGTATTCCTTCTGAGGCGTGTTCACGTCTGTCCTCATCTGTCGGCATCCCTGTCGCGACACAGCACGTGCACTGGCTTACGGCCCCGCCTGTCCTGTTCCTTGCAGGATAATGCCGGTGAGATGGAGCCGCTACAACCCCAGCTACCTGGAGCCAGAAGTGAAAAAGGAAGCGTATCAGAAACCTTTAGAGGAGCTGACTGAGGAGGAAAGGGAACAAATGGAGCTGAAGGCTGTTCGACCCATCAAAGCTGCTCCTCCCACTCTCTCCAGTTCCGTGTTCAGCGACCCCATGATCAGGTCAGACAAAGCAGCAGCTCCTCCTCTCTCCAAAAATGCCTGTGCTGCTTTCCTCTGCCTTCACTTGCTGGCTTCACATTGCCTTTTGTTATAGCACAATCTCTATATTCTGGATTAATCTTTTCCCATCAATGAGTCCATTGTTTTGCAGTGACTAGAGATAATTACAGCAGATCTGGCTGCACCCACACTTAACCATGGGAACAACACAAAGGGATGGGGGTGGAGGGCTTATTTCTGTGGGTGATAAAATCAGAATTCATATCAGATCCTATCTGACTTCATGTTTACAGTAAATTCACCAATATGATGATGAAGAGTGGCAATAAAGTACTGGCCAGAAGCCTCATGTCTCAGGTAAGAACTCAGGTTTCTTCTCACTGTTATGTTAAAACTAGACAAAATGGAAGGCTGAGGTATCAAGCACTGAATCCACCAAACAAACCCACTGAAATTGGGAATTACCAGAACTCAAGTGATCCATCTCTGTGGTCCTGGTGTGTTTCACTCTGCCACACGTTGCTGGCACCATGATTCCTCTCATAAACTGTGATTTGTTTGATAAAAGGTAAATTGCCCCAGACTCATTAGCTCACAGACCAGCAGGTGATGCCTTCTTGGAGAACCTTCTCTTTCCATCCTTCAGTATCCCTGTGATTTTTTGTACTGCATAAACGCAGAGAATACCCTTAAAAAGTGTAATTTTCTCTAAAGATCTTGGCAGCTCTCTGTCATGCCTTACCCTCTGTATAACTTGCACTTGAAGTCCCACAGATAGGTCACCTACTTGACACAGCTTTGAGCCTGCTTTGACCCACAGCAACTGATATTAACTGGTGTTCCCATCTGGTCTGTCTCACCTTTGAACTCCCTTGAAATGGGAACACATTCTGCCCAAATGTTCAAAATTAACTGCTGATTCCTTGTTAGAGAAAAGCACACAGGCTCTGGAGGGGAGGCTTTGCAGGGGAGGATGCTCAGTCCACAGACCCCTATTCCTGCCTCTGCTTTGTCTCTGCCCTTCCCTGGCTTCTGGCCCAGGTTTGTGCTGCTCATCCCCCTCACCTGAAATGCAGTGACTGATAAAAGAGACTGAAGAGCTGGAAGAGGGTGAAGTAAAACTTGAGTTAAAGAATTCCCAATGGGTCTTTTGCCTCTGGGCCTAGAGAACCAGCTGCTCAGGTGAAAATGGGGTGCCTGTAAAAGTGATGTAACCTCATGGAATGGGAGAATCCATCTGCCCTGTATGTCTTCTTTCTTGCCTTTCTTCCAAGACTCTGGAGGCCATTAAAAGGAAGCAGCTGGAGAAGTACCACAAAGCCCCAGAAAATGAGAAGGAGACAATTGAATGCAACCCCTACGTCATTTTCCACCAGGCTCTCAAGAACTGCCAGCCCATCATTGGGCTCAGCAACATCACCAGAGGAGGCAAAACATACCAGGTGAAAGGGGGGCTGGGAGCACAACTGGTTGGGAGACAATTAGCTAGGGAGGT
This sequence comes from Irena cyanogastra, assembly GCA_013397155.1. Classification (NCBI taxonomy): domain Eukaryota; kingdom Metazoa; phylum Chordata; class Aves; order Passeriformes; family Irenidae; genus Irena; species Irena cyanogastra. The sequence goes on from VWZV01006130.1 coordinate 310,724, forward strand.
AAATGAACTGGTTTCCACCCCATCAGCTCAGGATCATCTCTCCTTGGAAAGAGCCACTTTGCGATCCAGAATAAAACAGCACCTAGAAACTGTCCAAAATCAGGATCCCCATCTTGGAGTATTGTGCTTCCCCTGTCACAGAATCACTAAGGTTGGAAAAGACTTCTAAGATCAATCAAGTCCAGCCATTAATCAGCAGCAGTCTCTGGTTCTCTGACTAGATGTGAGGAGAAATACACAGCAAGTATTTTCCAAAGAGACAGATATCAACACCAAAAGAATTGGTAGTTTTTGGACTACCAGTCCCATCCTTTCCACTGCACATGTTGCTTGGGGAGAGGTCCCAAACCCCCGGGGCAGGTCAGCATGGCAAAATGGGTCACCTAGATCCAGTGGGATATTTAAAACACGAGCAGAATCTGAGTATGGGCTCTGCACCCTTGGGGCCTGAAGGAAAGGTGAGATGTGGAGGCATTTGGAATGAGATGATCTTTAAGGTCCCTTCCAACCCAAAGGATGCTGTGATTCTGTGACTTCTCTGTATTCAGTGCAGAGATGGGGTGACCTTCTCCAATCTCTGCTAACTCAAACCAGCCTGGATCCAGCTCCCAAACAGGCCAGAATTTCCATTTTGGTAACAGTGTCCCGTTCCTACGGACAAAGCAGAACTCGCAGGGTTCAGCTGTCGGGAGCGGGTCTGGCTGCAGAGAGCAGCACAGTGAACATCTGCAGGTGCCAGCTGGGGCTGTGTGGCTGCTGGGGAGGAGCAGGCTGCTGATAACTGCCAGGGTTTAACCCTTTCCCAGGTGCCTGTCCCGCTGACGGACAATCGGAAGCGCTTCCTGGCCATGAAGTGGTTGATCACCGAGTGCAGGGATAACAAGCACCGCCGGACGATGATGCCAGAAAAGCTCTCCCAGGAGCTGCTCCTGGCCTTCAAAAACGAGGGGCCTGTCATCAAGAGGAAGCATGTCCTGCACAAGATGGCAGAGGCCAACCGGGCGTACGCCCATTTCCGCTGGTGGTAGGGACCCTGCGTGGGACACGCTGCCACGGCCTGGAGAGCAGAGCCCCAGGGCTGCCAGCCTGGGAGAGGCAAAGGTGGAATATCCCTTGCTGGCAGCTTCTGTTCTAACCCAGGGAAAGCTCATACGATCCCCACGAGGTTTTTTCTTTGTGCTTGTTTGGATGGGGGAAGGGGGAATCTGAGTTACCAGCCTCAGCAGGGCTGCTCCTGTTAGTTCATAGTCACTTCCCTGTGAAGACAAGCCTTAGATGTTTTTCTTACTGCAATGCTCAACAAAACCATCTTTCACTTACCCGTTTCCTGGGGATCTGAAAGTCTCTCTGCTCCTCAGATCAGAATGTTTTTGGCTGCAGAGCTAAGAGCAGAGCTGTATCCTCTTCCACAGGAATTGGTACAACAGGCAATAAAAGGCCCTTTTTGATTTTTGGTTTTGGCCATCAGCAACATGGTCTGCACAGATCTGATGGGAATGTTGACAAAATAAAACCAGTTTTATGGGAAAGGTTTCCTGATTCTAGACCTTTGTCTCTCTTGCTCCAGGTACCCTGGTTATGTAAAGCCCTGAGGCCCTAGACTGGAGCAGACACTGAGTTATCACAGCCTTAGGGCTTCAGTCAGGAGCAACCCTTCAGTATTGCTCACAGCTCAGCAGCTGTGCAGGGAGAAAGCAGGGCACATGTTAGTGGAAAACTTTTATTAGAAAAAATCCTTCAATAGACTATTTTGTTTCATTTCTTCCTCTCCCATTTTTATAAGAAGTATACTGTAGCTGAAACTTGCAAAACTTGAAAAAAGTGACAGTTATCGTATAAAACCTATAAAATCCGTTCCTACATGTGCTCAAGGACCTCTTCTGTCACAGGCTGCCCGGGGCAGGTATTCCTGGCTGTGGAAGAGGCTGTGTGCATGCAGCTGCAGCCAGCCTGCTGGAAGAAGTCTGGGAAAAAAAGCACTTGGTTGAGCTGTTTGTGAGGCTGTTGTGTGTTCTGTGACCTATCCCAGAGAACCAGGTACAACCTGAGCTGGGAGATTTCCCTGCTGCCTCCCACAGCTCTGCTGGCTTTGGGGTGAAGCAAAATGTTCTCAGCCTAAACTGTGCTTTCCTTAACACTCATAGAAAATGCTGGTGTGAGCTAGAAGCCTCCTGAGCTCTTTGCTGACAGCAGCCCCGTATTAAGACAAAATCAGTGGGAGAACTTGCTGGGTGAAGTGTGCCCTTCCCACTGCTCTGAACCTCCAAAGTCACACCAGCACCAGCTGCATCTGACAGTAGGTGCAGAGAGGCTCTAGCCAGTATAAATGCTATTTACAGGAAGTGCTAGAAAATTAATGTGAAATATTTCATATTGGTACGAAGCTTGCTGGTGAAGGTGCTGGGCATTCCTCTGCCTCGAGAGGTTAATCCATCACTTCACTGTAATAATATTTCTGGGCAGCGTCCGTCATCTTCCAGTCAGCAGCCCGGAACTCGATGATCTCCAGCAGCAGGAGCTGGGACAGGGAGCTGAGCCCCTCCTGCAGAAGGAAGCCATCTCGGAGGAGGGAGAAGAGCTCATCCATCCGCTGAGAATTCATCTTCTCCAGCTGCTCACCGATGCGGTGGAGCTGCAGGACCAAGCAATCTACCTTCAGAAGGAAGAGCAGATGGCTGAGCACAAAGCAATGCAGGCTCCTCTGCACCCCCCAAGGCTGTGCTTTTTACAGGTCCTTGGCAGGACTACAGGCACTTCTGCAGCTCTTCCCTGCACTCACCTCCTCCTCCTTCTGCAGGCTGTCGGGCTGTGCCAGCCGGAACAGGCAGTCATACACGGGGTTCACCAGAGCCATCATGGGCATGTTGTTCACCTGCAGGGAGAGTGGAGCATTGTCAGCTGGGGCCAGAAGGGAGTCTGCAGCTATTTTTAATAGTTATTCCCTTGCTGCTCTCCAAAGGAGAAGGGAGCAGGATTTAGTTGTGCTGTATCAGTTGGATTTACATCAGAGATCAGACATGTGAGTCTCCAGGAACCAGAGGAGCTGAACAAATGATGTAAAAAACATCTATTTTTAAATCAAAGCAGGTAGTCATGGGGAATACACTTGTTCCAACAGTATTTTTCCTGCCTGCAGCTCTACTTGCATCATTTTTACATCTACTCCAAGCAGGAATTCAAAGTTCACACACTGCACAAAGGCCTGAAGCCAAACTCCATCAGCAACCCCACAGCAACTGAACCAGTCCAATCTAGGACATCTGAGAGCAGGCAAATCAGGGGATTTCAAACACCAGATACAAAATGAGGAAGCCGAGACTTTGTGACCGTTCCTGAAGACTTCCTCTACCTTTCCAAGGCTGTAGATAGCATCAGCTCTGTCAGGTTGTGCTTGTGCTAAGAACCAGCTCTGGCCCCCATGGCCTGGAGGCTCTGTACAACACCCACTCAACACACCTGCTCTGATATCCTGGGATGCCCAGACCCTCCTGGCACTCCAGGCAGCAGCAGCTGGCTGCTCCTGCTCCAGCTCCTTACCCTCAGGTAGTCAAAGATGTTGCAGATGAAGGTGACGTAGCAGATCCAGGCCTGGAGTGAGCGGGTGCGCAGCTCCTCCCTGTCCTTGTACTCCTGCTGCAGCCGGTTCAGCAGGCTCCTCCGGAAGATGCTCTGGCCAACTTGTTTGCTCTCTGCCTATAAAGCCCACAAAAACAGGATGGAGGGATGAAACAGGGGTGCCAGAGGGGCAGGGGGATGCAGTACCACACAGTTACCCTCCTGGGAGTCTCAGAGGCACAAAAGCTGCAACTCTCTGCCTGTGCTGGCCCACTGCTTTTCTGGATGCTGCCACTGCATAGGGCAAGTGGCAGGAGAGGAGAGATGGGCAAGGGGTCAGAGCACATGACTGGGGCAAAGCCCTTCCTGGCCCAGCCCAGGGACAAGCCACACAACAGCCCAGGTGTTTCACAGTCCAGACACGAGCTCTCACCTGGATGATGGTGTAGCAGATGCGCCCAGCCTCCTTGCTGAACACAGAGTCTTTGAGGGACTGGTCCACTATAATATTGGCCACTTTCTCCAGGTCCACATTACTGGGGTCTGCAGAGAAGAGGAATACTGTCAGGACCTAGCCCTCTTTGGCCTCTGATTGCTTTGAGGTTGCTGGAAGGCAACCAAGGTTTGTGCAGGGCCCAGTACAGTCACATTAAATGGTGCAGAAACCGTGCGTGGTAGAGGAGCTCATAAAAACCTGCTGACCTTTGAGGGCTGTTTTCAGCAGCTTCTGAGTCTCGGAGTCGAAGGACTGTATTTTGTACTCTTCTTTGCCCGTTTCCCCCATGACTGGTTTTCTCCAAGGGCAAGAGTCAGGGCAATGGATGAACTAGTGACAGTCCCTAGGGAAGGAGCATACAGAGCTTAGCTGGACAGAGGCAAACCTTCATCCATTTGCGGTTTGGCACGTCCCAGGTAGTCTTGAAGCACATGCTGTTTCCTGACAACTCCCCACCCCAAGGAAACTCTTCTTTTATTAGGGCACCAACTGTACCCCTAGATCTGTGCAAATCCTCGTTCCCACATCTTTTAAAGCATTGTCTCCTACCAGCTGATAATAGAACTTCATCTTCAGAGCCTTTATATTTTTCTGATATGAGAAACATGTTACAGGCAAAGCAGACCCAAAATATATGTGGCTGTATCACAGGAAGGCGCACACTGCTCCCTTGGGCCTTTTAAACACCAATTCAGCACCTTTCATACAAAAATCTGGGAAGAATCAAAGCCAGTACAAAAGCATCCAACACACACTCACCAGAGCACCTCTCCTGCACCAGAGCCAGGCTCCCTCAGCTCCCAGCACAACACAGAAAACTCAGCAGCCAAATCCCCAACAGCAACAGCTCCCATTTCTCTCATCCCTCTGCAATCAAGCACTGCTCTGCGGCACCAGCAGTGCTCCTAGCTAGTTTCTAGATTGATTTTCTTCTGCTTCATGATACAGTGAAGACAGCAAGAGGGTACGCACGGCACAGAGAGGAAAGGCTCGCTTTGATTCACACAGGATGATATGCTGGATGGAATTGCAGGGCTGGCCAGACCGACAGCACAAACAGAAGGCAATCGGCCAAATGAGTTTTGCCAGCTCGTCGAAATTCCTCGGCCATTACTCACCCCTCTCTGCAAACAGGTCCCCACCCAGATCAAAGCCCAAGAGTCTTTAGGGGCATGGGACAGGTACCGTGGGCAGTCCCCTCACATACAGCACAACAGTAACACAGAGCATAGAGCAGCCCCATGGGGGTGACCACCTGCCGAGGCTGCTCTCGCAGACAAAGCTTTCACCTACCCTGGGACTGGCACTGGTTTCTTCCCCAGGTGGATTCACAAGCAGCTGAGTGCCCTCCGTGCTATGCCTAGTTGGCAAACACCTTCCTGGCCGACCTCTCCTCTCTCTGCATCTGCACTCATGCCATGCTGCACTGCCAGTGGAGCAGCCCGAGATCACCAGCAGCCCCGTGTCCCACCGGCAGCATCTCCGCGCAGCAGGACGCTGGCGAGAGCACAGTGTCTCACGCAGCGCAGCGGGAAGCGCCCGAGCCCGTCTGGCAGCGTCTGTGCCGCCGCCGCCCAGCCCCTCTTCCCGGAGCTTCCGTTCCACGGCTCCTGGGATGGCCACGGCTGCTCTGAACTGCTGTGCCAAATAACTCTGCCCAGAGCAAACCATAGCTTGTGAACATCGAGCCAGCCAGGAATCACCTGCACTAGAGACCCTCCTGCCAGCACCGCCTTATCGCAAGGCCTGGTCACAGTGAGTGACATGGGGCACCTGTGAGTACTAACTGCTCCTACGCCACTGGCCCCTGCTAGACGAGCCGTCCCGGGGGCTGACACGGTTGGGGTCAGCACCCTCAATCTGCCGGTGATCCACCAGCTCAGGTGCCAGGGCACCTGTGACCTGCAGGGTCACACCTGGCAGTATGGGCTGGACAAGTCCTTTCAGCAATGAGGAGAGGGAGAAGAGCAGAGAGTCTGCTCTGCCACCCTATAGTGTCTGCCCCAGGGGCTCTACCAGCCCCCGGAACCCCATCCCAATCCCCGCCGAGCCGCAAGTGGAACCCCCAGCGTCGAGGCGCCTCTTGCCCAGGGCGGCTGGACCACCGGAGCCCCCAGGAACCCTCGCCGCTGCCTCCCGTCGCTCCATCCCCGCGGTTGGCACAAGCCCAAGGGCCACCGGACGGAGGAAGAGGCGGATCCTGGGGAAAGCAGCCCCCGCGCTGTCCCGGGCAGGGCAGGGGGAGCCGGGCGCAGCCCCACCGACCTGCCGGCCGCCCCCGCTGTGTCCTCCGGCCGCCGGGACATCGCCGGCACCTCCCGAGCCCCGCGCCCTCCCGGCACGGCCCAGGTTTCCTCTTAGGTCATTTCCTCGCCTGAACCGGGGGAGGGCCGGGCCGGGCCGGGCGGGAGAGCGGCGGCAGCTGCGGCAGCGCCACCCCCTGCGAGCGCCGGGGCACGGCGGGCTGAGCGCCGGGTACGGCCGGCTGCTCCTCGGGAAACTCCTGGGCTCCCCAGGCACCCTCCCGGGCACGGCCGCAGCTTTTCCGACTCCCCCCGCCGGGCGGTCCCGGGCAGCACTCACCCCTCTGCCCCGGTCCCCCGCGGGGCTGTCCCGGCGCTCTACGGGTGACAACGGCGTGAATTCCACCTTTCCCTCAGGGCCAGGGCAGGCTGCAGCCGAATAGTATAAAAAAATGAGTAGGAAAAAAGTCAGGAAAGAGGAGAGGCACTAAACCAACTCACTGCAACAAATAGTTGAGTATGGTATAGCACACTTCACGTTTTTTCTCTCAAATCTCAACCACTTCAAAAGGAAAGACCCCACAGGGGGTGAAGCCTTCACTGCAGGCTGCTGAAACCAGGGCCTGAAAGCAGGCTGAGGGAGCACAGAACGCACAGTTTGGCAATATTTTCTGTAGCACTGTATGGCCTGGCTGGATACAAACAAAGCCTGAACTCATCCACCGCGGGAGTGAGGCTCAGGACTGGCTACCACAGCTCCAAATGTCCCTCTAGGACACAGCAGTCCTTGGCTGATCCCTTTTGGTGCAGTTCTCAACAGCGATACCCAGCACAGAGGGTACAGTTCTGCCTACAGCTGAGGAGCACCCACAAGCCAGCGATGGGAAGTCCAAATAGCTACTGTTGCCCTATGCTCTGGGCCCTGATTATCCTCCCTTTCAGGCAGCAGGAGGGCCACGATGTTCCTGCGGGGTCCAGCATAGGCACGAAGAGGAAAGGAATAAATCAACTGCAGCCAGCCACTGCATAACAAAATGTTTAATGCACCTTGTCTTAAAGGTGGGCACACACTGTGCGTGTTGTGCTCGGATGCTTTCAGGAAACAGCAGCTGCAAAAGATCCACTCAGGCAACACAGCAAAATGCCACAATTACAGTTTCTACATCACAAGAGAAACTTAAATCCAAATTAAATATTATCTATTCCAGTCTCGACTGTAAACCATTAATTTCTTGTCAAAAATGATGCTGTGCAGCTCTGGATGAGTATCCTGAGAGTGGGACTGTCCTAGGAACTTGTGAGCCAGCCAGCACTGCAGGAATCAGCATGTTCCTCGCAGATCTTGTGTGTCTGAGGCCGGCTCAGTGCCATGGTGGAGGTGCAAACAGCCACGGCACAACTCCTCACAAACACTCTGCCTGCTAAGGAGCTTTTGGATGTTCTCAAGGTAAAAGGCACTAGAAGAAAACAAATGCAACTGCTGAGCAGCTTGTGAGGTGAACTGCAGGCAAATCCCTGGTGATAGGATTAGCTTGGAAAGAAATCCCAATGGCCAAAATCAGCCAAGTCTCACAGAGAGGCATTTGCCATGTTGAGTCACTTCACACTGAATGGGAGCACACAACTTCCAAGAGCATATCTGTCCCAGCACCTGGGAGAACAAGGTGACCACAGATGTCTCCCATCTGCTGCTCCTCTAATTCTAAGAGATTTAGCTCCTAACAGCATGTATTTTGCCAGAGCAGCTTGAGAAATAAGACCTGTCCTCCTAGTGCTTCATTGAGCCTCAATCCCACAGAGCAATCGACACTCCTCTTACAGTGCTTTCCCCAGCAAAGTGCACATGAGAAATCTATGAGGGACAGATGCTGCTGATCAGAGGTGAAGTGATTGTTGGATGCAGCTCCTAATATTGTTGAGGTTGTCACATCTTTGTCCCTCTCATGGAAGCCCAGATGCCTTTATGGGCTTGTAACATTTGTGACTCTCAGCCCAAAGGCCTCTGACCAGGGAGTGTCTCTTCCACAGCCTGGGCCAGACAGGCACAGCTTAAACTCCAGCTTTGCCATCTGCTGGGTGGAGGCAAGCTCAGTTAATGCAGAGTGGAGAAAAAAATGACCCCAGGGAGGAAAAGCTGGTCCATACTCTCCAGTGCTGCCCTCTCTGTGGAGCAGCCAAGTTGCCCATACCAGCATCACCCCAAGCTCCACAGCACCCTCAAGGAATGTCATCTTAGCAGAGCACAGATCTTCCTGTTCTTTCCTGCTGCTGCATTCCCAACCAGTTTCCCCCTATTTTGTGCTGTTTAACAGCAGCTCTTTGACAAAAAATGGAAAACAAGTCTTGCAATGTTTAGACAGGATGGATGAGTCCCCATTTCCTAAGGAAGCCTAGGTCAGCACTGAATGTTTTCTGCTCTGCCCTGTCCCTGCTAACCATGACAGCATTCCTCTCACCAGCAACAAAAGACAGTAACAAAGGCCAACTCGTTTGTGTCTGTTTTGAAAAGAGACATTTCTCTCCCTCAGAAGGATGTCATGAGGCTGAGTTCATTACTCCTTATGATGTCTTTCCAAGAACAACAGGTGAACAATAAACAAGGGCTAAACATTGTTAAGAAGGTTCTGAGGAATCTCAGAAGAGCCTACATAACACAGGAAAATGCCAATAGGATTGAGGCACTTGGAGAAACTCTGCATTTCATACATTTTCTGCTCTAAACAAAATGGCCATTTTTAGAGTATATGCAGCTCTCTCTCAGTCTTTAAGACTCACATACTGGCCTCCAGCCTGACACTGACACTGCTCAATGAACTTAATTTTATGCAGCTCAGTCACCTGCAGGCCACTTTGTACTCCAAGATCTCAAACCCAGAGAAAGTTATTCAGACTGGGCTTGCAAGGAATTTCTCCAGATACCTCAGCCATCAGTGAAACAGCTGTTTTTTAAAAACAGCTTCTCACAATAGCTCAGGATAAGTGAGCAATGCTGATATGCTCAAAATTGCCAGGAGAAGTTGTGTCAACGGAATGGAATTGGTCGTACTGGAATCTGGCCAGACCATTTGGGATTAACACCCTGAATACTGCAGAAGAGCTGGGAAAAGCTCTGTGTTAAAAACCATCAAACCATCCTCCAAATAACTGCAGCGCTCTGCCTTATCCACCCCTTGCAGATGACTAACATGCTTTTGTATGGCAGGGCTGGGAACTCTGCCTTCCATACAGTCCAGCCACACCCTGCTAGGCTCGAAAAAACACAGAAAAAAAGAAGAGGAAGAAAGTAATTTTCCTTTTTTCCACTGTTACATAAATCAGAGTTGCTGGTAGCTTGTTTTGTTGGTTTTTTTTAACCACTCATAAAACCTTTGAAACTCCAGAAAAACACTTTTCCATCTCTAATTCAATCACCCATGTGAAACACCAAGCTCAGCCAACCAATTCCCGTTTGATGTTCATTCCTTTCACTTCAGCAAATCTTGTCAAAACATTTTCATCTGCTAGCACCAGTGCAGGACGGAGGTTCTGAAATATTTTTGTTAGACACATTCAAAGGTGCTATTAAATAAATAATGATAAAAAAATTACTAGTTTCCATAGGACTTTCCCTTCATTATTCCAGCTTAGAATAATTATTTCATAACTCTATACAGCATTTGTTTACTCACTGTTTTGAAGCAAAGCACCCTGAAGTAAAAACTGGGTTTGTGCGTTGAATCCCATCAGAGTGGGGCTCTTAATATGCAAGTTTGCTTGTAAAAAGTTTAAGTGAGGCACTGCAAATCCCTCAGAGATGTATGGCCAGACACCCAGGAAGAGAAGTGGGAATTCAGCATACAATCAAGTTAAAGACTGAACAAGTTAATTGGAGTTAAAGAAAGAAAAAGTCTGGTCCAGCATGATCAGAGAAGATGTTGTGTTTAAGATGACAAAGAATGCTCAGCTAGCAAGTGGTGACCAAGAAGCAGCAGCTGGCAGCAAAGGAAAGGAAAACTGAGGGTCTGTGCACTAACGTGGCTTTACCTGACTTCACACCAGCAGGACAGAGCGACCTGTGCAACACCAAGACAAGAATCTGGTGCAAACAGCAGGCACAGAGCAAAGGAATAAGCTGTGCAGATGCAGTGCTAGGAAGTGGTGTTTGGTTTGTTAAGCAGCACTAGACTGGGCCAGAATCCCTTCTCTGGGATCCAGGGCAAGCTCAGGGATTCACCCGCTTTACCGGGTGCCTTTCCAGAGCACAGGCATTGCTAGGGAGTGATCTGTTGGTTCCCCCTCTCCCCACTAAATGTGCACTGATATGAGAAAAGTGCTCTGATAATGGCTCCCAGCCATTCAATGTCTCCAGCAGAACTGCAGTCACCTTCTCCTTCTGCTTGGTCCCAGGAGGTGATTCCCCACAGGCTGGGGGAAGCTCTGGGAGCTCTGACATTTCCAACACGCTCGTGACAGAGCAAGGCCATCAGTCTCCCCTCCTGAGGAGAACAGCACGCAGCCACATATGCCCCTTTCAGCCTTCCCTCCTCTTCGTGCTCTCAGGGCTCTTCAGGGTGCACAGGAGGCCACAGAACAGCTCGTACCAAAAGAAGATGAGGCCAGAGGAGAAGGCAGCCTTCAGCAAGCTGGGAGAGAGGCCCTTGAAGAACCCACCTGGGCCCTCCTCTCTCATGATCTTCCTCATGCAGTCCAGGAGACCCCCATACGTCCTTACCTGGGAGAGAAATGGCAACAAGGTTAAACAAGAAAATTTCAGGACAATGGGAAAAACCCACAAAGATCCCCAAACTATACCACAGAAACACTATAAACATTATCTTGACATGCAGCCTGGAGATGCCTCTCTGGATAATATAGTAACTAACTGAAAGTTTCTGTATAGAGAGAGCAGGATAGAGGAAATATAGCATCAGCAATGGTTTATGCACATCATTCACGGAATGGCTGTAAAACCTCTGCATGCAACAACAGCATGACTTTAAATTTATGGCACAGGTTTGTGAACTCATTATTTCAGATTGCGCAGCTGCTGTTTTCTATCACTTTCACTGTCTAAGAAAAAAAGAAAAGTTTGAGTTTTCTGACAGAAAGCAAACACAGCTACAGCACTTAGAAGTTTCCAAATTAGCCGTCTGCATGTTGTTATGTTGCACTGTGCAGTTTTAACATCTTGTGACACATCAATGCTAAGAACAAATTCTGTATCTTACTGCAAGAGGAAAAGCATCCAATGCAATGGGCTGAGACATCAAAATCCTGTTCCAGAGTTTCTTAGGGTACAGACTGATTTCCTTTTCACATCCAAGGAATTTTAAGGAAAATAAAAAATTTCCACATTTCATAGAAAAAAAGAGAAAGTTCCTTGAAAGATCTGTATGTGTCTTCAAGTGTATTTCAAGGTGGAAACAATGGTGCTAAAGAACACCAGAGTATTTAATTTGTTTTGAATTTCAGGCTATTCTCATACATAAAATTTTTGCTTGAAAGATCTGTATTTGTCTTCAAGCGTATTTCAAGGTGGAAACAATGGTGCTAAAGAACACCAGAGTATTTAATTTGTTTTGAATTTCAGGCTATTCTTATACATAAAACACATGTTGAACATTTGGTGCCTATTTCTTGTGTCAAAATATTAATTGCAGAAGAGGAGTCTGACAGCCAGGTGACCCCAGCACAGAGCCAGTGTCATCCTCTGCTAGTAATTTGGCTCTGAATCAGAAAAACCAAGCTGCAACTAGAAAAGTAAAGTAAACCAAAAGCCCTTTGCCTGCCTGACTCATCCCCAGCTCCAAGACACAGTTGATGGAGAGGGATGACAAGTCAGAGCACAGGTATGTTGGACAGGTCCCTCCTGGGACCTATCATAAAATAAACCCAGTATGTTCATGTATAAATTCACATTATTAAATGAGACCAGTGCTCACTGGGAACTCCCAACCCAAAAATGAACTCAACAGGTACCACTGGTCGATTGTCACTGCATTCCAGCGCACTGGACTAGCCCATACTCAGGAAAATCCACTACTTCCAGCATTTCTCACCTGCCCAAAGGCTGCCCGAGCGTGCTCAAAGCCACCCACTTGCAGTCGCTTTTTGATCAAATCCAAAGGGTATGTGAGGCTTTTGCTGATGACTCCAGCACAGCTGCCACAGACAAGGTTTTTAATGCTGGCTGAGAAGCAGAAAGGGAAAAGGATAACAGGGAGGAAAAAAACAGGATTATCAGGGAATTCTGATTAAAGGTCATAAGAGGTAAGTTAAAAATCACTTTTCACAAGAAGTAAGGTCAAAAAAGTCCTTTGAAGTTACATCACCTCTTCTGCAATAGTTTCGGCCAAAGAATCTCAAGCTGTATTTTTTTCAGGCTTGCAATGTCTGTTGGACCAGCTCCTCTTGGTCTGTTACACTGACCTACAGTTTTGCTCTGCTCAAAAAACCCCAATTCCCAGTCACCAGACAATATGCTGTCAGTGGATGGAAGTTTTCATGCCCCCTCGCCCAGTAAAAGCCTGGTCACTGGAAATCTTGCACCCCTGACTGCTCAGGCTGGTGTATTCTGGATTGGAATGTCTCAAGTTGACACTGCCTGATTATTTCAGAGGCTTGTGGGAAATGAGTTCTGTATTAGGCTTTTGCCTGACAAACATGAGGTACCAGCACAAAACCACCATCAGCCTCTGCCACCTAAAATTAAATATACAGACATGACATTGAAAATTCTAGTTCCTCTGTGAAGAAATTCCATCGAGGAACAAAGTCATGCTGCTGCTGCATCCCTCTCGCTCAAGGAGGCACAGGTACCTAGAACTGCCAAGGTGGCAGGTTGCATCAGGATGAGGTTCTCTTACAATGGAGCTAGAAATCAACATAAAAATATCAAATCAAGAGCCTGGCAGCTTTAAATTAGAATAAATGAATCCTCTTCCCTTACAGCTGTGCTGGAATCTGCAGGCAGATTGACTATGGAAATCCAAGAGTCCTGTCCCCACACCACCAATGAAACGTAAAGATTATAGCAGCACTGTCTTCCCACAGTATTAGTAATGTGACACTGTTAAAGAAAGAGCACCCTGGCCAGTGACACTTCACTTTCCCATCCACTCACTTCCATCATGGTTATTGCACAATGGGAGCTGTTTGTGAACTCCGCTGTACTTAATTTGGCATTTCCAAATGCAGAGGTAAACATGAGAGGTGGAAAACTAAGATACTTTTCAGATGTTGCACCAAAAAATGTGAAAGGACTAACAGAGCTTACATCAGTCACCCAAACAAGCATTCATCTTCTTTCTCTCCCGACTGCAGCCATCACTGTCCCAAGTTCCTACCTCCACTCTTTGCTTCAGCTGGAATCACCCATTTGGAAAACTGCTGCAGGGTGTTGTAGAAGAAGAACTGGAGACCAGCGTATGGGAAGACAGCAACGAGTGTGGGGGTCAAACCTCTGTAGAAAGTCCGAGGCCCTTCTGTCTGGTAGATGGTCACCACTGCATGGCGAAGGTTGGGGTAAATCTGGACAACAAGGAAGAGGCTGAGTGACTTTCCAGTGAACTTAAAAACAGCAAAACAAAGGTCAGGTCATTTCCCAGCAACGGGTATGGGAATTTCCCACTGCCCAAAATACTGTCTTCAGCACAATGTGATGAGCAAGGTGATTTTCCACACAGCATTCTCTACTAAGCCCTTGTGACTTAAAAGAAACAAGGCATGGAGCTGAATCCTGAGACTACCTACATCACAGACATGATAATTTTTCTTTCAACAATTCTTAACTCCTGCAACACGATTCATTTAATACATACTCTAATTCTACTGCAGGCTAAATACAGAAATGGCTCTGATACAAATCTATCCCATTATTACAGACCTGGTTAGCACAGAGACCAATTCTTGTGTAAATAAGAACACAAAGCACAGATGAAAGGTTTCAAGTATCATTCCCATCATTATCTAAACATGACTCTCAGCATGTGTAAAGTTTCAAAAATGCAATGGTCAACAGCCTGGGGAGCGGTTTCTATAAAAAGCCAACAGCCAAAGCAAAAAATTGAGTTATCCTGTTAAGGACAGTTTCTCCTTTCTGCATCACCTGTCAGGATCAGAAGCACCAAAACACAATTAGGAAAGCTGTGTCAATAGCACAAAGGACGACTTGGTAACAGTGCAAACACTGGCCATAAGAGCACCTGCTCCTTCATTTTAACCCACAATGCTGTATGTGCTTTCAAACCTCCTGCATCTTCAGACCTGTGAAACACTGCTACTGCTATGGAGGACAACACGGAATGCTAAGCCTCACCTTTGGCTCACCCTGGGCAGCAAAGCGGGTGCGCAGCATGTCCACAGGCTGGACTGCGACCGTGGCCGTGCAGGCAGCCAGGCCCCCGCACACCAGGTGCACGAAGGAGTCACGGGTGTTGAAGGAGGTGACGTTATGCACCAGTTCTGTCAGGCTCTCGAACGCCATGAACTTGCAGAAACAAAAGCGCATGGGTCAGGAAGCCAATCCTGATGATTCACCCAGGTTTCCCACTCCTCTCTCATTTCACCAACAGCTCCACCCCTCCCCACTTGTTACCACCTTCTAAGTCCTTCAAAAGTCCTCCCTAACTTGCAATGTGTAAAAATCACTAAGCGGCCTGGGGAATGCTTGGGACACTCTGGTGTCTGACACTTCTGCTAATTCTTGCATTTAGAATCGTGAAAAGCTCATTTTAATGTTCTGTGGCTCCAGAAGAGGGTTTTCTATGTCACAGATATGCTTTACTTTACCCTTTCAGCAATGCTCCTAAAGCTGTTATTAATGTTCACAAATTAAGTGTAACAGTGCTGTGTAAAACACCCTCATCAGCTGCATTGATTTTTTCCTAACAAGCCCTTAGGGTGACAGCATGACTAGAGGCAAAAACTGCCCAAGCTTGGGGCACGAACAGTTAAGCCAAGTGTCAGGAGTACAGAGGGCTTATCTATGACACCAGATACAGACAGAGCTCAGTTTGCTCTCGCTGTGCTGAAGTCTATTCAGCCAGCTCAGGAATATTAACTTAGGAATTATTCACCAGCTTTATACAGCTGTACAACCTTTCCACTCCTGAACACAGACGGCCTGAGGGAGCAGAGCAGTGTCCTGTGTACACACAGTGTGCCCAGGTGATGCCTGATCTCCTCACCTGAACAGCTCCGAAGCCGACGGAAAGGCACTGAGCGGGAACATGGCCCTTCCAGAAGGCTGTCAAGCCCTCCTCCCGGAAGATGCGCTGCACAGCTTGCAGGATGCCATGGTACTTGGCTGTGGGGTTTCTGGAGGAGAGCTGCTCGATCTGGAGCTGGAGGAAATGGAAGAAAGTATTTTCAATTTCACCCTTCAACACTGGTTCAAGCGTCCAGTTCAGAAATTCACAACCCTGTCAGCCAGCCAGTGCTAAGGGATGACATTCTGTCTTCCCACAGAACCACATTCAGATCTGACTGGGATGTTATTTATGAAGAGTGCTAAAAGAATAAAAATGTGCATGAACACAAAGATAAGTAGGAGGGATGACGGTGAAATTCAGTCAGAGAGTGGAACTTATTCACAAAAGCAGAAAGAGAACTCTGAGAAACACAAGATTCCATTCCCACACAAGTTAAGTTGTATAAATAGAAGTGCTGGACACAAGAGAGCCCTACTTCCTTGCATGACCTGTACACAACGTAGGTGAGGCCTGACGAGTGGATTTAGTGCTCTCTGGCTGCACAGGTGACCTGTTCTCCCAGGACAGCCTTCTCTCACAGGCTCTTTCATCCCTGTCCCAGGGCACGCCGCGAGTGAGGTACCTGAAAGCGGATCTTGAGGACATCCAAAGGGCTCACAAGGACCCGAGTGACCAAGCCAGAAGCTGATCCTGCTGCAGCCGCTTCCGCCTTGGACACGCACTTGGCTTCGGGGTCGTAGCCCACCATGCCTGCCGGGTGTCCCCAGCCTGGGCAGGGGCACATGAGTAGTGAGCCACCCCCACACCGAGCCCCCACCCCACAGTCCCCTCACGCCAAGGCCCACAGCCCCGTCCTCACCCCAAACTCCCTTCTCACCCCACGAGACACACAGATGCCCCTCTGCATCACTCCCTCAGCCCCGCAGCTCCCGGCCCCGCCCGTGGCAGCCACCAGCGGGGGGGCCGAGCCGAGCCCGGCGGGACCGGGAGTGTCCGGCCCTGGGCCGACGCCCGCCACGCCGCCTCACCCGCTGCCGCCGGCTCCGCACTGCGCCTGCGCGCCGCGGGGCCCGCTGGGAGATGTAGTCCCGGGAATGGCGCCCACGTCTACAACACGCGCGGGATGGGGCATTCACAGAAGCACGGATCAGTGGGGCTGGACAACACCCGAGACCACGGAGTCCAGCCTGTGAGCCAACACCACCTTGTCAGCCAGACCACAGTGCTACATCCAGTCTTTCCTTAGCCACCCCCAGGGACAGTGACAATTCCCTGGGCCGCCCGTTCCAATGTCTAATCATTTCCATGGAGGAATTCTTCCTGATGTCCAACCTAAAAGCTCCCCTGGTGCAGCTTAAGATTATGAGCCCAATTCCCACCTGGCTGCACTCTCTTATCAGGGAGTTGTAGAGAGCAAAAGTCACCCCTGGACCTTCCCTTCTCCAGTTCAAACAACCCCAGCTCCCTCAGCGACATCTCACCACACGTGTGATCCAGACTCTTACCCAGCTCTGCTGCCCTTCTCTGGTCCCACGAGCCAGGGCTGTGAGAGGGGAAGGTCAGCACACGCTGCCCTCAGCACTGCTCCTGCCACCACCTCCACCTTACACAGCCACAGACCACAGACCTCGTCTCGATAAAGCGCAGGGGAAGCGAGATTTTTCTAAGGAATGCAACGTACAGTAAACACCACTCCGACCAACATGTTCTGCTACAGCATTACAAAAAAAAGCCAAGGATGTCAAGCCACATGGTGAATTTTCCATACTGACTTCTGGCAGAAAAAAAGAAAAAATAAAGAACTAATCGTAGTCTTTCTCACACATTTCCACCTTGATATCATCAGTATTTAAGCATAATAACTAAGCGCAACTGTTTAAAAACCACTCAAAACTCCCATGAAGGCCTTTTCCTATTGTATGTTAAAATTGACTACATGCTTGGCAGGTACTTTCTGACCATTGGCGAAGGCTGGGGAGAAGCTGCAGAGCTGCCCACACACCTTGTCAGCACAACAGAGCCGTTCTTTAGGTAACAGAAGTGAAAACAATCTGCAGGGCCCTGATGGAGCAGATCCAAAGCCACGAGAGCCTGAGCCTGGCTGCTGTGCTTGCACCAGCCCAACACCCACGTCCCCCTTTCAGCAAAAGGCTCCAGAAGTGTCTGAACTACAAGCTCAGTCATAGCTTGGTCAGTTAACTGAAATAACAGACAGATGCTCAAGTGAAGAATTCAATGTATATTTATTATTCACAGTTAATTACTATCTACCAAATGCTGCTGCAGAGTTAAAGGATTAAGTACATAGGCCTTTTTTTTTTATTTAAACACAGAAAATTTTTTTAATATATATACACACACAAGACATATGTCTGCGAGGCTGCATGATATACACCAATTCCAAAATAAGGAAACAATCAAATGGTCCAGGTGTAGAATGCCATAGATTCCTTTTCCAATCACTTTAGAAAGTGGGAAGAAAGTGAATGACAGCTAGCAAGGAGAGGGGGAAAAAGTAATACTCTACAGGATAGCTCTCTCTTTCATTTGCTGGAAAATCAAAGTGTAAGGCAGAATTCATCTCAGGAGTAAAACTTCTGTAACACTACAAAAAAAGGCACCCTCCAACAAAAGACTGCCCGTGCTGAGGCAGGGCGGGAGGAGATCTCCGCTGCAGGTTGGGATGTGTTGGTGGGGTGAAGGGATCCAGCCAAACGGCCACCAAGGGAAAAACAACGCAACTGAAGATTGGCACAGAGAGCGCTGCGGGCTGATTGCTTTCCTTCTGTCCAATTTAATGTCACACGGCTCTGGTGAGGAGCAAAGGGCAACAAGAAACGCCCTGGGGTGCAGGGTGGGGAGAACAGTCACACACAGCCTGCTGTGAACGGGAGCGGGCGGGGAGCTACTTCAACAGGAACACTGACCTGAGGAGGGAGGAGAGACTGGAGAACAGGGATGCCAACTCCACTTCTCAAGAGCAACACGACTGCAAATACTGCCTATCCAGGCCGAGGAGACAGGCTGATCACATGCATCACGTAGAAACATTCACTAAGAGCGTAAAGTTTTTTTCAAGCACTATTTCTTGAGGTTTCTCTGCATTATGAAGTTTTCCACCAAAGGAATGTACATTTTGTAGGACATCTCAGGAATATTATTTCTCAAATTCCCCCCTTAGCCCTCCCTCCCCAAAATATTCTTCCTCATTTTCCCTCATAATAACTTTCCCCTTTTACTTCGTTTGAGGCTCCTGGTTGCAGCTCTCCATCTCTGAGCAGCCTAAGTTGCCACCTGAATGCTTTGATTTTATTTTCCTTGGAATAAGGGAAGTCAAAGAGTAAGACAAATCTGAAGATTAAAGCTCCATCTCTGTTTGTAGATTTTTCTCAAGTGTCCATTGATAAAACCACCCTCCTTTGCCCCCTTCCCCCAAAGTATTTATTTACACATAGGCAGAAAAAAAATCCTCTGAAAAGCTCTGGACTGTCCTTTTAACTTAAAAAATAATAAAAAAGAAAATAAGGGGAAGGCACTATGGAAAAAATTACAGAATGTGCTCAACCGTACACCTTTAAGAAAAAACAAAAAAGCTGTCAGCACAGCATTAATAGACTTCAGTTGTACGTTGGAGTTTCTCAAAGCAGCTCTGTGACTCAAAAGTAAAAAATAGAACAAAAAGCCACACAACTCTTCTCCCTTCCTCTGTTTGGAAGCTGCTGAGCTTCAGAAGAAAGTGCCAAAGGAGAAGAGACAATAAAAATTAGATTAACACCTCATCTTTCCCAGGCAAGAAATGCTGAATGTTGAAGGCAAAAGCAGAAACTGATGATTTTTGTTTTTTTTTAAAGGCAGGACTGTGGATTTGGTTCTTCTCTCGTGTCCCTTCATGTCAAATGAAGACCGTTTGCAGAGAGAGAAAATACCAGCAGAGTTTCTCCCTTTTCCTTTAACTGCATGGCTAGGACTTTATATGGCATTAAAACTTCATGCACTGATGGACAGAGGAGGAGGGGAAAACAAGAAGAGTTGTGGTGGTGAGACCTTAAGTGACCTTAAAACACTCATTCGCAACAAGAGTGAATAAAAGGGGATTACCCAGGAGCAGCTGAGGAAATTTGTTATTTTCATTTTTTTTTCTTTCTCTCTCTCTCTCTCCTTTTTTGTTTTCCTTTATTTTTTTCCTTTAAGATAAGTTTTGGTGTGTAAGTTGAACTCTTCCCCCCGCCCCTGAAGTTCCATACTGAGGGAAGGAGGATCACCTCACGGTGAAAGGTGACTCTGGTTTTACCGCCGTGTGATTTTTAGGTCACTGGCTGCAGTTAGGCTCTGTATGTGTATTTACTGTTTCTCTGGTTTCTTTAAATAATCTCTAATATTTATCTCTAGATGTTCCGGTTCACTGGGGTCACGTAGTTGCGTGGGAACATGCCCGTCTGTCCGCGGCACGCTCCCTTCCACCAGTTGGGGTCAGAATTGTCAAGGACTTGGATAAAGTCTCCGCGATGGAAGCCCAGCTCTCCTTCTTCTTGGGGATCAAAATCAAACAGGGCCTGAACGTATGTTGGTTGCTGAAAGGGGAACGAGAAACATACAGAGTGAGAATCACCCACGGCACTCCAGGCACCTTCTCCTCAGAAGCTGCCTTACACTGAAGATCAACAATAAATATTTCGGCTACTCCCTTTCCCTGCTAGCCAGCTCCCAACAGCTGCAACAAGGTGCTAAAACAGTAACAGGCTATAGAACACCTCAGAAAAAGGTCAAGTTTCTGTGCAAGAGCTGAAATAGAACAGATAATTCTGATATTTTTCTAGTATTTTTCACTCTTTGTGGCCTATTGCAAATCTGTGTTCTACTGCAATACAATAACATCGCTGTTTACTTGTCCTGTTTTCATAACTGACAGCACAAATATTATTGATCTACACAAAGTTCCCCCTAAAAACCAGATGTTGACATTTTACACATTTTCCTTAATTCTTCTGTCACAGAACATTTTGCCTGGTCAGAAAGTCGTCCTTTCTGATGGAAAAGCTAACAGTTTATTTAAAATATATTTGCAGTCTTAAAATTGTGAGGCCATGAAAATCTCTTCATGCTTGTCCTTTTCAGCCAGCTGTTTTCTCACCCTCTGTTTATCCTGGACCTGGCAGTGCAGAGCCAAGTGTTAAGTTCAGACAAACTGTGACAAAGTTGCCTGTGACACCTGGACAGCTGCACAAATTCCACACCCTCGTCTTCAGGCTTGAACCAGAGTGCTGTACAAGGAGGCAAAAGGATTTACCCAGAACTGACAAAACATGCAGTTACATGAAATACAACACTCTGATTGATCTGGGAAATGGAACAAAATAAAGAGTTGGATATACACAAGCTGCTGTGCTGGCACTTCATAACAGTTTGTGGATTCTCTTTACAGCATGTCTGGTTTGGATCTAGCCAGTGTAACCACCTCTTCAGGAAAGCCCAATATCAAAGCCTCACTGAGGGCTGCACTTCTGCCTATGATCAGGTATAAATCAGAACAGAATCACAGAATTGTTTAGGCTGAAGAAGACTTTGTAAGATCACCAAGTCCAACCATTAACCCAGCACTTCCCTATCCTTTCTTACTGTGCCCTATAACAGGAGCAAATTCATTTTTAATTCACAAGAATCAGATGATCTTCCTGCAACAGACTCTATAAACATTACAACAAGTCAAATGTTCAAGCAGCAACAATAACTTTACCTCAACTCTAGGGAGACCAGAAGTGCAGGTAGGCTTTGCACAAGAATACAGCTTATTTACCAGTAACATTTTGACAGCAGAATCTAAAGATACACTTCCACAGGTAAAAAAAATTCAGTCAGCTTCTTTCTTACTCTAAAATGCAATCCCACTTCAGACTGTGGTTGCAACAGCCTGACCAGGGCACTCAACAGAGACACTTCTCTTACCTGTGGCACCTGCTCAATGTCCCGGAGAAATATTTGCTGGTTCCTGGAGACAGATGTGGATCTGTGATAATCTACCAGCTCGTTCAAAGAATTGAACTTCACCACCCAAAGGAAATACTTGCCAGCCCCATCTCTAAGCACCTTGAAGTGCTGCACATCATTTCCAAACCTGTGTGGAAAGAATGAAGAACATAAAAGAGCACATTATTAGCCACGGGGAATTCCTTTTGGGATCATCAGCACAGAGTTTGGAACAAGAAGGTCCTTCAGGACACAGTGAAAACTGTCAATGACATTGGTAACGCAGATGCAATCCCATAGCTGGCATCACATGTACTTTTGATGTATGTTACATATGCCATCACCTGTGTCACTGAAGATTGTGCAGAATCCCAAGGACAAATGCCAGGGACTTTGCAAGGTCACAGTAACACAGCTGCACCCTGGTGCTTTCCACTTCACATCCTCAAACACAGAACTGCGAGTCAAACAGCACAAGCACTTCAGTTTAGCTCTTCACACCCAGCGGTTTCACAACTGACTTGAGCCACTCTCAGTCTGTGCTACTCTTGCCATGGTCCTCTGCTTCTCACAGTTGCAGTCCCTCTTTCCCACAGCACCACTGGATATGTGCAACAGTGCAATGCATAAGCAGCAGTCCCATTACAGGCAAATTCCTGGGAAAACACTGCCACAGGGAGGGCAGAATTGGCTCCTTTGGCAACCAGAATGGACTTGTGCAAAATGCTCTCTTATGAAACAAAAGGACCTGTCTGGTCTTCAAAAAAAAAAACCCCAAGCCAAAATGTAACAGAAGAAAACCCCCCAAACCCTAAAGCGTTCAAAGATGATGCTGCATGCATAAACCAGCAACTTCAATTCCATGTTAACAATTTTTTCCAACAAATGATGGCATTCAATTGAAGCTACATTTCCAACGGTTTTACTCTGAATAAAGAGGAACTCTGGATAGGTCCACGGGGGTTTTCCAGATTAATGGCACATTGGTATTTTTACTTCAGCTTAAAACACTGAAAACAGAACACAACTGTTCCCCCTTGGCATGCATGGCTCCTATACATCAGTGGGGAAAGCAGACACTGCCTTGAAACAACTCCTGGGTGCCGCCTCTGCTCTGCCTTCCTCAACCTGTGAGCTTCTCACCATTTCAAATCCTACAGATCACTGTTTAGGAAAAAGACTTTCCTAAATTGAACACACAGGAAAACCCACCCAACTGAGACATTATCACCAGATGGCAACACCAGGCTGAACAGGCAGGCTAAGCTATGCCACTGTAACTTTCTGTTTCCTAAAGGAATGCACTTTCTGCAACTGAAGCTTCCATTCATATCTAATATTCCAGCCCAGATGACTCTATCCAAGACAGAAACATAAACATCTCTAAAATCAGTGGCTTTAATCCAATTTGTTGGCATGACTCAGTGCTGCTGTACAGAAGGACAAAAATTTGGTTACAGACCAAAGATGACCAGAAAAAAAGAAACAAATCTTGTTGAGACAGATCACTGACAGCCACAGAAAACAGAGACAACTGGAATTGTGCATGAATAATAAAAATGTTGTAAGGATTCTAAAGAAAATATTGTTTATTTATGGTGGAAAAGGGGAAGATTATAGAAAACAATTAAAAAACCAATCCAAAATCAACTGCTGAGGATAGATTCCTTCCCACCCCCATTCTACATTAAATTACTTCACGTATCTTTTCAAGTTTCTAATACCTCTACTCGAGTGACTTCAGATCAGAGAATCACAGAATTGCTTGTGTTGGGAATCACCTAAGGACCACCTCATTCCAACCCTCCTCCCACAGGCAGGGATACCTTCCACAAGACCAGGTTGTTCTAAGCACTGTCCAACCTGGCATTTAACATTTCCAGGGATGGGGCAGGCACAGCTTCTTTGGGCAACCTGTGCCATGGCCTCACCACCCTCACAGAGAAGAATTTGTTCCTAACTCATGTGGAATATACTTGTGAGAGTTCAAATGGACCTCTGGTCTCACAGCTCCATGTCCCAGTGCTACTCAATGGGAATATCACCAAAGCATGTGCCAAGCAGAGAAAAACATACTTGCAGATATACTACACAGAGGGAAGATAAAGTAATAACTTGCACTGCAGAGGAGGAATGAAGGAGGATGGGAGGGTGTCCACACTGGGTGCTTGGTGGCTGTAAGAGGGAGGAATGGGATCCACAAAGAAGCCACCAGACAGTGCCTGGGACTCCATGAGCCACGTGCTACCAGGTCAGTCCTGTGTGCTCACTGCAAACCAGAGCAAAGATGTTTGTTCTATTAGAGAGGGAAGAAACGTCACTAGAAGAACAGGAATGCTATAGAGCATCTGTGAGATTATTCCTGCTCCTCAGTGTTGACAATCACCTGCCTTTTACTCACCAGTCCAAAGGAGCAGCAGATGCCTGATTAGCACACAATTGCTCCTGGGCGTGACTTACTTGACTGAGAGGGAGAAGTCCCCAGGAGCACTCTCACTCTCCCTGATGAGGAAGGCACCATCGTGTCTCTGTTTGCCCAACATTTCCTCAGCCTTTGCTCGGGGAATCTTTCCAAAAAACCACCTGTGTGGGGAGGAAAACAATAGGAAAAGTTAAGAATTTTAATCCATTCATGGAAGAGCCAGAAACACCACAGCCCTGGAAACAAGATCTTTTCTGTGCACTGCTCCATCCTGCACACGTGGAAAGTGCATTTTGTATCTAAATCAATTTCTCGTCTCTTTCAGATCAGGTGGTAAGACACATCTACTTCAGTAGAGAGAATCAGTATCGTCATCCAGCAGGTGTTTGCTCCTGCAGCCCAGAGTCCAGTCTCTGAGCCCTACCAGAGTCCTATGGTCCAAGACAAGTATCATCTGTCAGAAAGGTGAGGCAGGTGCCAGGACTGCAGTTACACGCAGACCAAGCGAGAAAAGTTGCTTCAAGGTCTCTCTGCTCCATTGCAGAGGAGTGCTGAGCTAGGCATGGATTCCGTTCCAGAAAAGATGCTGATGACACTTGTTTCAGGAGCCTCTTTTCTTGCTTTCTCCCACAGGCAGGACAATCCAGCAGCTTTCACAGGAGAGTCACATGAAGTAGCTGCCTCATGCAAACCACATCCAAAATTCTCACCAGCCACAAGCTGACCATGACACCAAGGCTGAACCTACCTCAGGCCACCAGATCGTCAGCACTGACCAACAGCCTGGTCACGAGATCCTTGCCCCCACTTACATTTGCATTTCCAGACTAATCCAAGATTAAAGGCAAAGAAGGGATGAGTGGTAGGTCACATGGCATGAGAAAAGCGGAAGCATGTTCCCAACTAAAAAGCAGAGCTTTCAGCTCTGAGGAACATATCACACAGGACAGCAGCACTTATCACACCCACACAGATGACTGACCTTAGAGGAGAGCATTTCATAACAAGAGCTCCACTCACACACCCACTGTCTGCAGTGAAGGTTTTGCTCCAGCAACAAGGCAGGAGTTGCAGAATCCTTCTTGAAACAGTCATTCTTAAGAGAAGCTGGAGCTCTTGTGACGTCAAAAAGTCACCAGATCTTTCTCTCTAAGGGGAAACTACCTCCAGAGCTGAGGAAGGACTGATTACTTGGTTACCAAACACACTTCACTTGCTCAAAACTCTTGTTGTGTACTTTTTATCCCCTGGAATAAAAAGGAAAAACTTCCTCCCTCAACCATCCCATTTCCAATGATTAAGAATTTCATGGCATTTTGTACATTCTGGGTGGCTTAGCACCTCTGCTGTTTATTGGTACCTGAGGTGAGGTGGTGGCAGACCACCACGGGAGACCCATCTGCCCCTCACTGCACTCTGCTGCCCACAAAAATCAATCAAGAGAAATTATTAAGTGAAACTCCTTCAGAATTCAAAGGCAGTATTTAATTTCCTGGGCTTTTGGCACTACTGTCAGAAAGACAAGGAAGTCCTGAATTTTCTCTCTGCCAAATGCTGCTTGAAGCAAGCTTTACATTATAATTTTAGATATCTTGCCATATTTCTTGTTTACAAAGTGTCTTAATCCTGTTTAGTTCTCAAATAATTCTCAATTACTCATGTGACAAAGTTTCATCTTAAACACAAACAAAAAACAACTTCACCTTTCTCTATAAAATAAGAAGGAAAGCCTGAAAGAGCTTAATAGAATCCTTCCTGAAGCCTCAACAGCTTACCTGTTTTCCTCTGATTTTACTGAATCACTACAAAGCAGAAGTGTACTATTCTTTTAAAAGAAGTAACACTTCCAAAGTGACAATGCCAAACTATGTAAGTTTTCTGCTAGCTGCTTCTAAGGCACTTCAAACACAAAGACTAAAAATCTTTCTCAGTTCTTGACCTTCCTTGCAGTTTTACAGCTTTACTACCACATTAGCCAGAGCAGAAGAAACTGAATTAAATGAACAGAAAAGCCCAGAGATGAAACAAAGTTATTTTGCAGGACTACTGTATACTTAAGAACACAGCTGTAAAGCAGCAGAAGTGTTGTGCACGTATCTTTGCTATGGAATGTCTGAAAAAATTAACAGACACCACAGCATGTCAAAAATCACTTGTGGAGAATTAGGCAAAGTGACAATGACATTCCCACAACTTTTCTTCTGGAGGGCTAAGCCTGGTAATGCTTGGCTCCAACAAGCTCTGTAATGCAGGTGAAACTTATCTGTCAGCACTGCAGAGCCAAATGCAGGCATTCCTGCTGATGCTGCACAGCCAGAGGGAGCTGCACTGATTGTACAGCACAGGTTCCCATCGCTTCCAGCCTCCCCTCAATCGGCACCTTGGCAATTCCTTCGGCTTCACTTCCCACAATCATTTCACTTGGCCGAGTTCCTCCACAGAAATTACAATACTGCAGAGTGAGACTTCAGCAATATCCCCAGGACAAGCTGATAACAAACACAAAGACCTGAGATAGCCTGGATCAGATCCATGGTGTGTTTCATAAACAGCAAAGTCTTCCCCTGTCCCCTTCAAGAGCAAGGTGTTGCTGTGCCTTCACAGTAACCTCCCTGCCCAGAGCTTCCTGTAGCTCTTCTCTGTCCTGCCTAGGTCTGCTCAGTCTTTGCTTTGTTAATTGAAGTGGCAATTCAAATTAACCCTTCAGGTTAATCCCCAGGTAAGTCTTGTCACTGAAAGGTTCCACATTTTCCTTTCAGTTTCATTTGCTGGTAGTTACAAAGTGATCCGTAAGATTTGCAAAATACAAGTAAGGAGAAACACGGCATTTAATACCAGCTGTGCAGTTGGAAGACTTAAGTCTTGGATCCTAGGACAGGATTTGAAGTCATATTCAGTTACTTTCTTTCCAAAACCTCTTGAAAATGATTTGATGATAGTCTGAGTAAAGGAACAATCTCTTTCTCACTGCTCAGCTGCCTGCAGTTTGCTTTTTGTATGACCTGTATGACTAGAGAGCTCTGCACTACAGCTAAGCCAACATTATGCTATAAAAACTTTTGCATAATTTCCCAGGGTTGTTAAAATGCAGTAGTTAACACTCCCAGCATTGCTGACACATAGCACTGCCTCCATCCAGATGCAATCAGCGGTTTAAAACATCTTCAGATAAGATCAAATTAACTATGCTTAAAAACCACTATGAAATTTACCCACTTCCAGGCTCAAATATTGTTCATTCCCATTTGATATTTAAAAAAAAAGTGAAAAAAATGATAGCTCTATTCCTCTAAAACAAAATACCATGGAGGACCACAGAATAAACTGATCATCATAGGAGACATCACTGCAGGATAACTCAAATGCCTGTAAAATTGTCATGAGAAGGTACAATCATCAAATCTATGTGAGACAAATCGCAATGTGGATTTGTGATCCCTAGTGGACTGATACAATCAGGGTAAATCAGACATGTTATTACAGAAAACAAGGCTTTAAACAATTTCAGAATTTTCTTATGTGCCCTTGCTTCACTTCCCACTTGGCTGCCCTGAAGTATGATACCTCTTCTTCCTTCTTGGGGCTGGGCCCTCAGAAGCTTCCTTCTCCTGTTTCAAAAGGGCCCTTAGAAAAATAATTCTTGATTGCATTTAACTGCAATATCTTCATCATATAATGACAGTCAACACTCACATAAATCATCAGTTTTTGTGAGCAAATGAAACGCTACATACAGCTCCTTGTAAAACCCCTAATTACAGGTTTTGCTTCTCTCTCCCCAACCTTCCTTTGAATCGGTTACCCACAGCTTGCTGTTATTGTTCGGATGTTGCAGATCTCAAAGGTTGGCAGAACCAAAGTTTAGCAGAAGACAGCAGAAACACATTAACTGACACAAAGAAAATACCCACTCATGAAATGCTGCAGTGTTCATATGCTGGGCTCATTACACCTAGGGGGAGAGGTTCAAAGTGGTTACTCAAACACAGCTCTTTGGAGCAGCAGTTCAAGGCAACAACTCCTGTACAACAGCACTTTGAGGTCAGCCTGTCTTGTGAGGAAGGTGTTGGACCAGACGACTGCTACAGGTCCTGTCCAACCTTAACAATTCTGTGATCCTACACTCAGGATGTGACATACATACTACAAGTTCAACACCAAATACCCTTCATCTCTGGCAGAGCTGTGAATGTCTCTTAGCTGCTCAGTAAGTAGAATTGAGAATCATCACAAGAACACAGACAATTTTCCTGGGGCAGTAATACTGAAAACTCTCTACTAAAGGGTTTTCTGGTGGTTTATGGCCACTAACTCCAAGGCTGCTCTGTCTGACCCTAAGGAAGACCAGAGCAAGCACCAGAAAAGCCTCCCAAAATACCCTGCTATGCAGCTACCGTGAAAGGAGTTAAAGCAAACACTAAACACTAAACAGAGACACACCAATCACCAGCCATCCTTTCTCTGTCCATACATTTGAGTAGATCTGGTAAAATTTTAGCAGAAAGCCATTCTTCTGTTTGTGAGGATGCCCAGAGTAAGACCAAGAGAGCCCATCCCAAAAGCTCTACTTACGGATGGGGTTTCATTTCTATGTAGTTCTTGGGAATGAAGCCATCTTTGCCATTGAGTTCTGCCTTGTACCAATTCTGATCGCATTCTTCATTCAAAACCTGAAGGAAGCATGCAAAACAAAAATTAAGCTTGAGATACATTTAAGATACAAGCAATACTGATGAAGGTACCAGGTTAATTCTTCCCATTTGTGTGGAGCAGTTTTTACATTAATAAAGTTAAACACATTCAAACAGCAAATGTAGAAGAACAAAGTTCCTTCTCTATTTTTGAAGAGGATACTTTTCTTACTGTAATTTTAAACATGATTGAAAGATCAGGAGTCACAAGAGAGAAGCCACATGAAAAGGTAGTTTTAAAAAGCACAAATTAGTATTTCAAAGCATACTTGCTCTATAAACTTTGATGCTTTATTTTTCATCAAATTTCTGTCAACTGGTACAGTGCAATAGGCAAGCCTGGTGCACTGACTGACAGAGGTCCCTCCAATATTGTATTGTGTTCTGTAAATAAAACCATGCTGTCATTTGAGACTACCTCTCCTCAAGATGATTTTGTGCTTGTCAACACAAAAAAAAAGCCTCAAGTCACAAAAGTATCACATGATTAGCATTGCCTGAATGCAGGAAGATGAGGAAACACAAAGAGAAACAAACATGAATGCAGATCCAGAGATCACATACTACACACACGCAGTTATGGTGAAGATATCCACCAATCTCTCAAACTAACTCTTTTGTTATGCCATTATGTTTCTTTATTTCAAGAGTGGTGAGAGGAAATTAAAAAAAAAAAAGAGAAAGTAAAAGCAGACAAAAATTTTCAAGTGCATGTCTTATTTTTACAGTTGACTGGAGTGCATCAGAAAACTAAACTCTAAAGATCAGTGCTTGCTGCCTTTCAAAACTATGACACATCGGCACCCTAAATCTGCCTCACTGCTGACTGCTACATATGACAGGGAAAAACCTCAAAACCTACTGAAATGAAATGTGGCAAAGGAAAGAGAGCAAAATGTGAACTTCCTCAGTGAATTACAGTGGGTAATAGTTACCTGGATGTTCCTTAACTCCCAAGGGAAGAGACTGATGTGATGTACATTCCCCAGGTGCCAGCACTTCCACTGGGGAGCTAGCATAGCATCAGGGCCACATCTACAAAACTTAAGTGAGCAAAGATATCCATCTTTAAGGCCCATTTCTGGATACTTTCAGCTGAAGAGGCTTTAACACTTAAAAGATCCCAAGTACTTATATGTGGATGAAACATTCAAGCTGTCTTTTGTGCACTTACTACTTTGGGCCTCCACGCATTTATTTACAAGCACTGCTCCAGCATGCACAGCAGAGTTCAGTCATTTAGCTGGGATAAGCTGAGCACAGGTCATGAGCAGTTCAAGCATGGCTCTGTTACAGGCTCTGAGGTAAGAGCTCACACATGGAGAGCTGCCCTGGATCAGCTGATGTCTGCTGGACTGCCTTGGAGCTGCAGGACAGCAACCTGGGCAGGGACAGATTCCTCAACATGAAATACAGGGAGAGACACCAGAAGGAGTTCTGGGACACTGAACAGGGACGACAGAGATCAAAAATGCATATAAAAAACTCAATTGTGCAGAGACCAGGGAGAGCATGAGATGAAGCCCAGATCTGTAACTTAGTCGTGTAAAGATTTCAGTACACAGCTTCCAGGAATCAGTCATTTGGGGCTGTTCTGTAACTCAAGCTGCCTTCACTAGAGTCCTGCACAATAGAACACAACTCAAACACAACATATTTTAATATGATTTCTAATAAACTAAATCTTACACAATGGTGTGCATTCCTTTATCAGAAATATCCCCCATGAGCTTTGATAAGCTCATGTGCTACAGACTTGTTTCATCACCATCAGAGAGCAGTTAAGGGATCTGGCAGTCTGTTCTTTTCCCAGAAAGAATGGGTAAATTGTAGCTTCACCTGAAGGACAGTGCCACAGTTTTGGGGGTTTGGCAGTGGGTATTAAAAAATTATCAGAAATTCTAATGCCCAAATGTAAATTATTTTAATGAGTTTAATCTTGCTCTGAAGACATGCTAATAGATTCGGAGGAACCAAATCACATCGTGCTTGGGGTACTCATTAATGCCTGGCCTGAAGCCAAATGCCAGCGAGGGAGCAGTGCCGAGGGATGCATTAAAACTCTGTGACCAGAATAAAAAAATAGCTGATTAAAGGCAGGGTAAGGTAACTGCCTTCATATCTGCATGTCGAACCTGTTCAGGGGACTTCTGCTGTAGTGCTGAGCCCTCCACAGCTCCCCTCTTAGTGGCTGTGTTTGCTCCCAAGACCTTTTCCTGCCTCACACCCCCAGGCTGAGGCGATCTTCGCAGCCCGTTGTCCTTTCTAGGATCATTTTAACGAGCTGTCACAGCTCCATTCACACTCTGACAGGCAGCCAAGGATCATGCCCGATGTTATAGACCGGAGAGCTCACACACACACACTCACCCTGTAAACACCCCTGGGTTCCCCTTTCTGGCTCTTCCAGAGAGAACAGAACACATTGTTTTCTTTCCAAAGCTCCATGTTCCCGTATCATTTCAGCACGAGTCATCTCCACAACACAGATCTACAAAACCATTTCTTCTGACAGTGTCAGAAACCACTGGAGCTGCTTCAATGCTTAGCCAAGCAAAACTGATTTGTACTGAAGTACCTTAAATTCAGGACAACTTTGCAGTCACGTGCACAAGGCTGGAATTCTGGTAGTTCGTATGAAGTTACGGAGCTATTATAATGAAAACTGCAGACTAGTCCTGTAAAATTTCAGCTTTCAAAAAAAATTATACCACTAAAATCCTTTAGTGAAATGTAACTAAGTCAGGAACACACATAGGAATATTGTGCATTGATGTATCTGTCTTTGATGTTTACATCTGACACTGC
Organism: Irena cyanogastra; assembly: GCA_013397155.1. Taxonomy (NCBI): domain Eukaryota; kingdom Metazoa; phylum Chordata; class Aves; order Passeriformes; family Irenidae; genus Irena; species Irena cyanogastra. The sequence continues at coordinate 342,094 of VWZV01006130.1, forward strand.
TCTCTTACTTTAAATCATAAATCCACTGAAATGAAAGAACTGAGTTTAAGTAATTAAACCATTTTGCTGCAAAATGTTTTATGAAAAGCACTGTAATCCATCTATTCTATACCTCCAAGTGACTTCCAGATAATAAATAATATTAAAATTTATCACCTGGATATTAAAACACAGTGCTATGCCTCTAAGAAAAATAATGATTCTTAACTGAATTACAGTAAGATTTCCCTGGACTTACCAAAGCTGCAAAATTTAATCTAAGTACCACATGCATCACTAGATTTTGCTTTGAATAATTCACCAAGTACAAAACAAAACCACAAATAAATTAAGTAACAAAACGAAACTTTAAAGATTCACTGCTCTGAACGGGACAGCCTTCAACGTCTGCAAAAAATCTGAAACATTTTTTAAGATCAACTGTTCAAAACTGTTGCTCTTTGGGTAGGTCAAAACCTAAAGTGTTCCTCTGCATCCAATCCCATGGCTGCCATAGATCCCATCAGGTCTATGCCAGAGTGACTCCCCCTTTCACACTGGGGCATCTGTGCCTGAGAAGAGGAAGGAGGAAGGATATTTTTATCCCCTCCACTTGAAGCCATGCTGCCATGTGATGTCCCCAGCCCGCAGTCAGCCCTGTTTTACAGTAAGAGTGGCTCAACCGTGCCCGGCAGTTTCCCAGTTTGATGAGAGCTTTTATCTACTAAAGCCCATCTGTTCCCATGGAAATGGAGAAGAGGCGTTGCAGAAGAGTTGCACAGCAAGGCAGTTCCCAAGTTTCAGCTACAATAGTTCACACACAGCAACCATCCCTAGCCATGTTCAATTCCATACCTAGTGAATATTTCACAGTTCACACACAGCAGCCATCCCCAGCCATGTTCAATTCCATACCTAGTGAATATTTCCAAGGACACCCTTGGGAATTGTACACCAGTCTCAAACCTTTCAAAACCAAACCACTTTCAGGAAGACACAGGCACTAAACTGAAACATAACAAGCAGATCTGGCTCAGCTCTCAAGCTGACACCCATATGCAAACATGAAACTAAACATAATGCCTTGAATATTATGTGCTGTGAATTTAGCCAAATTAATCAGCATGTTTCAGTTTTGAAGAGACAAACCCCAAAAAAATGTGTTTAGAGAGGGCGCTGAGTTTTAGCTGAAGCTCCTCTTTTCCCTGAACTCCAAGGTTTTGGGACTCTTATTGTGCTAACTGAAACAGAAAGTGTAATACAACTGCTGCAGTAGCACCCCTTATTGCCAATGCAGTTTTTCTACTTCACAAAGTCACGCTGACAATGCCACAAAGAAAACAATGCAGTATATTAAAAACATTTCCAAAGTCTAAAAAATCCAAGGAAAGCATTCATGACACTCAAACTAGGGCAGGAATTTAAATTTATTAAGTGAACAAATGTTTCAAAGGGAGCAATTCTGCAACTGAATTTCTAAACCTGGAAATTACTTGTCCCAGGATGGAAGAGCCCTTGGGAGCAGGGTCCTCACCCTCAGAGAGGGTGTTAAAGCAGAGGTGCCTTAACACTGCTTTCTATTTCAAAGAAAAATGGCTCTTTTTCTGCTCTGAGAGTTACAAACTAGATATAAACTAGCAAGCAAAAACTGCTTCAAGGGAAACTGTCTGGATTCAACAAAGCAAGTTCACCACAGCCCAATATAAATCTTTTTTGTTCTCTGTGTAATAAATGGATAGTGTGCTGTTGGCTCTTGCAAATGTTGAATGTAAGAAGTTCTGTTTTAAATCTAGTTCTTATATATATAAGTTTTGTAATGTTGAAAGTTGATCTCCAACCATTGGAAAGGTTGAAGCAGACCGAGAGGCAGGGCGAAGGAGGAGCTGGGTCTGAAGAGTGACATCTGCATAAGTGTGGGGAGGGTCAGCTCACCAGGGGCTTTGCTTACCAATACCACACATTGGGTGTGTGCCTCTGACTGCAGCTAAGCACCCAGCGCTGTCCTTTTTTCCTTGTGGGTCCCTCGTGGTTCAACAAACCTTTTAAAATGTTAAAAAGTGAGGCGTCGTTTCTCACATCTGCAAATTTATTGTAAATGGCACCACCGGATATTCAAATTCAACTCTTCAGTTTTGCAAAGACAACCCAAAACATGGCCTGGTCACCTGCAGCTCCTGTCTCATCCTCCTGTTGAACAAATTAATCTTTCTGCCTGTGGCTGTGAGGCAGGAATGGCATCTTAAGGAAACCTGGGGAAATCGGCCCATCAAAATGACACTGTGACTCAGACCAGGGCAAATCAGTTTTTCTTTTCTTGATTTACTCATCATGCACAGTACAGTTAATTTTAACTGCAAACTTTCAATACAGAAAGATACACTAGAAAATCAGGGTGACTCAAGAACATGTAACTGCTGAAGTATTTTAGGTTTTTTCCTTAAATTTAATTTATCATGATAACACATAGGAAATGCAAAATATCCACATTTTTTAGAACAAAGCCTACAGTACCACGTCTGGATATCCTTTAAGACTGTGCATACTTGTTCTCTAGATAGATATAAAAACCTGTGGAAATGCTTAACAACCACTGAGCAAATATTACTGAAAACAGTCAGAGAAAGATTGTTCCTTAAATTGCACTCAGCTACCAAGTAATATAATATAACACCTAAATAATGGATGTAGATTGCTCTATAATGCAGTAATGTGTTATGGATACAGGTTTTTATTCTCACTCTCTCAAATTGCCATCATCACTATAGAAACACTTCTTCCACCCACAGCTTTTTAAAGGCACAAGAAGAGCACAAAACACAAAGTAATTCAGAAAGTGTCTCCACTACAATGAAGTCCAGGGGTCTTTCCTCCCCACGCCTCAGTGGTGCTTTTGTCAGAAGCCTTATCTGAAGTGACACTGCTGCTTCAACACACACGGACTTTGTACATGCACACCCACAGCCGCTTACCACAACAGCCAAGCAGTTGGAAGCAGAGTCCAGAAGAGGAAATTTTGAAGCTTTTCAAAGCAGAAGGCTGGTGTCTGGGTTACCAACTGCTGTCTTTAGTTTCTTTGCAAAGAAATTATGTCTAAGTTATAACCATTCATCTTGAAGGAAGCTGGAAACTCCTCCAAAGTAAAATACATCACAAAGTTGAGACAACAAACCAACAATTAAGCCACAGGACAAGGCCACTCTAGGATCTAAGCTTCTCTTTCCAAACCCTAAATAATATTGCCCTCCATCTCTGCTGCACTACTCACCACTGGAGTATAAACACTTATGGATAAATTCAGAATTAAGCGAAATTTCTGAAAGGGTTGATGGGGAGAAGTACTGGGTAAGATTACAGGAAATGATGTTATTTTTAACTTCACGAGATAAAGACAAGCTGTCACTACAATTATATGTAATATTTTACCATGCAAAACTCAAATCCACAGGAGCACTGACTAAAGTAGTCAAGAAATCCACAGTTCCACTGGCTGGCAAGCACAGTAAATTCTGTTGTAACAAAGAAAATTCCAAAGAGAGGACTGGAGCAAGGAATTAGCATTCAACCTTTTACAAAACCACCTTTTATATTTTTTGTAGGTAACACAACAATACTTGAGACAATTTTATGTTAGCTGAGGCACAGTCAAGTCTAGCCACAAGGACAGAACTCAGCACAGACTAACTCACTCTGCCTCCCAGGCCTTGCCAGTCTGGTACTGCCATGTCCTCTCTGGCAGAAGTCTTCAACTGTGAAGAGTTTTTTATTAAGGATAATAGGAAAAGGAGAAGTAAAAAAACCCAATCTAGACAACAATTCTCTTTCCCTATGGCTCATCATTTTTGGTTCACACGGCACAAAGATGGGAGGAAAAACCCCAGTATTTTAAAGTATACTGCAGTGAGCTTCAAAATGTCTAATGGAGATCCTGGAAGGAGTCAATCAAGTTCAAGAAACTTTGCCACAGGTCTTGCATTCCTTCTCTGTAGGAAGTTTCCACTAGCACAAACACATGGAGGTAAAATGGTAACAAATGTGCCAGTTCTGCCTCTGCTCTTGTGGTGGATATAGAGACGTCAGCCCCGGTGACTACAGAATTCCCTTCAAATTAGTCCTCCCACTACCACCACCTGTATAAAGGTTAAGCTGTAGATATCACAAATAGCCTGTTTTCAAAAAGGTTGATGGAAAATCTCCCTAATAGAAAGCATGACAACCTGAAGCAAAAAATCAGCGATTTTACAACTCAAAAATAGCTTTACAGAGCTTGAAGTAGCTACAGCTCACATTCTAATTAGGCCTTCCACATCTCAAAGACCCCCAAGTGTTTCCAAAACAGCAGGGACTCTCAGAAATGAAATTTATGTTCAGCAACTTTCATGGTACTTAAGTAAACACTAATTCTGACAAACTTCATAATGTAAGGACTACTTCAACGTTTGATGCTGCAAGGAATGCACAGTCTCATTCCAGTTCCTGATCAAAATGGAGTGCAAACCAGTAAAAAGCTTGTTAGCACAGCCTGACTTCCACATCTTGGCCCTAGTATGTGGAGAGCAGAATGCTCAGGGATTCACAAGAGCAGTTTCTTAAAAAGAAGAAGGGGAGTGTTGCTTTTCCCCAAAAGACCAAGGGTTAGTTTACAGTGACTAAAGACCAGGACCAGCCGCCTTTTATAACAAGCTGTAGTGCTCAGGATGTTATCACGGAAACAGAAGACAAAACAACCTTCCTTAATCTCAAACCCAATCCAGACCAAATTTGGAAGGTCTGAAGAGCACAGCATTTGGTCATTTTTCTGTTGTGTAGTGTGGATTAATTCACTCAGGTACTACTAGGGATGGGCATTTGCTTGTGAATGAGTTATTCACCAAGGTTTTATTTAGCATTGCTTAATTTAGGATTAAACAGGGTCCCAGCAAAACCACCACTGGTGAAGCACAAACTGAAGAACAGGTCATGTGCTGAAGCCTAAAGAGCTCTCTGCAATCCTCTCTCTTTTTTCCTGAGGAAGAAAACAGTCTTGAATTCTGAGTACAAACCTGCTCTATGTGGGCAAGGTTCAAAATCCAAAACCAGATCCCAAAACAATCCAAGTGCATATATGCACATGTCTACATAAAAAAGAGAACACACATTGCCTTAGGCACCTAAATAAACCCTCAATTTTGAGAAGAAATTTTTTGAAAGAAGTCTTTTCACCTACAGGTCAGAGTAAGGTCTCCTGGTTTCTATTCCTATATCTGCTGCTAACACCAGTGCTATAAATTCCAGGCCATCTTACAAGGGCTGTTTCAAACTACAACTTCAAATTTAGCAACATGGACACCAAGCACAAAACACATCTGTTATCACGTGCTCTAGACTATTTATCCAAGTACAACCAATACAACCTTTCAGTCCTTTAATGAAATTGTGAGGCTTTTGTAAGAGCTCTTGGCATAAACTCTGAAGGGATGAAAGTTGAAAGTCACTAGCAGAAAGCAATAAAAAAGAGCTATCAAACATTCCAATGACAGTGTTTCAGAATTGTTTTCAAGCTTAACAGAGAAACAGCAGAAATATCAGCAGTGGGTTTGTGGCAGTTTGCAAAGCATATCCAAATTATACATTTCTCACTTTCCGCACTTCTCATTGTGCTGGCTCCATTTTAAGCGAGGACTTAAGTGTGTCTCAAAAACTGAAAAAGGTGCTGAAGAACAAGCAATCACAGCATGTGTTTGTCCTTTTAGAGCTTTACAATACGAATGAAGCTGGTCACTAAAGTAAAACTGAAAATACCCTGGAGAAATACACGTCTGACAGCCCACAGGTCAGACATTCACAGCTTGCAAAATCCATCCATAACCTGCTTTGCATAACAATTTTACTTGAATACCAAACAGTTCCTAATTCTATTTGCATGTGTCCTACTTCGTCCTGCTATCTCCCACTAAAATGCACCGCTGGAGAATGTATTTCTCACCATCTCAGGAGGAAGCAGATACACCTGTCCCAGAGACATGGACAATGCCTCTGATTAAAAAGGTGAGGCAGGACCAGAAGGCAGAGCTCCTGTCTGGCTGTCCCACATGTTGCCTTTGAATACATCACAGTCAAGAACTGAAACATTCACTGGCGGACAAGGGAAGGTTTGCATGAAGCATAGAGTAGTGCACCACTAACAACCAGCCCTTGATCACCTCATGCTTGGTACCCCAAACCTTTAAGACAGAAAATTCTCAAAATTCCTCCATCAAGAATGAAAGAGAAAAAATGCTAAAATTAGGACAGTTGTCCTTTCTGTTCTAAATGGAGGGTGTGTACCATTACCTCTGCTACACTTCGCTGCCCAAGAAACCACCAAACCCAACACTCCACTTCAGTACTTTCACTCTTTACTGGTTTCCCTAGCACAGAAATTCAACGATTTACATATCACTTTTAACCAGATAGGAACAGTTATTTGTCAAGTGACATCCAGCAACTGCTTCATGTAAGACATTCTCCATTACAACCATTCTAATGCTTGTACACAACAGAGGGGCTGTGATATACCTAAGTAACAGCAGGTAAAGTCCAACAGGATGTATTAAGGGAGACAAACTAATTATGAACACTTGGCATCCTGTAAAAATACCACACTACATAAGGCACCTTGATCCCAGTGCTGGAAAAGCTGGGTGGAAGGAATTATTATTATTAGTGGGACAACCTGGTCTTAATCTTTGATCAGAAATTTAGGGTATGTGACCAGAGGGCAGTTTTGCAGCAGCCTCGTGGACATCAAACTACAGTGCTCCCCAGCCACAGCCTTAGATACACTGAGTGGAAGAATTACTTTGCATGATGGGCAGGTATTACAGCCCTGTCTGTAGAGTTCAATATGAGGTGACATCACTATGATTTCAACCAATTTTCCACTGTAATATTTGGGGTATTTTCAGAGGAACTGATACCAAGTGAGTTACTCCCTGTCTTGCATCGGTGCAGTGGATTATTTCTGCCTACAACTCTGACAGTTCTTTGATCCCTGTTGAACATCTTCCTGTTTTCACATTTCTTCAAACCTTCATGACGGGAGGTGTCACCTAAATGAGGTCACTCTGCTTGTAAAACAGACTGACAGTGACAGTGGACGCAGTTCAAGGAGCATTTGGACCATGCCCTCAGGCACCTGCTGTGACTCTTGGAGTTGTCTGTGCACGGTCAGGAGCTGGACTTGATGATCCTTGTGAGTCCCTTCCAACTCAGGCTATTCTATGATTCTATGACAACCAGGACTGATAAACCAGGATCCACTGGTAAGTCTGAGTGACTAACAACATGATGTACTTGGAAAACCTGGAAAAAGTTAAAAGAAAAAAACATACACGCCTTGCACTGATCACCAGATAACCTGGTGAGGAGCAAGCCACATACCAATGCTGCCTGCTACAAAGCAAAAATGAAGGAAAAAAATGTAAAGGCTGTCCAAAACCCAACTACATTTCAATGGGAAGTACAATTAGAAACATCTGCTGCATTTTCAAAGACACTAAGAAAAGGTACAACCCCATAAAGGCCTTAAAAAAAACTTACATGAGTTCAAAGTACCAACTTTCAGTTTTTGTGTCTAAAGGAAGCAAATTAACTTGAGTTGCAGCTGCTCTGTTTTTTCCAGTGAAAAGGCTATTGCAAACACACCAGTAAAGGGTCCAACATGTTTCCAAGGACCAAAACAGGCAGATTTCTGCTATTAATGACAGTAATGTAAGTAAGGGGGGGGTGGTAAAAAAGGCTTTCAGCACAATTGGCATATATTTACAAGACAGATAACCTTTAATTTTTTTTTCCGCTGTATGCATGGTTTTGTTTAAACTTTTATTACAGCACTCAGTACACATTCATTCTACACTGCAGACAAGTTAACAGAGCAATAAAAACCTCAACTTTGCTTCATCTGGTTTTAAAATTTTAAAGTTTTAGGATTCTACTAGCATATATTCTTATTTAATAATGATTGCTTAATACATTATAGCATTGTAAATTTTACAGAATGTGAAACAGTCTTACTCAGCTCTTTGTCAGAAAGATTCCAGGAATGATATTTGACAACTAATTATCTACAGGACAAAGTTTCCTAGGTTAATTACACCCAATAGGACATATTGAAAAAATGTATTTGAAAAAACTATGTAACACTGTAGTTATTCTGATACTACTGAACTTTTGTGCATCTCTTATTGATGGTCCTCAAAATCCACAGTTAAGTCACGCCTTGAAAGGCACAAAAACTTTTTCTACTAAACACAGAGCTATAAGCTAAAACCTAGGTGATTTAAGCCTTTATTCAGGAATAAGGATAACTGCAGGAATCTCTCAACACAGTCAGCAATCAAACTGTTAATACTGATACTGCACACATCTTGACCTTGGAATTAACAACCTTACTTGGGAATTCATACTTCTATGCAGGAATTCCTACCCAGCTACAAACTCAGAGGGCACACTCTCAGTTTGAGGTGGCTCCAAGTTTGGCAGCAGCTCTGTGAGAGGGTTTATGCAATGGCTGCACCCTCCCACCTGTGCTCCCCAGGCACCTGTTTAGTTCCCCACACTGGAGAAGTGATGTGCAGAAGAGTTTAGGGAGGTGCTGTATTTCTCACCTCCTTGCTTGGCTCCACAGAAGGTGCAAGGCACAGCTTTGGGAGTGAAGCAACAGAGGAGACTGGAAGGAAAGGAATAGGGCAGGTCTGCTGGAGTAGGCACTGCCATGAAGCAAACACCCTTGGTTTCAGTTTCAAAGGCCACAAAATGCTTCTCCAAAATTCTTGCAGCAATCCACCTCGAAATGTACACACGCAAGAACAGTTCCACTTGCTCAAAGATTTAAACGCAGCACATTAGGGGAAGAAAGGGACAAGAATTCAAGAAGGAGCACGTGGGTAGTCCTGCTCTAGGGCAACAAAAACTCAGAACTCACTGGCTGCAAGTAGGAGGAAGAGAATTGGGGAAGCAGGAGCGAGTGACTCAGCTGAGACCTAGTATTCGTGTTTTCTGATGACAGGCTTATTTGCACAAGTGTTAAGACTCTTTTTTTTCAAACTGTATACAAGCTGGGACGTTTAACGGATAAAGATGGAAAGGAAAGTCAGGTCAGCCATACCTTCATGTCAGCCAGCCAGGTCAAGCTAATGGATCCTGGCAACACACATCTAAAGATTTCTGCAGCATAGACAGCAAAAACTCAGACTTCACACATGAAACAGCTCTAAAGTTCAGGGACACACAAGAAATGCTGGTGGGCTCATCCATCAAGTCTCTTTTTGTGCTCTGTACTGTCAACAATGACAGCTGCTGGTCCTTCTGACAAGTTTAATTCTTTACAGGTTACATCACCCAGGTGCAGAGCAAAAGTCATCTCTTCCATCCTACCACACATTGCAAAACTGCACACGGGAGAAAGCAGGGCTTTATGATGTTGGAAATTACATGTAAATAACAACGCACAAACCTCACACCTTTTAGACATAGAACATCAAGTGAGTGCTAACTGTAATAACCTCTCTGCAGCAACTGAACAATCACAATTTGACAATCAGTATTTACTAATTTCTTCACGCCTAAGACCCAGGTGGACTTTTCTGCCTGTCCCTGGGGCATACTCTGCAATTTGCATTTGAAAGTATAGAGGAAGGGAAAGCCCACGTTCCATTACCCTGAGACAGCTGCCCCAAATGTCACCACCACCCAGGTCAGGCCTCAGCTGCAAAGGCTCATCACTGGCCAACGAAGCTCAAGTTGCCATTTCCTCTTAGCACCAAAACGGCTTTACAGCCTTAGTGACCTAAGAATAGTATCATCACTATCTATTTGAGCTGCATTTTCCCCAATTTCAAAACACATCCTGACCTCCCCATCCATGCATTTCAATCCCCATCCTACTGAGAAGAGTGAAATAAAGGGTGTTGAAATCTCATTTTAAGGTGAAAAATGAAAATTACTTTTAAATGGACCACATACCATTTTCTGAGCAATTGCTGCAAAGCAACAGTGTCAAGAGATCCTAGGCAGGGTCTGAAAACCCCTCCATGAACTACTGTCAGTCTGCACAAAGAAGTCTCTTGAAATACGTATCTATAAAATATATATGTTTTAATATAATATATTTCAAGATAATAAATTTATAATTAATTTTATAAAAATACATTTTCCTATTGTTGTTAGGATGGGCAACAGCAGTTGCACCTGCACCTTTGGAAAATCATAATTTAGCTGTGGCCATACAATTTCCCAGGCTTATTGATGGAAAACAAAATTCTATAAATGCTCGTGGGATGGAAGAACAATGATTTTTATTAAGCAGATTTCACATACAAAATGGAAAAGAATGACTAGCGATAGTTAGACCAGAAAATAGTATTTAAAGTAATCTAGAAAGCCTCATTACTTTTCTACTGTGTTATGAAAAATTATCATCCGATCTCCAGGCTATATGAGGCGTTCAGATGCAAAGCTTACTGCAGCTGCCTTACACCAACAGACACCACAAATTAAAGATTTGCCTCATCAATCCAGGGCTTCAGCAACTCTGTTTGCTAGAATTTTGTGCAGGAGTCTTACAGATCTTGTTTACAGAGCCAACTCCTGCCTCAAAGGGACTGCAATCTACGCTCTGCTTTGCCAAGAACCAAATTCAGGGGAGAAAAGAAGAAAAGCTTTGTGTTTGCCACAGGAAGGGTTCACTGTGTTTATTTGAATTATCCTCCCCTTTTAACAGAGGAGATATGATTCATATCAAGTGTCAAAGTCAACGAATTCTCAACATTTTTATTTTTCCTTCCACCCTTGACAGCTCCTTGCTGAAGTTATTACCACAGGAGTGTTACAGCAACAGCTCTTACCTCACCATCTATTCCCCCTTCCTCCTCCACTACCCCAAATGGAACAGGCTTGCTATCATTGAGCCAGCTCATGCAATTCATTATTCTTTGCAATTTCCTACCTCTCATTTGAAAAAACAAATACTTCACTGTTATCTAAAAATATATTAAAACGTTGCCAGCAACTCAACGTTTAAAGCAAAACAACTATCACCACCCAGTGTGAATGCACAATAGAAGTAGCATTTTTGGTAAGGCAAGTTTTTAAAGAGTTCTTGAGAACTGCAAGAAAAATAACTCAAGTTACAAAAAGAAAAGGGTGTTTTGCCATCATGAGACTTGCCCAAATGCACAGCCCCAGGGCAGGAATGGACACTGCCATCCACATCAGCTTGGGTTGGCTGACCCAACTTGCATGGGAGTGCACCCAGCACAACTACTTTATATCAAATCAAAACAACCTTACAAAAAAAGTAAACTCCCACACTAGTCAAAAAACCAAGCCAAAACAAAAAAAGCTACTGAACACAAAAAAACCCCAAAATACGAAACCACAACAAAACCTCACCAAGCCCTTGTCCAGCTCACAGTGCAACTCTATGGATGTCCGTGCTACCACAACACGAGTGACACTCAACACAGAGGGTCCTGTCTGTAAGCCTGGACATGCCCCCAAGACACAACTCCACAAGCAGAGTTTGTGACAGAGCTAAGTTCAGCTTCTCCCTGTATTTTCTTCCCTCCAGCCATTCATTCTCATCCCTTACTCTCCACCCCCATGCTATGCTGGCCCAAGTGTTTGAGGAGTTAGTCAAGCCAGGACAGAGTGACAGAAAAAAACAAACATAGGGCTCAATTTTTTTTCAACTCACTCAGTCTCAGTGAAGTCCCATTACTTGGGTGAATTCTGTTTCCACAGAGCACAGGAATTACAGCTAGAGGAGAAGCTCAAGTGGTCCCTGTACCACACAAAACAGTAAGGCCTGACCAGAGTTACACACTCCAAGGAGCAATTCCAATGCTGGTGCATTGCAGATTCTCACAAAACCAGGCTATAATAAACACCACTGTACAGAAAGGCACCATTTAGATCATCTATTAAAATGACAGACCAAACACAGGAGAAGGAACTTGCTTCTTCCTATCCCAGCTTCAAAGCACTATCCCATAGCTTCAGAATGGGAACTGGCAAATACGGTCCACGTTCAAAGATGACCAGTAGAATACTCAGAAATTATATATCCAAATGCTTTTAAAAGAATTCCCTACACTATGCAATCTAGAACTCCGTCAGTATAATACAATAAAATCTGAATTATCCTATGAACCTGCTCAAACGGGAGTTACAATAAAATACCAATCTTTTAAAGACAGAGAATCACATTTGCTTTTTAACTCCCATCACCAGCAGCTGTCCTTTTGCTTTCATTTCAAGATCTAAAGATGCAATATCATTTGTTTCATAACTGATGTCCAGAACTGTGTAGAGAGGACAGAGCTTCCTCCACAGGTTTCAAAGAGCTCTTGTAATCTTCAAAGTCCACCTGACAATGTTTGTTCAGTAAAACATGTTAGCCCAGTGCAGAAGTCTCCTCTGTCACAAACTACAGAGTTAACCCTTTACAGTCAGTTAAAACTGAAATGACTTGCCAGCAACCAGAGTGAAGCTGTAGATAAGGAAAACCCAGGGAATTTTGTGCTCCATTTGAGCTGTCCCCTCTGCATTTTAACTATCCAGCTACTTTCCAGCATTTTGCATTAACTGCTATGTTCTTGTGAGAAGATGAGGAGACACTCCATGAAGTTTTATATTTTTGTGCGTCAAACACTGAGACAAAACTCTGGAAAACCCCATTTTGTTTCAGAAAAACTAGTAAATATAATAATTCTAAACTACTGGGAACTAAGAATTTCCCAATCTTCTGAACTGTAATATCCTCTGCTAATTTATTGTCATATGTGAATTGCATCCTTTGTAACTCAAAAGAGTTTATTTACCCACCATTTTAGACTGTTTGTTAAGACACCCCACCCCCCCCAAAAAAAACCACCAACAAACCCAACCAAAAAAAAAATCCCAAACAACAAATCACCACCACCAAAGTGTATCACTCCAACTAGCAAAGTCTTTGAGTGCTTTACCATTTCAGGATAAAATAAACATTTAATGCAAAGTTTGTAGAACACATGTCAACCACCTTTTTTCACTACGTTTTTTGTAGCTGTTGAAGAAAGAGTTAAAGCCAGGACATTTTCAAATCTAGAGATTAAGTGTAATGAGATCAGAATAATAAGGTTACCATAATCTACCCCACGCATATAGCTAGGATCAGTCCTAATCTCTTCATTTTGAGACAGATGGAAGAAGTATGAAATCAGAGATAACAAGAGGCCAATTTCCTAGAATCGGCAGCTTTGCAAGTTTCACCATAGCTCTAAGTCAATATTTTGCTAGATTTGTACCTATTTAACCAATTCTAATATAACATACTGGAAGGGAGAATCAGTCATCTCTAAATCTGTACTACATAAACAGTAAGTAATACATCAGTGTAATTTTAATATATTGCAGAATATTACAGACTAATTTACTGAGACTGCAGCCAGTGTTCTCAGATACTTTAACTGGGGATTCAGCGAGTAAAGAGCAAACCACTGGAAAAACAAAGATCTTAGAACTGCGCATGACCAGAGGCTGCTCATTGATTTTTCCTATGGGGTGGATATACACAAAGTAGCAATTTGCATCTGTGACCAGTCTGACAGAAAGCAGTGACAGGAAGGGACAGTTTTAACCTCACTTTAAAACAGATTATTAAAGAGATATAAAATGGAACCATCCCTTAACTCTGCTTTCTGTATCTTCAGGATATGAATATTGGCAGGGGGGAGAGGGGAGGTATGAAATAGCCTCAAATATACAAGAGAGTGGTTATGGTGGCTACTGTCCTCCTATCCCGGTGGAAGCTGGCCAAGAATCAACAATAGGGAAACTTAAGGAAAAAAATTAGAAAGAAAAGCATGCTGGATTTTAGCACTAAATACACTCAGGATGATGCCTTAGGATTAAGTAATACTGTTAAGGGAAACAGAGGTAAGCAAGAAACCATCCAAGGAATTTAAAACAGACTAGGGGCTGTAAGATAAATGGAAAATTGTTTTTCAAACAGCTAACAGCTCCTAATTTTTTCCCCAGAAAAAAAAAAAAACAGCCCTATGCTGCAGGACAGTAAAAGCCTCAGTCTCACTAAATCAGATCCTGCAACACGACACCTCTGAGGTTCCATGTGAGGATTTAGCAGCACTTTAAGACAGTTATGCAAAGACCTGAGAAAGGGGAAAAAAAAGTGCCACAAGATCCAATCTCTTACTAAGCAGGTTCACCTGTCAGTTCAGACTAATTACTCCATTAGTCTCAGAGCACAGTTCCCATGCATCTGCTCTTGGCCAGTGATTTTACATGTCTTAATTCAGTCCACAAAAAGCCTGCTTACACTCTCACAGCCCTCGGTTTGTATTGTATTATATAGACACAGCCACAATGAGGAATTTGGTCAGACTCCACACAAAGCTCTTTATTGCCTCAGCCCTGTTTGTACATATGCAGAACTTGCTGCCCCACCTCTTATCTATTAATTTAAAATGTTACATTTAACTCTGGTTGTGGGGAAGACTGCAGATCTGCCAAAAGCACTTATCACCCATTTCATTTTAGGATGGCTCCCTGGGGAAAGCCAGAAGGGGAGACCCGATCCAGTCAGTTCTGCAGGGCTACCCCAACAATCCCATCCCCACAAAAAGAACAGCAGCGCCAACAGTGCAATTTTACCCTCCTGACAGAAATGAATTTTTGCTATCAGAATCTTAATCCAACTGCATGTAATCAAAACACTGCTTAAAACAAGACACTTTCATAACTAGATTAGAAATTCACTTATAAAGCAGCATTGACTAAAAAAAGAGAAATTAACGAAGCTTATCTTTCTCTGTACAAATCAATGCAATTTCAGTGCATAGAGCCAACAACATTTTGGCTCAGTGTGACATGAGAGCTCAGTTTTCTACAATATGAAAAACACTGTTTAAGGCATTTAAACCACTAATTTACCACTGAGGAACTGCAAAGACACTTATGAGAGATTTGTCACCTGTAGAGGGAGGGTTTTAATCAATGCATATTTTTGATTTTTGATATTTTAAGTTTGTTTAATTTTTTTACTGACTTAAGTCTAGCAACATCTTGAATTGAAGTGGAAAGGGACAGATATTTAGTCTGGCTGATCTTCAGAGTGAGAATATTTAAAAGAAAAGGGAACTCTCCTCATTTTTCTGTAACTGCAAAGCTGTTCCCGCTTCTTTGCTGCTAGCAGGACGCACACACAAGAGGAAGACACTCGCAAATAGTTTCTGATCCAAATGTTGAACATTGTTTGACTCATTCCTGTCCCATTTGCATAATGCAAAGTACCCCAAGAGCCTGCAAACCTGAGTGTAAGCTACAGATTAGACCACAGTGGGGGAGTTTGCACCACTAGCTCTAGAATATTCAACTCAAACATTTCACAGAACAGAACCAAATGAAGAGAAAAGAGATGAAGCTTTACTGTACAACATCAGATGAACATCAGTGATTTCCCTGCTCATGTAACACTGAATTGGGGAGAAAGAAAGGATAATAAAGAGGCCATTTAACGCAAAAAGATTTTTAGGGGACTTGCTTTTGAAGGCTTGAGAGGGTGCATTGCTGTTTCCTTATACCCATATTTCAATGGATGGGTGCAGCTCATCAGTCACACTTCAAAAGACACCCAACAAAAAAACACAACCTGGTTGGTTTAAAAACAACAACCCAACCAGGATTATGCTAGTGTTGCACTAATAACCCAAAGTTCAAAGACAGTTCAAAGAGCCCATTCTTACATGCTGTTCAAGCCACCTCTGGAGGTTGTTATGAGATGAAACTGGTCATTTCCACTAGCCACATTCTACTAAGAGAAAAATATTTCAAATAACAAACGTACTGAAAGATCTTTGTTCACTAAAGCCATGATTAACATTGAATTCAAACTTCTGGGCCTGCAAGAAGCAAACCTTAATGTCAAAAAAAAAAAACCCAAAAAAACAACCCAGTCACCAAGGCAAAGACATTAAATAAAATATGTATTAAAAAAACATACAGGAAAAATGGATTTCAGTGGATTTTGCCATTAACTAACCTTTCTGAAAATATATTTAATCACAGTTTTGCTTCACAGGTTGTTCTGAGCAATTATTCTAACAGTTTTGAAAGCCAGTAGAACCAAACTACACCAACTAGTTATGCTCAGTGATCTTTCCAAAGCTACAGTTTCCCAAGCAACTGGTTTCAGTTATAAAGCCTTCATTTCTTTTCCAGGTTTCCATAGGTCTTTGATCACGAGGCATTCAACTTGTATGCCAATATTCTTAACATTGTATCTTAAGTAATTTTATGACGAAGACTTGGACAATCCACTTATCCACCATCAATCCCATCTTTTACACAAGTGCCAATATTCCAGCCTGTCCAGCACAAAGCTTCCTCAGTGCTTTCCCAGTGACTCGTGCCTTTAGCATATGCAAACCTCAACAGGACAAACACACTAAATTCTCTAAAAACAGAGCAGGGTTGGTGTACCAACGTCTCATGTTGATCTTCAATCTGTGATAACTTTCAGAAGAAATGTATGACTGTTTTCAGGCTGCTGCAGGATAATGAACTATTATATCCCAGAAATCTTTTAGTGACATTTAAGTTTAGCCTATTTTTGGGTCACAACAGGCTTGAGTCAAAAAGTTATGATTCATTCCAACATTAACCCATTTTTCTTTTTTTCTCTAAACTCATCATTAAATGAAGGTTCAATTAGTGGAGAACCAATAGGATCCAGAATGAAACACCCAGAATTCTGTATTCATAAATCTGGAATAATAAATTCTGTAGTCACAGTGGCCTCAATTTAACCATAAAAAGTTCAACAATTTCTGGCCAAACAGGAAAGCTTAGCCTTTTTTTCAAAGAGAAAAGAAAAACACCCTCCCACCCAAGCCTGTAAAAACACACACTCCTCAGAAGACTGAGAAAAGAACGTGCTTTGATAACTGCTGATGGAGAGAGGAGCTGGAGAGAAGGCCATCTGAACCATAGGCATGGAATCAGATAGCAAAGGATAAGGATCATTCCTTTAAAACAACAAAAGCTATCTGAACTAAATGGCCTTTGTCTAAGCCCAAAAAGAAGTGCCAGACATCGTGAACGGCAAAAAGTGGAAAGACATCAATAATCTCCTCTTTTGGAAAGGAGGAGGAAAGATGACACTGTACAGCAAGGACCACACGTGTGCCATAGCTGCTGACGATCGGTGACACCTACTCATGCCAAGACACTGCTCCTACTCTGACTTTGACTGGGAAAGTACAAGGCCCAAGAACTCCAAAGCAACTTTAATTTTCATTCTATCTCAGAAAAAGTCCAAAATCACAGCTGTGAGGGCTTATTGAAAGTAAACTGCTGAATTACACACTGGAAGGGAGGGAAGAGGGGAAAATTAGAAGAATAATTAAAAAAAAAAAAGAGGGGGCAACATCTGCACATCAAAGTGATACTTTAAAAAATCCCCTTGTGTAATGAAGTTCCTCTTTCACTTCAGAACTAATAAAATAGCATTTGTTCATGTCCAATTCTCTCCATAAAAGGAAAATAAAGCATTTAAATGCCATTTACTCACACAAAGTTAGAACAGAACTTTGTGTCATGAACAGACTGAGCCTACACTAGTTTCTTGTAGCTCACTGTGCCATGGACTGGGCTAAGAAACAGCTGCCCAGAGCTACTCAGGGTCTGGAAAAAAACCAGTATCCTCATACAGGAATAATTTTTTTAAATTTAAAAAGAGACACCACTTACATTATCTCAGAAGAACAGAAAATATGAAAGTGATAAATACTGCCTTTTTTTAATATACTATTAGAAACACCAGCTATATCAACAATAAAAGTCTATTGCTGCTCTCTTGGCTTGTGGGCAAGAACAAAAAAATCCAAGAGTCTCCTTATATGAATAATGCAGAAACACAGATATGAAATGCCAAAAGCAGTAACTTGCTCCAAAATCTTAAAGTCAAGACAGCTGAGGCACAAAATTCTTTATGGAAAAGATCAGAGGTAACTAAAATCATCTCCTAATTAGTGTCTGAAATTAGAAGAATTGTTCCAGGTCAAGAACAAATTAGAACAAGAATAGAACTTGTTATGGCTCCATTTCAGTAACCTGGAAGGGATATCACAATGCAGGTCACTGACACCCGAGGGTGTATTATTTGACCACAGACTAATTTTAAGCTTCCAAGTACATTATAGCAGCACAGTATCTCCATTTTAAGTCACAACAAAAGCTAAGGCATTAAAACTTTCCCTTACTGGGAGATTCCAATCAGGAGATCAATGCCTTGGCCACATCCCCCCCCATACCCCCCCAGGGCCCTGACAAGGGGTCAATCATTCCTACATAACAAAATGGGATTTTTCAGACCATGCATTAGTGTGGATGCATCCAAAAAGATTCCCAACAGTGGAGTTCTGGGAAGACCTCAATATGTGGAAGCCAACTCAGGGATGTACTCACCACCCAGGACCAGGCCTTATCTAAAGACTTTAAAATACACATGATGAGATGACAGATGCTGGTTGGTCCCAGCTGCTTTGTAGCAATATTGCCAGTCCACAGCCATAAAACCTCCCTGGAAGTACAGTGAATATCCAATTAAGTTGACTCAGGCAGCTGTTTGGAGGCTGGGCTCTTCTGGCAAAGCTATAAAAGCAAAAAGCAATCATCACCTCAGACCTCCACTTAATCAGTGGCAGGAGAGAAAAAAAATATAACCCCATATAGAGGGCAGATGAATCACCCATTGTGATAAACTGGAAATAGTCACAAGGCTTTTCTAAGGTTTATTTGAGCTGCTTCACTTTAAAACCCAACAACTCAACTTTTGGCTACTCATCCCCACCAATGTGCTCATTTACAACACAAGAACCCCATCCTTGTTGGTTAAAAAAGAAACCAAAGGGTCAGTGTCTGCAGCACAGGATCTCAGGAATGGCTGCAGCTTCAGCAACCATCCAAGAAAGTAACAGAGGGATGAAGTGGCAAAGTTCATCAAGGGAGTGATGAAATGTACTCAAACCCTATAATTCATCAGTTACACTGACTTTTAATATTAAAAGGCCAAGCGATAAAGGTCAGATTAATACGGAAAGTAACGCAAGGAAAAACACAACCAAAAATCCCAAAGAACTGCGAATGTACGAAGCTAGGGATTTTAAACTATTACTCCGCAGCAATTATAACACAATCAAAAGGGAAGCAATCTGAAAATAAATTAGAAACATTATCTGTTTCTCGTAAGAAGGAAACAAAACAAGTATTTTCACACTAAATTTGTGTCAGCCCCTTTGTACTCTGAGTACTTACATTTAGCATTTTTTGGGATGGGTTAAAATGAACTAGAAGAGTTGCAAAAAGAACCAAGATAAAATACAGCATGGAATAGGTTTTGGACTGTAAGAGATCAGACTCTCCCTATCTCCTTCTCAGAAAAAAAACCAACCAAGACAAGAAGACATTTACAAATCAATTCTCCCCATGAGAAGTACAGGGGAGATGTTTTCCTATAGTCTCTTGCAAGGGGAGGGAGAGAGAAGAAAAGAAAAAAATCAGTAAAACTCGTAGGTAGCACATTTCAAATGAAGCAAGTGACTTTATTCCACACAGTACATGTTTATGTTATGAGGCTTTCATGCTGTAATGTACAGATGGATTCAAAATGGGTTTAGAAAGATGCACAGAAGGTGTGGCTACCAATACCCAGGGCACAGCCTCCAGCTGAGTGAGTCACTCCAGCCTGACTGAAGGAAGCCAACACCTTACATGAAGAGGAAGATGATGTCCAGGGCTAAACACCTGACCAACACAGTCAGCATTGGAGGGGTCCATCTAGCCCAGTCTAGAATGGCAAATATGCAGCGTACAGAGAAGAACAAGGGAAAAATCTATGTGTAAAGAGTTCCCTATTTCTTTTACTTGTGAAAATTGCATAATTCACTTCAAATGGGAACTACTCCCAGAACATTGTGAAGAGTAGAATTTACTTCCATCGAAGAAAGTTTAAAGCATAATACATAATCCATTATAAAGGTACAATAAACTGAGTATTATCTGTGGCAACCAACAGTGACAGGAGAAAGCTGACTAACACAGGTAGCTGGCAGCACAGTACAAGGGCCATGTGAAAGGTCAGCTCAAATCTGTCTGTGGAGGCTGAAAAACCTCGGCAAACTCAAGCACACCCCAGGAGTGTTACTTGATCCCTGCCATTAGGACATGAGAGTTAGCTTTCACCCATTTGGATGATGGCCTCTCCCTCCCAGTTAGTAAACTGGGAGTTTTGGGAACAATGAATGAGGGAAAACAGGTGCTTTTAGAAGATTTTCATTAGGTATGGCCAGACTTCAGAGTTTTGACTGCAGTTCTGACCAAGAACAGCTAAATCCAGTTAAGAGTCAAAGCAAACTTAGAAGATTGCATAACAGTATTTTCTTTCTGAAGACTTTAAACTAGGGAGCCCCAAAGGGTTCAGAAAAACACCTTCAGCCACTTCCACAGAATTTCAACTTGCAGCACACCTGAATGTGCTCATAGATCTTTTTCAGTAGCTGACCAGCCTGTAGAGCAGCTCTTTTATCAACATATTGCCCTATGTTTAATAACTTCAGCCTTTCTGGAATGTTAAAAATAATGTTTTCTTCTCAAAAAACAAGCTTTAGGGGGAATTTATTACTCATCATGCAAATAGAATCAACAGTGCCTCTAATCTTACTGCGACATCATGCAGGTGTTTGTAATCCAAACAGAGACAGGTGGACTCAAACACAAACTTTTCAAAGGAAAGAAAGCTCAACAAAGTTTATAGAAATGCTGGAAGCCTTTTTACTTATGCCTTTCCTTCTTACATTACCTAAAGAGAGCAAAGGTAACAGCGTGCGAGATTTCCAGACACAACAAGCTGTAATGGGAAGGGTGGAAATCAGGAAATGTGGGTCAACTATAATCATTTTGGTTATCTTTATTTTTTGTGACCCTGCAGAGAAAGATGTTGGTATCAATCTGACTTTTTCTAGGTAGGAAGGTTGGTTGTGATGATTTTAGGGGTCTTTTCTAACCTAGGCAATTCAATGATTTTAGGGAGAGTCACAAGAGTCTTCAGCTGCCCGTCCTGGCAGAGAGCAAGTGAAACTCTTAACCTTACAGGCAATTTTCAGGGAAGAAAAATGAGGAACATATCTCTTCTTAGTAAAGTGTAAGGAAATGTCAAGACAGCTTGATACTGGAAGAAAGTTTAAACACCCTGGCACAAACAGTCAAAACAGACAAATCCAGACAGTTTTCGATGAACTATAGTTTCAGGAGAGGTAGGGCAGAGGTGGTCATGCAAAATGTATTTTAAGAAATAAAGACAGAAATGAAGGCAAGGAGGAAGCAGAAGCAACTTCTGCTTCCTCCATTCTAGTGGTCAGCAGGGAGCTGAACTGTCAGGCCATGTTTGAGCACTTCCAGGCTTAAGGATACATCTTGTTCAAGGAGTCTTTGAGGACATGTAGAACATTGCAGAAACAAAATTTAGCTGTAAAATATATGCACAACAGGTTCCCCTAATATAGCCTGGATAAGGCAAATTTGTCAAGCTGATGTTCTTGTAACCAAAATTCAAGCATTATTCAAAGGCAAGGCTGGGAAAAAGAACATTTTAAATGACAAACTTCATCTTTAAAGGTGTTCACTATCCTTGGGTGCCACTTTCTCCTCATCTTCCTCCTTGCATTTGGCTCTTTTCCCTTCTTCTGCAAGTGTAGGATGCACTTTGAACCCTTGTTTCCCTCCCCCCTCCCAAGAATTTCCTTGATTAGTTGTGCCCCCAGATGTAGTAAAGATTAGAGCGCAAGACCTGAACTGCACAGGAGCTCAGGGAAATACCTCTCGAGTAAAAGTGGCAGATTTTCCAGAGATACTCACAAAAGGTACACACTTCTGCAGCTTAAAATCCTGCTTGTTCTAAAATAAATCCACTTAGACTAGGAATTTAAGCATAGCTCTTTCCAAGCAGACCATAATCTATTGTTAACAGCAGTAAGTAAAAACCAGATCAAATGGTTAAAGTATCATTTTCATACTTATGCTAAAGAAGTATAGGTAACAAAAGAATACTCAAAATTTGACTGTACATCAGGACTTATAATGGCAAAACCTACTCAAGCTCAGCAAGAGTTGCAAGAATTTAAAGTTTTGTGCCCATTTCTCACAAACCAGAGGGCTGACTAGCTCATACTACATACAAGTCTTCGGCACTAGCAGAGCTGCTATGATTAGTGGAACCTGCTGTCTCATACATAACTCATGAAGAATTCCCCCCTTTCCTCCCAAGGGAAACAATTTTGCATAACAGCAGCACTTCCCCCACCCCCCNCCCCCCCCCACGTAAACCTGTAGAGTTTTAGTACAAGTTAGAGCAAGAAGTAGGTTGGCTCCATGGAGAAAGCATGAATTCCAGAGACAAATTATTTAAATAAAGAGGTTTTAGAGACTAACAGTATAATTACAGTTCAGCTGAAGGAAGGAAAAAAAAGCTTTCTGCTCTCTCTGCATGAGGTCCAGCTGCAGTGGAGCCAACAGGCAGCTCCCAACACAGCGTGCAGGCTGACACGAACTCATGCAAACCAGTAAATCCAGCAGGTACAAACAGAATAATTCTACTCTGAGTATTCTCTTATATTTTATTTATAAAGGGCAGTAACATTTGAACATCACCATTCTAAATTAATTACTCTACAAAGGCTGACAATCTACTTCCTAGACAGAAATAGCTGTTCCTAGCTTTTGCCTTATTCCAGCCACTGTTCTGATCTGCCACCACAGGATCAAAACCCAACTGATTTAATGAGTCTCCAATATCAGGACTGTTTGCTTTTCACAACCTCAAACAGATGGAGACAAAAGAATCCAAGATCAGGTACAGAAATTCAAGTGAGCAGTCATTGCTAAAGGGGATAAAAAGCCTCTTAAGCTCTTTAAGACATTTAAAACATTTTTAAAATGGGCTTTTAGTCAGTATCTATAGAAAAACACCATTCTTTTCTTAAAGAGAGACACACAGGCTGAAGAAAATTATGAACACAACCATTTAAAATGCAAATTTCAGATGCATCTAGTCACTAATCAGGAAGTATTGTAGAAAAGCATCTGGGATTCAGGAATATAATAAATACCCTAAAAATAATTTTCATGAGCATTTTGGAGACTGTCAGTTCACTTTTTGCTCTATTAGAGCTCAGCTGTACAACTTCATGTGTTTAGCACATGTCATCATGAAAAAACACATTTTTAAGTTTGTTAAACCAGTTCTCACTTGAGTTGTCAGATGGTGGCACCAATCATGCATACAAGCCATGGGAACAAGTTCAGGCTCCACCACAGACATTCTGCTTCACAACGTTTTCTGTTCCATTTGAACACCTACTCCTAGGAGGTGTTACAAGATGTCTTCAAAGCTGAAGGCATGTGCCACTCACACAGTGCTTTAAATACTCAGCAACAGGGCAGGAGCCTCAAAGTGACAAAGAAGGACAAGCCCGAGGCTTGACAGATTGAAATGGACAATGCTGCTGGTCTGTCTAAAAAGATTTGGCTATTTGAGGGAAAGAAACAACTTTATCCAGCATTTCCCAATGTAGAAAATGAAAACAAACTCAGCCCACCCCAAAAGTCATAGAAAGTATTTTCGTATCCTATTTTCCCTCCCTCTTTAGGGCCAAAGCATCTAAAAGCCACATTTATTTCCAAGTGTATATTAATTATTCCAGTCACTGGTGCTTGCCCAGCCTGGGAGATAGCTTAACTGCCACTGAAGGACCAGCAAAGGAAATGAAAGAGCAAGAACAGCTGGGGGATAAAGCTGCAGATAAGTACTTGTGTATCAAACTGCTGCAGTATCAGTCTCCTGATCTACCTTCAAATGCAGAACACACACAAGTCACCTACTCATTTGCATTTTAAATCTAACACAATTTTCAGAGAAAACTGGAAATGATAGAGATCAAAGGCAGCTTTCCTAGCAAAATGCTAGAAGCAAGTAAAACATAAAACACTTGGACCTAGTGTCTCTTTTCACTAGTTCCCCAGTGAAACATAACTACACAAATGCTCCATTTCTAAGGCTGCAAGACTGGGCAGAGAAAGAACAAATGCAGTTCCTTGGTCACTCTCCTATGTAAATATTCTATGCTCAAGTCACAGCTTCATCTCCCTGGCAAGGACCCATCCCACTAGCACTAAAGAAGTACAGGCAGGGGAAAGAAGGGAAATAGGCTTATCCTCTGCTATACTGCGTTAATTAAGAGTAGCTGCTCAGACATTAACTATCACAGCAAAGTATTCATCCAGACTCCTGTGCGAGTTTTGTAATTCACATTGAATCCCACAGCGGGGTTATCATTAGTCTGGCCACCTCAAGGCCAGCTTGGCTGTAGTTTAAGAAGATCCAGTCCCTTTTCTTGACCACACAATGCAGACAAACCCACGGACCTGACAGACACCTCAGGTCTCAGTGCTGCAACAACCCTCTGCTGTCACACCTGGAAAGGACTTTCTGCAGTTCAACACCACAGACCAGAAGAAAGGTCATGCCACAGAGACACACAAGAAAAACTCAAAACTCATCTTCACTAGGTCCTGTCTGCTGTCAAATCCTTTGCTGATGTGAATAGCTTTAAATGTGCTTTTCTGGGGGAGGCGTGTAGGTGTGTTGGTTGGATTTTTGAAGTTGTTTGTTGTTACAGTTCTAAAATTAGCTTTGATTCTTCAAACCTTTTAAAACACTATAAATAGAATTATTAAAAATTTAGCAAAGGTTGTAATTCAGGGATAAAGATCAAGTATGGAAATCTGCCATCTTCAGTACGATGGCTTATAATACAACACTTCAGTCTCACAGCAGCTGTGAAAATATCCAAACATTATCTTCAGTAGTTCTTCTAGTTTAGATTTCTACTGTAAAATTAATCAAGTTTGGTAAATTAAAGCCTCCTTTTTGCTTAATTTGAGATTATAAGATTTATTTGCTCCAGTTTTGTCAGGGCACTAATGCCTAATTTTCTTACATTTTCATAAAATAGGATTAGTTTAGCCCAGCACTTTTTTCCCTGAAGTTCAGGCTTTAGTATTTGATTTATGGTATGTAGCCCCTGGCAATTTTAAAGCACAAGGGATTTTATCAAGGGGTCATATAGTTCACTCCTTTCTAGGCTAAGCTCTACACAGAAAAACTGGATTTCTTATCTTGCCTTAGTTGGATCCTTATTAATTGTAGAGAGAAATCAGAAAAGTCTGAATATCACTACAAACAAGATCCCTCCTCCAGCAATTAGCAAGGCTCTGCACACAAACTGAAAATCTATGAATACACTCCCAATCCTTAATACATGCCACTAAAAATCATAATCCTTCTTTTCTTCCCTCAAGCTGTGATCAAGCTTTTGCCATTTTAATTTAAAACAATAAATTTAATCAAAGTTAGTTCATTAACACCCAGGATGTCCAAGAACAACAGATGCTATTGATCTGAAATTCTCAGACAATCCCTAATCACAATAGTTAACAGAAATGTCACCTAACCATAGAGGGGAGGCAGCATTTTTGTGTTGCCAGTAAATAAAAACAAAAGCACGTCACGTTGGTTGCAGTTTGACAAGCAAGTTGAACAAAGCAGATAAATAATTTATCAAGCCAAAATGTGATTTGCTGCTATGCCTGTGCTAACACTTGTCTGTCATGCCTGGCATACCACAAGCTGGACCTTGCAGAGGGGCTGTAACAGCTCCTCCATCAAACTGGCAAAGGCAGCTGAGCTTCAAATTAGCACCATCTCCCTGCTTATCACAGAATACAACGCATGCTAAGGCAGTGTCACAAAATCAGCTGAGCTGACCACTAGCTATAGTCAGTGTTTGTTCAACATTCAGAACTCCTGCAGCCTTCAGGTAGCTCACAGAGCTCATCCTTCTCCGCTTTCAGGGACAAGTTTGAAAAATCATCATAAAAACCTTCAAAATAAAAATAAAGATGCCATATTCAAGGTGGAATGTGTTTACTCCTTGCTTGCAAAGACCACTTTACACCTTCAGACTGGAATACTCCATATCTATGTCTCCTGCACAGAAATACCTTCAGCAACACGATCTTTGTCTCAGCAGGTCCAAGCTCTTCTACAAATACAGAACACACTTCGTTAAGATCAGGTATTTCCTTCCCACACACTTCACCCTGATGCCTACAGAAGTTGGCTAATAGAACACAACCCACCTCCTGACTACTTTCATACTTAAGAGGAACAGTATTTGAGAAGTTTGCACTAAAACCAGCCCTTGAACACTTTGGCAGATCAGAAGAATGCAGCCTCTTATAAGCAGCATCTCTTTGTGACACAGATCTCCAACTGCCAGGCTGCCAAATCAACTACATTTCATATAATTGTACTTGGTTTTATGTCTCTGTAATTTCTGACAGTTTTGCCATCTAGGACTGCAATATTGATCACATATTGATGGCAATTATCATCTTAATTCAAGGCCACCAGCCAGGGAATGTGACCTAAGCACACCTCTGCATATCAACCATCACACACAGCAGACCTGCCACTCACAGCTAAATCACAGAATAACGGAGCTTAGAACAGCCTCTGGAAGACACCCAATTCACCCTCCTGCTTAAAGCAGGTCTAATTAGATTAGAGTGCTCAGGGACTTCTCTGGGTATCTCCCAGGATGGAAATTCCACAACTTTTCTGGGCAACCTATTCTAATATTTGACCTATTTCACTATAAAGCACATAGTCCTTGCAATTTGGCCCAATCATTAATTCAGAAAATTGTTTCTTGCACATTAAAATCATCGAGACCACACAGAGTCCATCTCATTACAACAAATGGGAAATGATGGAGGAGTGTGTAAAGAAGAGAGAAAAAAGATGAATGTGAAGACAGCTTCACTCAAACCAGGAGAAATACTGGCACATCTCTTCAGCAAGCCATGAACTTTTGTTCTCTAGGACAGACACCACGACATATCAACCAATGCAGGTGAGGTCACAGTGGAGGGAGGGGAAAGAGCAGAAGGGAGACAGTGCTCCCCTCATTTATCATCTTCCTGCCTCTGTTCGAAACTGTTCCATTCTATCCTGACACAGAAAAATGGTTTTCATGCAGGAACTGAAAATGCCACCTCAGCATCAACTGTTAGCAAACACTCGATCCTCTTGAGGGCTGACAAAGAAAATAAGTGTGGTGACAAACACTCATGTGGACAGAACCTGTGGCAACTGTCAAGTGTATGATCAGAATGGGAAAAATAATCTTGACTTTGCTGAACCAAATTGTGATCAAAATCCTATCAAGGAAATCCTTCTTTTAGCACATAAGGAAGCTGGTTTGTGTATCACACAAAAGCAAAAACCTCAAAATTGAAGATGATGGCCTTCTACTTAAAACACCACCTGGATAATTTGAGTCATAAAAACAATCTATAAGCACTCCTGAATTAATTATGATGACATCTACTGTGAACAGGAACTTATTCACTTCTTCAGAAGAACACTTTCCAGCTATGCCCCAACCCTATGACAGAAGGAGAAAGAGGAATTGGAGCAGTAGTCTATAGTTTACAAACAAAACAATTCTAACATTTAAGATATGAATATGTTTAGTGCTCCTGCACTAACCGCACAGAAACAGTTCTCAGAGCACCATGGCATTAACTTTACACTTCTGATTAGATTTAGGAGTAGAGAAAAGAAATTATAATGAGATGACAAAGAATGGAGATTTTTCTTCTCTTTTCTCCCCCTGGTTCCTGCCAAACCATCAGCATGTATTAGTACACTTTAGATCTGGGTATTTGCCACATAGCATGAAGGCTGATAGTTTTGGGGGACATAAAATCTGAATAACAAATACTGAGAGTGAATTTAACTGCTCCCAACTTCAATATATACAACAAAAAAAAAAAAGGGAGGGAAGACTGTAAAGACATCAAGACAACTGTAAACTGTTCAAAGTGAAAAAACGGTAAATCAAAATTTTTAAAATCCCTCAGCTTCCTTATTCTACTTTTTTAAGGAACAGGATGGGCCACCTTCACCCCTCCCAGTAGGACGCCAGTCACCAACAAGTTCCTGTGAAGCAACAGGAAAAGCACGAAGCTAGAGAGCTGCAGCACTGTCAGAAGACACAGAAGGAAGCAGCAATCTTGTCTTTCTTTGGAAAAGGCTCAGCAAGTATTTAGAGTATGTGAAGTTCAGAAAAAGCTGTCAGTGAGCATCTCCTAAGAGGCAGTACCACACACTGCTACAGAGCCACTAGACAGAAGGGTAGGGGACCCACTGTCCTGCCAGGTTACAGAAACCATTGAAGCAGCTTTTACCATGTAGTGCCCACAAAAAAAAAAAAAAAA
>VWZV01006130.1:378615-737625 GCA_013397155.1 Irena cyanogastra
CCTCTGCCAGAATTTATTTACTGGCAGTTCTTTTTTTTTTTTTTTTCTTATTTTGAACTGTCTAAAACTGCTTTAAATGTTACAAGCTTAGCTGGTATTATGAAATACTCAAAATACTGCATGACAATCAACCTAAGAGGTGATAACAACTGAAAGATCTTTTTGTAGCACAAATTCTCAATATCCAAAGTTGGTACAGAAATGGATTACAAACAACACTGTGTTTGAAGATTGATTAACCATCTGTGGTCCTTCAGATTTTGTCCCTTGACCCCGGGCATTTAATAATTTTTGAAACAAAGAATTAACTCCCCTAAGCACTGTAACTGTGAATTCCTCTTGCAGTTACTAACTGTGCTAGAGAACAGTTCTCACTGTAGGTTATAAAAGAGGTGTCTGAGTCAGATGTTGTGGGAGTTAACAAGGCCGCATCCTTGTCTTCCACAGATTATTTGAAACTATATTGGCAACTCAAACCTTATCCCACAAAACCAGCACTGGTTCTCAAGAAGAAAGTTCAGAAGAAAAGGAAGAGGCCAAGAGAAAAACGTCTTTCTCCGCCATAGAAACTCTCGTTTGAAGCATGACCCCAAAGGTATTTGGAGACAGCGCGGCAGGGATGTTATCCTGCCTACAGGGTACCCGCAGCCTTTTGACCTTTGTAAGCAGCCTTAAGTTATGGAACTCTTTTCTGGGAACACAAAAGATAAGCCCCAAGAACCACGACCAGCCAGCACTCCCCAGGCGTAGGGCAGAGAGAAAAGCGACCCCTGCCCAGTGTTCCCGGTACGCGAGCCGGGAATCTCGCCGAGCAGATGACGCCTCTGGAGCCCAGAGCTTATTTAAACCAGCCTCCCACCGGCAGAGCCTGCATCCCCTCCACCCTCCGCGCCGGCTGGGGCCTGGCGGGACAGAGGGCCGGCGCCGAGGCGAGTCCTGCGGAGCGCAGCGGGGCCCAGGCCGCGGCACCGGGGGCTCAGCGTGTGCCCTCCCCGCCCCGGCACGGGCCNGGTGTACGCCTCGGGAGCTCACCGAGAACTGCGGGGTTGGTGTAGGAGCGAGCGCGGAGCGGGAGGGCAGGGGCAGCATCCGAACAGCGCGGCAGCACGGGGCGGGCGAAATACCTGAAAGGAGGGTGTAGCCAGGCGGGGGTCGGGCTCTTCCAGGCAACTAGCCATAGGACAAAAGGGCAAAGTGAAAGCTGCACCAGGGGAGGTTCTGGTTGTACATCAGGAAGAATTTTTCCACCGAAATGGTTATTAACCACTGCAGCGGGCTACCCAGGAGGTGGTGGAGGCACCGTCCCTGAAGATGTTTAAGGAAAGACTGAACGTGGCACTCAGTGTCATGGTCTGATTGACATCGTGGTGTTGGTTCACAGGTTGGCCTCGCTGGTCTCCGAGGTATTTTCCAACCAAATTGATTCTGTGATTCTGCTCTCGAGGCTCTAGTAACACCGCGGGGAGGAGGCCCTGAGTTCCAGTTTCTGGAGGAGAAATCACGCCGGCTTTGTGCAAAATACTTGCCTAATTTGTCATTGTCTCCTTGTCTGTAAGACAGGGCCATCTACCACACCATGGAGACAGCAGGGAGGAATCAATTTAGAAATTCTCTAACTACTAGAGATACACCCCAGCTTGTCCAGGCAGTGTTTGAGCAGACATCGAGGGGTGCAGAGCTGCTCACCAAGCTCAGATCAAAGAATACACCTGGTGAGCCGTTACTTGACAACTGCCGTCTCTCCTGAGCAGTGATTAAAGCACTCATGCTGTAGGAACAAATAGTTTAATCACACATGGCAACTACAGCATTCACAGAGGCCAAAATTCAGATTGCACAGGCATCAGGGTTTGCATGGATGACCCTCCTGACATTCTTTTAGCTTGAAAATACTCTTAATTATACAATAAAGCAGTTGCTCAGGTAAACATCAGGCCTCAATCCTTTGATAAAGGATTATAAAAAAATAAATTAAAAAAAGCTTTCCTCTGGCTTTAGAAAGGAAAGGTGATTCCTGAACAAGAAAAGCCTTTCTAGGACTGTACTCCCATCCCCTGAAGGAATGAGTTACTACAGGGCTACTTTCATCCCTCCGCACTCCCCCACCTCCAAAAAGACACCAAGACTGGAAGTGGGCAGTCAGATCACAGCACAACCACAGTGTCCAGACATCAACTGCAGAGCTCACAGCTGAGCTCATGTAAATTTAGGGTTATTGTGGACCAAAGTCTAAAATTTAGGCACAGGTAACTGATATTTTGTTTTATGACAGAGATGCACATTTTCAGCCTCCAATTAAACCCTTTTTTAAAAAATAAACCATGAAACTGGTTGCTCTCCCCAGCTGTTCTCTGCCAGGGGGTTATGGTTACATCCATACCAAGACCAGAGTACCATCAGAATATTTACCACAACCTCAGACAATCCAGCTTATAAATCGTGTTCTGCAAACATTGCCTACTTACATTCTCATTATAAATGCTTAAGCAGCTTGATAAAGATTGGATGAAATTTGTGCTTTAAATCTTTGTCAGGTTCATTTTCTTATCCTCACAACATTGTCTTTAAGGGGTTTAAACTTATTCCTAGATTTGGGTTTTGCGGGAAGATGTGAGTTCTTCCCATACTTCATTCAAAACATTGGAAAGGGTGGAGAAAAGAAGCTTTAGGAGTTGAGATGTTTCAGACATTCTTTCTGAGGATGCAGAAATTACTCATTTTTCTAAATGACACCAAAATTGATGAAATCAGAGCTGGATTCCAAGTCCCCAGTACTTGTTCCTAGAGCAGTCCTACAGAATCTCATGTTTCATGTATGCCTTCAAGATGGGGATTCAGAAGTTCGTAGTAAGTTTCTGTAAGTTAAATAATATCTCAAAGAAATTATAGGAGCTACTTTTAGCTGGACTTGAAAAGCCAGCTATGGCCAACAGCTGCCAGTTGAATGACAGTTACTTTACAAGGCTGCAGCTGCCTGACTGTAAAAGGGCAGTCCTAGAAAATCAAACAGGCAACAAATTTCAGAAATAGCAGAGATTAGAGCATTACAGAAAGATATTCCTGACTGAAGAATTGCTGAGATGTACATGCTTGCAAACCAATCCATGTAGAATGTTCCCCCAGCTTGCAAACAAGTTAATACTTTATAGATACACACAACTTATTGTGCAGCTTTGCTACAGCAAAAGCCAAAATCCTGACATAGCTGTGAGCAAGGGTGAAAAAGGCAACATTGTTTTGCTAAAGGTTCAATTTCTTTTTTTTTTTTTTTTTGCAGTCTAGGAATAGCTTGAATTTTCTATGACAGTTGATGATGATAAAATATAATCCAAGATTAGCTCTGAGTATTTTAAGAAGGTAAGAAAAATCCTTGTGTCTGACATTTCTTTTGGATACCTTTTTAAACTTCTCAGAGCAGTCTGGGGAAATAAATGTATGGGTTTTGCTATCAATAGATCAGAGGAATATTTATTAAAATGGGTCAAGCAGCCACTAAAGGTTTAAAATTGCTGCTTGGAATAGTTGTATTAATGCCATGTTCCTAAGTCTGTTCTCCTCAGACATGAGGATCTGTCATCATCATGAACTACAATGCACTATTGACAATTTAAGGAACCTTGTGTTTGTTGCAATGTTTTTTTTTAAGACATCTGGCACAATAATTTTAATGGAATACATTTATAACATGCACCTTTCTTCCTCTGACGCATTTCCTGCTTTCAAAGAATTGCAGTGGTTTTTT
This sequence comes from Irena cyanogastra, assembly GCA_013397155.1. Taxonomy (NCBI): domain Eukaryota; kingdom Metazoa; phylum Chordata; class Aves; order Passeriformes; family Irenidae; genus Irena; species Irena cyanogastra. The sequence continues at coordinate 382,358 of VWZV01006130.1, forward strand.
TAAAAAAAGCAAACCCCTGACTGGCTCAGCACATCTGAAGATGCTCAAAATGTCACACTGTGATTCTGCATTGTACTGCTGCAGTTTGTATAGGGTGACACTCTATGTGTTGTGTGTAAGTTGTATCTAAGCAGCCTGATGTATGAAGCAGGACACAAAGCTTGCTCCCATGGAAAATGAGACATTCTGCCACAGGGAATGTGGAATAGATGTAGACAGGCCCCAATCAATTTTCCTCCAAGTTGCAAATTTATTGCCACAAGACTGTTCTGACAGCTGTGGGGGGACTGCCTGGGTATGCACCTCTGTCTGAGATGTGCAGGGATACAGTGGGTGCGGCACAGGGGGGAATGACAGGAATGTAGGCACAGCACATAGGGAATGGGGAATGCTGGGAATGGGGCTGTTGAGATTTATTGCATTAATATTACCTTCTTGTCTTTTTCTTCCCACATCAATGCATGTTAGCCTCAGAGTGATAATCAAACCAGGGATATTAGCTATAAAATCCAAAACTGTTCAATTTACTACATATTTGGGTCTGTCTTGGAACAAAAACACATGCCTTTGAACATGCCTGATGCAACCAAAGAGAAACATATATGACCTGCTCTAGGAAGATGCTGAATACCTTGAGAAAACATAACATTGAGGTTCTAGTCTAAAGTCAGACCACAGACTGGAACAAAACTGCAGGTACCACATAGAGACAGAACTGGCAACAAATCACTTTTTTTGTCAGCTCATATTAAAATGGACCAAGGAGAGGAGTCTACAAGACTTAACTGCTACTACTAGAGTTTCCCTAAAACCTTAATTCAAGATTGAGGTTTCTGTCTATAGGATTTCCCCACATGCCCATATTTGGAACATTGTGTGACAGGACTAATTAGGGAATCAGACAGCAAAGCTAAGGAAAAAACCCTGTCCAAATGTGTTTTCTGTGTCTGTTCTTTAGAGAGCACGATAATGAATGAATTGGGTAACTAGTTTGCTGTATATTGGTGAGTTGGTCTCATTTTGATTTGCAGCTTTAAAGGCAACAATATCAAAGGGATAGAATAGATGTATGATAACAGATCATAGATGTGTACACATATAAATATATAGATATCCATATTCTGCAAACAGAGAAATGGAGGCATAGAGGGCTTGCCCAAAGCCATACAATAAACACCAGTGTTCAGCAGCATTAGGAACAGAATTGGTAGTGTTTAACTTCTGAAACCATCCTCATGCTCTGCCCTGACTTCTCACACACACCCTGAGCTGTTATCACAACTGTCTGTCTCTGTAAATCTGCCCAAGTGCAATCAATAAGTGTTGGTGCTTGTGACCCAGACAGAACAGCTGATCTGCCAGAACAGCTTCACAATTTTACTCATTACAGATCTCAAGAGCACTTGTTTAATCACCATGTGAGACAAACAGGGGCTGTTCTGACTTTTATAGACCAGGAAACAAGAAAACTTAGGCTCAAAACTAGCAGAAAAAAGATCCAAACCAAAATCACCCATGAGTCTTACACTCAAGCAGATTCCTTTCCATACCACCTGTGTTTCTATGGTCACAAAGAAGAAATGACAAGATTTACAAAACTGACTATTTAGGAAAGGCTGTTCTACCTGGGACCTGCAATAGCTATCATTGACATTAAGAAATTAAACAATAAAATCAGTTAGCCGGGGTCACCCAGAACTGCTTAAGCTCTGAAAGAGACCTGTAAAAGAGAATCAGATCCAACTATAGTGTGCCATCCTCCTTTCTTTAGTACAAAAGGACTTCTGCTTTCTTCCTACTCCCAATCCAGTCATCTGTCATTTTCAGGACAGCCTGGAATTGTCAGTTCAATTACCTTTCATTTTGGAGAAAAACAAAGCAGATGCTGCTTATTATAAAAAGGCAGAATCTATCTCTTTTGAGAAATATCTGACTTATTTTTTATAATTAGACACTGGATTATGTGCAAGTCCCTTATTTATTAAGCAATATATAGGAGCTGGGAAGTAATATAATTCAGCTAAAATGAAATACTATCTTCCCTTCAGCTTTGGTAAAGATGGTGGTCAACTCAACTACTCTTTTTAAGACTCAGACAGCTTTTGTATCAATCTTCTCCTTTCAATTCCTTTTTCCACTACACACAATATAATTATAGTAAGTTTATAGCATCTGTCATGAAATATGCAAAGGGGTGGGGGAATCAGACAAACAGCCACTACCCGTTCTAAACAATACAAAATTTTCTCATTTAATATTTAAATTATTTTGCACTACTGTTCAGAAACTCTATTTGTCAAATACTGATTAAAATGCAACTTCAACACTTTGTCAGAGAGCTTGACTAAAAAAAAAAGGCAAAGAAAGGTTTGGGGTTTTTTTTTCATACAATACCTGCTTTAAAGTGGTCCTAGTGAAATTCTCATGTCTGCTCCACCCGCAGCAGCCACCCTGGTGAGGACTGACTGAAAGGCACACGCAGGGAGGTCAAATAGTTCCCGTGGATCTGCCAGGCTCCACAAGCTGTTCCAGGCGGAAGCTCACGGCAAACTGAGCCCTGGCTCTGCCCATATGTTGTGGCCCCAGGAGGAGCCAGCAGATCCCTGCGCTGAAACATGGGGAGCATGAAATGAAGCTTTTGCAGACTACCCGCATAGTTTTGAATTGTTTCATTTCTGTAAGCTCACTTCCCACCAAAATTATATAGGAGGCCTTTGCATGGTGTAACAACTCCAAGAAATATAAGGATGTGGAGAAAAAAAGCACTCAAGGAATAGTTTTGACAGCTATTTAGAAGCAAGTATGGGAAGTGATCCTAATTTGCAGGCAAAATTGACTGATTTGCGGTTTTCTCCGTACCAAAATATTACATTGCTATAAACATCCAGAACTTATATTACCTTGTTTACCATTCATTCACAATTACGCAATATTAAAAAATAGATAGCATGGTGACTTGAGCACTGCCCTGTAGACCAGGTCTTTTCAGCAAAGTTCTCAGGTCCAAAAATCACACCAGCTTAGTGCCTCTTGAGTGCTTCACAGCATTTGCCTCAAGTTTCCCTTGGTTACCCACTCCTAAAATACATGGGAAAAGTGCTCTCTGGATACCTATTTCTGAATCTGTAGCAACACTGGCCAATTCAAGGGTGTTTCTGCTTCTCCAACCTCCCCTGTAATAATGCATTTTGATGTTTTTCACTTATTCTCAGCACTCTGCAAGTATGAGGTGCCTGAGGTGAGCAGTTAGATCAGGTTTACCAAGGAGGAAGTAAAGGCACCAACAGGTTAAAGGTCCAGCCTGCCAGCCCCTGTACGTGCACATTTCACTGACAGAAATTCTATACACAGTGTACTTGTGAGTGAAAACAGCATTTATTAGGGGCTTGTTTAAGACCCACAGGGAGTCCATGTCAGAGGCAAAATAACCCAGATTCCAGAGCTCTGTTCAAGATGTACCTTTACTCTGACCTTTTACTGAAAACCTTCAACTAATTAAGTAGATTTTATTGGGGTAGAACAACCTAAAGAGGAACTAATGAGATGCTTGTGCAGCACTAAGCACAACTCATGATTTTGTGTTATTGCAATTGAAGTAGGACATTTATCTCCTTTTCCTTCCTTGTACCATCTCTAAACTACACCATCAGTCCTCACATCTACCATTTTGTTTCCTTCTAAGTCACCAAAACCACTTTCAGCATCACTCAGGTGTTGTGGGGGTTTTTGTTAACTGATTCTAAGGCACTCTTCTGAGTAACAAGCTCAGAAAATCCAGGAATTCTGTGGCCTTGATTCTCCTCACTGAAATTTAAATTATATTTAAAAGAGCTGAAATCACACCTGTAGAATCCTGCACTGTATGTATCCAGACACTGTCAAAGTAAACTGTCTCAAAGGAGTAAGGAGAACACTCTCAAAATGCTACATTCTTATCCTAAACTGCATCTGCAGGGAGAACAATGCAAAGCTTAAGCTCTTTGTACAAAATTGCAAACAACTGCACCAGGCTTTGGCATTTGTAGTTTAGCAAGCTAGTCAAGATGAGTTTTGTAACAAAATATCGCACATGTGAACTGCCACATCGCAACTCGGGATAATACAAGTTCTGCAAAGAATTACAGGACTAGGAAAGGAGTTAAAATTGTCGGACATACATCTGTTCAATTTACCCAGTTTGCTACGAATTCAGAAGTCAAGCCCCAAATGTCTGCAGGCAGAGGCACAGCAGTGGCGCATCTCTGTCTCACACCTCTGACTTCCTTTCCAGATTCTGCAGAGGCTTAGATTTCATGTTAAGATTACCGGCTAGGTAGGTTTGTGTGCTCGTCCCTGCCATGGTTTCCTGTGCACCTCATACGCGCCTTCACCTCATGGCTCCCGAGACTGCCAGTCTGCTTGTTCTCTACGGCAAAAGTGGCTTTTCAGAGGGAGATCTGCAGGTGTCACCCTCTTCTTGCAGGTGTCACCTCCTCCTGCAGCGGCACAGCCCCGTAAAAGGGACTCACTTCCTCTCTCACCCCCTTCCCTGGGGCACCCACCCGGGCCTGCCATTGACGAGGGCATGGAGCCGCGGGCCACGGACCGCTCTAGGACCCTCTCCACGCCCTCCTGCGTTCCCTTCACCCCACAGTCACTTCAGTGCCCCTCACCACCGTCCCCACGACGCCTCCCCAGCAGCCTTGGGGTGACCCTTGCCCTGGGTCTCCGCTCCGCCCGCCGCCCGCCCAGCGCTGCCGCCCNTGGGGAGCGCGGCCGGGAGTCCCTACCCCGGCTGGGGGCTGCCCGCCACGAGGGGGGAGGCCCGAGGCGGTCCCGCAGCCCTGCGGCCCCATTGCCCGCAGTTCTCCGGAGCGTTACCAAGCGGCTTAGGAGGGAGAGGAAATTAGAAAAGGACACACAAAAGACAGTTTAAACACATGTTGGCAGCTCAGCGCGCCGGCAGCGCTTCTCCCGCAGCTGCAGGACAGGCTCCGGCTAGCAGCGCCACGGAGCATCCCCGGGGCACCGGGCTCGGAGCCAGGCCAGGGGTGCCCATCAGCCGTGCCTGCGCTTGGGGTAGCTGCAGTTTCATACTCCGAGTAAAGGTGTAGTGTCTGGTCCCAAATTCTGGCCTTTAGGAGGTTTTCCAGACTCCTTCCAGCCGGGATAGCAGCATTCACTCAGCCGGTTCTTTCGTAGTGCTTCACTCCTGTGCCTACTTCATCGCGGTGTTCTGATCAGCAGAAGTTCATGGCACACTTCGTTTTTTCCCAGACGTCCACATGTTTCAATTTTCAAAAGCTGTGATCCATACTGTTCTTTCTATTTGTCCGTTTAGGAGCTTTTCCCTGTCAGGATAACAGAGGCTGTTTTTGATAAGGAAAAGCCTAACAAATCCTCTTTAAAAATGCCATTACACAAAGCATGAGAAGTTTGTCTTAGATGATACTATCTACCCAGAAGATAGAGAGGAAGGGAAAACCTGTAGACAGGAGTGGAGTGTGTTCTAGTTACACATTTAACACTGAGTTTTCAGAGGAAATCTTGTGCCACGGAAAAGTTTCCATAAGTTAGGCTTACCAGTCTTAAAAGTTACCAAGATAATAGCAGAGGCCATAAGCACCCATCCATCTTCCTAAGACAGCTACCAAGGCATAGATATTTTCATATTTTCTCAGGAAAGGAAGCTACTAAGGACTGCTTCCTTAAAATCCTATTATTTCCCCCAGCAATTGTAGAATAAACTTCCTAGTTGAACAGACAGCTCACACACAATGGGACACAATGGAATAGTAGCACATGAGCTCTATGAAACACTTCAAGTTACTTAGAAATGCAGGTTTCTTTGTAAACAAACTGTTACTCAACAGCTGCTGTACTGCATTAATCTACAGGGCTCGCTCAGATGTAGTAAAATTTGAATACCCTAGCAAGCAAACTAAATTTATTTTCCAAGGAGCCTGCCTAATATAGGCATACATAGAAATAGCTACATGGTGCTGGTTTTGTGCAAGATATGCTTTATTCTTTAGAGAAGTGGTTTATATTTCCTATCTTAGACTCAAGCTTATTGGAAAAAATTTACATAATATTCTTCTTAACCATGACCTTTTAAACAAACACCTTGCCAACATTTTTTTATCTGATGAGAAGATTAAGATATTAGTGCTTCTAGCCTCAGTCCCAAACAAATCAATATTGGTGCTGCAGGTGGAAGCAAGAAAACAAGCCTTTGTCCTCTTAATCTTTACATTACAGCTCTGTTTACATCCTAATCTGTCAGAACCCTACCCAAATTAGGTGCTGGAAGCCACTGCAAACACTCAGACCAACCTGCTCTAGGCAGAGACACAACCCTGAGATGTGGGTTGGGAGGGTTTATGTCCCCCTGTGGCTGGCTGGGACTGGCCAGGAGCAGAGCCAGGGGCCACGGGGGATTGGCCAGNTTACATCCTAATCTGTCAGAACCCTACCCAAATTAGGTGCTGGAAGCCACTGCAAACACTCAGACCAACCTGCTCTAGGCAGAGACACAACCCTGAGATGTGGGTTGGGAGGGTTTATGTCCCCCTGTGGCTGGCTGGGACTGGCCAGGAGCAGAGCCAGGGGCCACGGGGGATTGGCCAGAAGGGTTGGGTTGGCCAAAAGAGTTGGGTTGGCCAAAAGAGTTGGGTTGGCCAAAAAGAGTGACCTGCTTGGACATCATTGTTCTGCACTTTGACCTGTAGGAGCAGGGTTTGGTTTGGATTTGCTGGGTTCACATCTGTGATAATGGATGTGTTTGAACACTAAATAGTGCACTTTGGATCTCTGGAATGCTCTTGAGTGAAGACTGAGGGGAGATTCTTCAGGAGCTGCAGAGAGCTCCTGTTTTCCTTTCACAGTAGAGTGAGGCAGCTCACTGCCCTATTTCTAGACACGACTCATCCTACATGTGTTCATCATAAAACTTTCATGGGGCTTGTGAGAATGGCAAAACACACAATCTGTGAACTGCCTTTCCAAGGTAAGGGCTGTGCTGTGCTTGGAATGGGTTTTTGAGCTTGGTCTGAATGGCCTTCAGGTGCTGAGTCTGCTCTGGGAAACTCCCAGAGAACACCTTCCCATTGACACAGTGTTTATCAAATATCTCCAAATGGTAAACACTGGTGTAAGAATGCTTTTTTACCTATATTTACTATAAACTATGAATACAACACCTTTATTTATAATCTAGAATTAAGAGGAAAAGCTGCACTCTTGTCTCTGAGTCAGTGTATATCAGCAAAAATTGATTTGTTAAAAGGTCCTATAAATACAGCACAAGCTTTTAAAATTTTATTTAGTGCCATTTTCTTTCTGTGGTTTTCTAACATTTCAGTATTATTTCTTTTTAAATGGAGGTAGGTATACAATCCTGGTTACCATAATAAACAATATCATGATGATGAATGACAGCTGTCACTTTTGCAGCGAGTTCTTCCATAGATTTGCTGTAAAAATTTCTGTTCAAGACATTGTGCTATGTCTTGTCTCTCTGCAGAAGCTGTAGGGTCCCTTCCACCTTTCAGAATTGTGCCTTTTGTTGCATTTTTCACTTTGATCCAGACTCTACATGCTGTGTCTTTCTGTGGCAGGCACTACCTGAATCAGAAAAAGTAAAGCAATCCTTTAATTCCCAAACACTTTTTTTTTTTTTAACCAAGTAAGGAAAAATGAACACAGCAAATACTTCTCAGATTTATAATTCCTTAATTTGAAATAGTATCAGTCCCTGAGGAAACACTAAGGTAGACTAAACTAGCTGTAAAATTATTTTGATCATATTTCTTTTGATAATTGCATCTTAGCTCACCAAAATGAAATTAAAACAAAAATAAAAGTGATCTATCACTTGTGGAACATCTTGTTTTATCAATCTTAATCTCGTAAGTAAACCAAAGGTCTGACTCTTACAAGTGTGCCAAAGCAATTCNTGCTCTAGGCAGAGACACAACCCTGAGATGTGGGTTGGGAGGGTTTATGTCCCCCTGTGGCTGGCTGGGACTGGCCAGGAGCAGAGCCAGGGGCCACGGGGGATTGGCCAGGAGGGTTGGGTTTGGCCAAAAGAGCTGGGTTGGCCAAAAAAGTTGGGTTGGCCAAAAAGAGTGACCTGCTTGGACATCATTGTTCTGCACTTTGACCTGTAGGAGCAGGGTTTGGTTTGGATTTGCTGGGTTCACATCTGTGATAATGGATGTGTTTGAACACTAAATAGTGCACTTTGGATCTCTGGAATGCTCTTGAGTGAAGACTGAGGGGAGATTCTTCAGGAGCTGCAGAGAGCTCCTGTTTTCCTTTCATAGTAGAGTGAGGCAGCTCACTGCCCTATTTCTAGACACGACTCATCCTACATGTGTTCATCATAAAACTTTCATGGGGCTTGTGAGAATGGCAAAACACACAATCTGTGAACTGCCTTTCCAAGGTAAGGGCTGTGCTGTGCTTGGAATGGGTTTTTGAGCTTGGTCTGAATGGCCTTCAGGTGCTGAGTCTGCTCTGGGAAACTCCCAGAGAACACCTTCCCATTGACACAGTGTTTATCAAATATCTCCAAATGGTAAACACTGGTGTAAGAATGCTTTTTTACCTATATTTACTATAAACTATGAATACAACACCTTTATTTATAATCTAGAATTAAGAGGAAAAGCTGCACTCTTGTCTCTGAGTCAGTGTATATCAGCAAAAATTGATTTGTTAAAAGGTCCTATAAATACAGCACAAGCTTTTAAAATTTTATTTAGTGCCATTTTCTTTCTGTGGTTTTCTAACATTTCAGTATTATTTCTTTTTAAATGGAGGTAGGTATACAATCCTGGTTACCATAATAAACAATATCATGATGATGAATGACAGCTGTCACTTTTGCAGCGAGTTCTTCCATAGATTTGCTGTAAAAATTTCTGTTCAAGACATTGTGCTATGTCTTGTCTCTCTGCAGAAGCTGTAGGGTCCCTTCCACCTTTCAGAATTGTGCCTTTTGTTGCATTTTTCACTTTGATCCAGACTCTACATGCTGTGTCTTTCTGTGGCAGGCACTACCTGAATCAGAAAAAGTAAAGCAATCCTTTAATTCCCAAACACTTTTTTTTTTTTTAACCAAGTAAGGAAAAATGAACACAGCAAATACTTCTCAGATTTATAATTCCTTAATTTGAAATAGTATCAGTCCCTGAGGAAACACTAAGGTAGACTAAACTAGCTGTAAAATTATTTTGATCATATTTCTTTTGATAATTGCATCTTAGCTCACCAAAATGAAATTAAAACAAAAATAAAAGTGATCTATCACTTGTGGAACATCTTGTTTTATCAATCTTAATCTCGTAAGTAAACCAAAGGTCTGACTCTTACAAGTGTGCCAAAGCAATTCTCTACTCCTCTTCTCCTTCTTTGTTGCTCAGGTTTCATTTTGAGCAATGACTTTCTTTTGAAACAGTCCAATGTGCAAGTCCTGAATGTGCTGGAGAAAGTAGTAAAGAGTCAGATATTTTTTACTGGAAAACTCTCAGCAAGTAAGGTTTAAACAAAAAGTAATTTCACCTCCAAGAGGCACGGTTGTCAGTGGATGACAAACTCTCTGTTCATTTCAAGTTTAATCCTGTTCATGATTCAGTGCAGAATAGACCTGTCTCTGATTCTTGTCATTTAGGAAGGGAAGCAGAGACTGTGTGAAATCAGCTCCTGATTCTTCACAGCCAGGCTCAAATGAGATATGTGACCACTACTGAGTTGATAATACTTAGCACATATACAGCACTATTTCAGAGGATCTCACTTTACAGATACTAATAAATTTACTTCAGTCTCCCTCTGAAGCAGATATGCATATTCCTATCTACAGTCTGGATTTATTGAGGCAGAGAATGTTTAGCTGGCCCAAATTGTGACAAGTCTTTTTTCACAGGAAGATATTGAAGCCAAGAAGTGTGTCTGCCAGCTCCCTTGCTGTAATTATTCCATGCTCTCAGTGGGTCTCAAAGCAATTGACAGTATCACTTGATACACCTTTGGAAGGCCATATCAGCAAATGTGCCCCTGTTGCAAATTATCAGGCAGACATCAGCTCCTCATGAGTAGGAAGACTGTATGGTTCTGCTGATATCAAAACAATCAGCTCAAATCAAAGCCATTTTCTCCAAGGCAGCTGCTTTTTTTGGTTATTATCTGTTCCTCCGTGTTTCTATTCTCGGTTGACAGATCAGGCTTCTGTTCTTGGGGAATTCACTTTTGGCAGCAAGAAATGTTCACACTCCCCATCATTTTTCATAGACTAATCTGTGTTGGGAATTTTCAGTAAATAACATGAAAGCATCAGTGATTGAACACTTTAAGGAAAATAGTATCATTAGGTTGATTTATTTTTCTCCCTAAAGACAGCAGCTTCTGAAACACATTTTTCTTTTCAATTGTCTGTAAGTCCTATAATTACCTGATCTTTCTTTTTGCTAGTTGTGTTATAAGTTTGGTAGGTAATATATCATCCTGTATAGTTTTTTATTAAAATTCAACACTGCTATTTCATACTGATGGTTAAGTGATTTGAAATCCCTGGAAAATCTGAGCCATACTATTTTTACCTATATAAATACAATGGCTGCATAAGACATTGTTATTCAAGAGATGATCTGGTAAAGAAAAGGGTGAATGGACCCTTGCAAAGTTCTGCTGTCCAGAGATGTTTCAAACATTTGTTGATACTCAGATTGAGTTACAAGACTTGCTCTTTGCTCAGGGCACATACAAACTGAAACAAGTTGCAGGGAGATGTAGACATATTTTCCAATTTAAAAAGGATGTCAGACACTCATGGCAACCCAGGCACAGCACTCACTCAATCATTTAAAATAGAGATATTCTAAGGTGGGTTGCAGAGCTCTCCCTGCAGCTGTGGAATAACCATTGGCTGGATTTGGCGTGCAGGACTTCCAGACAGTTGGCTTGCTGTTAACATTGGATTATTTGATGAACCCTATCCTGGGTTTCACTCTTGCCCAATGATTTGGAAATATTTTTCAGGCTGAATGCAACATGATGACGCTTGAACACCACATCCAGCGTTCCCAAGTTTCACAAACTGCTCTAGGCTTGAAATCCTGAGGAGAATGCAGTGTTCTGGGAAAGTGGAAGGGGTAAACTGGCTACACTGAGAGCATGTGGTGTCTGATGAGAGCAGCCACAGCTTCAGGCATCTCTGATTGTCTGTGGCTGAATATTTGACACCCTCCAACATGTCCCAGCAAAGCAGTCCCACTTCATTTCTGTCCTGCAGAGTGTAACATGTCGACGTGACTAATTGCCTGGGCAGACAGAAGAGAGATAAGAGCAGAGAGGATAGAAGGAAGCAGATACTCCAGTGTGGAATAGCAGGGCATAAATCTAGGACAGCTCCAGAGTGTGGAGAGTCCCTGCATCAGGGTAGGGATGGAGGTGGGAATTTCAGCAGTCCCTGAGACCGAGGAGTCTGGGAGGGGAGCACACGAGGACCTTGAAGAGTCAGGAGCGAGTGGATGCACAACTCTGCATGCAGATTTGCACGTTGCCTCCAGAATTTGTTAAATTGCTGCAGCCTCAGTGTGTGAAGCTATTTCCCAAGTGTTTGCAAGACCTCTGTAATGCATGTGAGGTGTTTAGTTGGAATGACAGAATTCTTGCAGTTTTGATAGAGTCTGCATTTAAAAGAAAGTGCACAAATCACATCTTCTGTGGCTCCAGTGACAATCCAGTTGCAGAAATTGAGGAAGGTTGATTTCTCATCTTTGCCCTGTCTTTGCTATTGGCTTCAATTACCCCAATATTAAGATATCCTGACCCATCTGGGGTTAGCTGTGTTTGGAATTTTTGGTTCTAAATGAAAACCTGTTTTAAAAGTTGGAAATTTAAACATTCTCCTTGTTCTGTGTATCCAGATTGGCACAGGAAAGACTTGCCTTCTTGCTTGCTCTGTGTGAAATATCTACAGTCTACCACTGCTGGTACCTTAAAGTAGGAATGTGACTGCATCTGGGCTGGTCTGTGTGTTCAAATTTTGGAGAAGCCCTGAACATGTATGATGATGAAGCAGTGCTTTGTGCACCATTGATTATTTTCACAATCTCTTGTTATGTTGTCCATTATAACAGCTGTTGAATTTCTCTAATCAGGAAATATTCACTCTTTCCAACCATTCCTTTGTATTTTTAACACCCTTGGTATGTTTCCTGCTTCCTAGCACTGAAGGACTCCAGGGTGGTGTTCCTAAGCATGCAGATGATGTGCTGTGAACTTTAGGGAATGGCGTGTTTTGCATTCAGGATCACATTTCAGTTTGCTGCCAGAACCAGAATGTCATTGAGGGCAGTGCAGAAATCCTGCCTCCTGCCCAGCTCAGCCTCCTGCCTTCTAGCCATAGCCACCCATCCCTGTTGGATGCTTTTGAAATTCAGATCCAGAGAGAAATTCGACCTCTTAGTTTTGTTTGAACAAATGAGAGCATGGTACATAAGTCTTTCAGTAGATCAACTAATAAATCTTATCTTGGAGGGGACTAAAAAGAAGGATCATGGATTTATCTTAGTCCTTTTATTGTTAGTGACTGTTTTCTCCTTAAAATCATCTTGTCTTGCCTTCCATAATACAGAAGTCACTCTCAAAGGCAAGATACTAAGGCTCTAAACTGCTGTGTGAAACACACAAAAGTACTTTTTCCTCCTTCCCACTCCCAGCCCTTTGCTGGGAGCTCTTTGTCGGCTTCACTCCAGTAACTTTGTCTGATCCTCTCTTTGCAGTTGCTAATTGACCTGGCAGGGATATGAAGTGACTGAAAATAACTTTATTCCCTCATTGTGTGCACATTGAAAGGGTCACAGAACAGAAAAGTAGGGCAGAGTCCAGACTGGTGGCTTATGCTGGCCAGCCTGGCAGCCGAAAAATGGCACTTGAAGGTGCTGGTTGTGGTTCTGCAGGCAGGTCTTTGACAACCAGCACTCTGAATATTGAATGCCTGCTCCTTCCCCTCTCCCCAAGAATGCAGGTGCAGGATTGCCTGCAGGAGAGGAAACACTGATATCTAACTGCAGAATGGCTTTCTGAGTAAGCTTTTGGATGCCTTTTGTTTTCCATGAAGTTATGTAGCATTGTCAGAGCTGTGCTGTAGGTGACTGCTGCAAGGATGGAATCTCCAGAATCCTTTGAAGAAGGTAGTGTTGTATAAACCAGGGTAGTAAATCTCACCTGGCAAAGGCCACTCCCGTTGTATCTAGGAGGTGTGTGGGTTGTTTGAGTTGATTTGCATATCTAGCTGCTTCCTTGTTTATTTGGATTTAGGAGAAGGATATGTCCAACCCTTGAGCTTCTGTGTGATATTAAGAAACAGAACCAGGAATTATTAACCAACAGAAAGACTTTCCCGAGACAATCATAGCATAATATTTTAGTATCATGTTGTGTTTATATGTAAGAGTCCTCTGGAGCAATGTGCACCAGAAAAGACATTTTGTGGAAGGAGAACAAATTTGTGCCATGAGAAGTAGAAGATGGTGAGCTAGAAGAAGGATGTGAATTCCAGGGCTGCTTCCTACCTCAATTCTGTTAGAATCCCACTTTTGCTGAAAAGAGAAAAGGGCTAGATCTATGGTCATCTGGCAGTGTTTTTGGGAGTCCTGGCCTACTTACAGGTGATCAGATCCATGCTCAGCCCAGCAGCACAACCTTGTCAATGGTTGGATGTGATGTTCAGCAAATGGAAGAATCATTATTGCTGGCTCCATTGGAGATTAGCTGGACAAAGATCCTGGTAGATAAGAGTAACAAGACAAATAGCCATGGGTGACAGCTTGCTCCAACACCTGGTGGAATCCAGGCTTTGTCAGCCTTTTTTTGGAGGCTTGCCCAAAAGCCTGTCAGGACTACAGTCATACTCTTACTCTGCACTGCAGGGAACTTAATTCATCTATAGATGTCAGATTTTGGGGAGAGTTAAGCTGACTTAACTTCTGAGTTACGGGGTGGGTTGATGCACTATTAGAAGGACTTTCATCTCCCTAGTTCTTCTTTTGAAGACCAATCCTGTAATTTGAATTTTGTGAATTTCTTCACATTCTTATCCTAAAGGAAGCAATGTGGGAGACTTGATTGCTTCCCCTTCTGTTTCTGCAGATGGTGATGTGGTAAATGTAGCCAAGCTCTTCTCTACCTAGGAGACGTTCTCCCCTGAGGAGCAGTCCCCTGTTGCTGGACATGCTTACAGAACTGCACAGTCATGGACCTCAAGGAGAAGTGTCAGGTAGGTTTGCTGAAAACAGTCACACCCAACTTAAGTGTTGAGTCCTTTTAAATGTCTTTATTGTTTTGGGTCAAGATTCACGAGGTGGCATTATTATGTAGTGATATAATCCATGGTTAGTATTGAAGTTGAGAGTTCTGTCACCTTCACATCCCTGTGTCAGCAGGGAAATCCTTTGCAGGATGGGACTGAGGCACCACAGTGGAACAGCACAGGTGGGGTGTCCTCTGTCCCACCTGCAGTGTCTCTCTTTTGAGCTCTAAGCTGGGGCTCCATTCCCATGGACACTCAACTCAGCTTTACTTGAAAGGCTGAATTCACTGAAAGATTTTTTAAACAAACCAGGGCAATGAAATCATCTGAGTCCAGTTTTGCTGATGGTAACTTGGGGTCTCAGCCAGCTCTGGTGAGAGAACACTCTTGGCTTTTCTCTCTGGTATCCCTTCCCCATCACACCACCAGCTTTTGTCTGTTGGCTGCCTGTTTTCTCTGTGCATCCCTTCCTTGCTGTTTTGTTTGCAGCAGTGAAAAATGGTTTTGTTCATTAGTGCAAAGTACCTGCTAGGGACTCACCTAGATGAAAAGATACTTCGGGCACTGTAAGTGACTTTTAAAGGTCAGTTTTTCATATCAGCTGTGGCACTTGCCTACTCAACTGCTTCTTTGCTGGGTTTCTGCTCTGAGCTGTGCCCAGGAAGGCCTGGGCTCACTCCTGCCTGAACCTCTTGGTTTTGGAGTGCTCAGAGGACGTGTTTGACCTATATTGTTTTATATCAAATTGCTTTATTACCGTGGAGTTAACATTCCAATGAGGACAATTATCTACTTGTTCTCTTGTTAATGACATCATGGGCTAATCTAGTATTGATCATTTTAAGAGATGATGCAATTACCACTGTGTGGAGGGATGTGTTCTGTGTAGGATCTGAGAGCACCAAAGAGAGCATGGCATAGCGAGGACGCTTTCACTGTAGGTCACTATCTTTGGCTCACCTTTCTCATATGACATTCTCCACTGTACAGTGCAAGAAGATTGTATCAAATTGCTGGACAGGCAGCAGCATGGACAGTATTGTAATAGACCTTTAAAAGGCCTATTAGGAAAGTGTCCTGACAAGGAGGTTACAGGGGAGTCATGGTGTTCTCAAGTCCTAACTTCCTCTCCTGACTTCTTGACATTTTTTCTCCCTCCTTTCTGAATGGATATTAAAACTGAAGGCAAGAGATCACCACGATCTTTTAAATAGGAATTAAAAAAACCCATAGGTACATAAAGCTGCATTTTGCAACTTATTTTGTTTGGATTCTGAGGAAAGACCATGATTTTATGCTTGTTAGCAACCCCAAGCAAGGGGCCTGGAACTAGATGATCTTTAAGGTCCCTTTCAATCCAAACCATTCTGTAATTATTATTTGGTGCTAAGGAGTTTGCTCCTTCCTTTTTTTTTTTTTTNTACTGCAGATCCTTGTTCCACCCCATCTAGGGTGGAATCCATCTTCCTTCCCGTAGTGAAGAACTTAGACACATACACACTGGTAAGGGAACAAATTAACCTGCTTTGTAACCTCAGCAGTAAGTTTGATGTGCTAGGTTTATTTTAAAATGCTAAAAATAAAATGAACTCGTTTGAAAACATCAGTCCTAAATCTGGTTGAAAGCAATCTGTGTGATGGGAGTTGTGGAGAGTTAGCACTCCTGGTGCAGGAGATGTGCTCAGGGCACTGCTGCTGCACAGACATCTGTCACTCAGATGAGAGACTTGTCCTCTGGCTCCAGTTGGCTGATAAGTCCTTTGTCAGGAATGGCTGAGGATCAATTTTTCAGGTGTAATGCAGGCTGCCTTCCAGTTTTTACAGAAGCCAGACACCACAGAGAAAGGCAGAGAGTATTCTTCTTAAATTAAATGTGCTGAGATCTCGTTCTTTCTCCTCCTCCTCTGACTTTTTAATTTTCTGTGTATTTCTGAAGTGAATTTAATCCTTGTGAAAGGTGCCAGAATCTCGGCTCTGAGACCACTCAGCACATACTGAGAGAGCAGCACTGATTGCTGCAGGACAGTGGGAGGCTCCTGAGTTTGGGTTGCATTAGACAGAGGCTGGATTTGCAGCCACACAACGAATAAAAATTATTGAGATCATTCATTCCACAGTTACCCATAACAACTGAGCTGTATTGTCCCAGTGTAATTGCTGCAGCCTGGATACAGCACTGTGCCTCCTGGCCAGAGCCTGGAAACGTGTTCAGGGAGCCTGTGCTGTGCTCCACATCACTCCAGCTCCAGTACTGTTGGTCCTTGTTCCAGGTTGCCTAACAACAGCTACAGTCCTACCTTTGGACTGAAAAGTAGCCCAAGTCCTTTGCTACTTCTCATCCTGCCAGGGACTATGTCTCTGTGTTTATTCCCTGCTTGTCTCTAAAAGCTCAGCTCTTCCTCCAAGGGCTTTTTCACAAACTTATCCTTTTTTCCACAGGCCTCTCTCATTTATGCTGCAGATTTTGTATAGGTCAGTCCCTGCCTTTATTCTCAGCCTTCTATTTCGGGTCCCAGTTTTATCTTCAGATCCCAAGTTTTTGTCTTCTGCTCTTTCATTTTTTATATTATTTAATGCAGAAGTACATATCCAGATGCAATTTCTGATACCAGTTGATATCAGAAGGAAGCTAGATAGTACAAATTACTGCCCTACAGAAAATACTTTAGAGCAAGGTCTCTCAGCAGTGGGGTAAACAAGAAGAAGCAATTTGATCCAATTCCATTAGTGTCCATGACTAAAGCTGGAGTTTTGAGGTTGGGACCTCTGACTGCATGAAGCACAAGGACTGTTCCTGGTATTACACAAGCAAGTTGTTTTATTGACTTTCATTTGAGTCTGCAAAAGGTACAAAGCCATGGGAAACAGATCAGCAAGCATGTAATAAAGAAGGGGTCTTGCAAGTACGTTGTGTGAGGGTTTATCCACTGTTACCCAGTCTTGTTGTTGATATTTTCTTTTTTCTCTCCTTTCTTCTTTGTGTTGAAAGGAGTAGATGAGTAGTTCTTAGCAGGCAGGATAGAAATATTGTGCTATTAGGACATTTTCTTGTTTTCTGCAGTATAAAAATGTTGTCTAGGAAACAAAATGCCCTACAGAAGGATAAAGGATGTTTTGCCTCTTTCTCTCTTCTGCTTTCTCCTGAAGTTACATTAAATAAATACGAAGTGTCTGCTCCCCTTCAGCTTTGGCTCTGGGAGCTTTGTGAGATTACACACCAATGGGTAACTCAGTCGCCAACACACAGGTGATAACCAGACTGTGTTGGGTTTGTTGTTAATATTGAGGCCACTTAATCTCTGCCATTCTGGTTTAAAACACAGAGTATGGGCTGTGTCTAATGAGGCATTCGAACCTCAGAAAAGAAAGGGAAAGGAAGTGAAGAGCTTGTCCAGGCAGGGTAGGTGAGTCCTGGCCTGTACGTGGTCTTTAGAGCTGCACAATATGCTGAACTGGAAGCCTTGGTAGTGCCTGTCCTGTTTGGTACCAGCCAGCTGCAGTCCTTGGCAAGCTGTTGAGGTGGTGCTTGGCTGGGCCAGTTCTTTACCCCTTCCTGTGTGGAATGAAAGCAGTTGTTTTAGTGATTGCTCTGTACAACTAGGAAGCCCCAGACAGAATTAGGACAGCACTGAAGTAGGAGCTAAATAAAAACTCACTTATAAAGGTGCATCCCTCCAGCAGTGGGAAGGAAGCATTCCTGTAAAAGATGAGAATGAGAGATAAACCTCATTCCTGCTTCACCTTTCTATCCCCTTGTTCTTTTTCCACTCAGCCTTTCCCTGTCTGCACTTATCCTTTACCTCCTGTGTGCCATGCCCAGGTAAATGTGGAGCCCCAGGCATGGCTATGGTGAATATATGTGCACCTTTTAGTTCAAATTGGGTGGCTCAGGATGAATATGGGATTCTAAGAGGGGCTTTTGCATCATTCTTTACCAACAAGAGAAGAGGGAGAGAACACTTCAGACGGGACGTGTAACCATTTCAACTTGTTTAAATAGCAAATACTTATATTTTTGAATTGAGCGTGAATCCAAAGCTGTGGAGTCATCTATGGGGCAGTTGGTATTCCAGGGTCTCTTGGTCTCAGTTTAGTCTTTTTCCATGCCTACTCAGGTGTTCCTTCAGCACTTTGTCCCACCTAATTTGCCATCTGCTATTGCACAGACCCCTGTCTGTCAGCATCATTCCTTCCTGTGCATGCATATGCAGCTCTGCAGGCAGTGAGCCCGGGGATCCTTGCTGTGTCGGCTCCATCTGATGAATGAGCCATTCTCACAGACATCTGGTGCTATCCTGGGCAAACTTTCTTCCCTCACTGCTTTTTTCTCCCCCTGTTTCCATCCCTCATCCTCCCTCGTCCCCCACCCCCATCCGCCGCCTCCTTGCTGGATCTGCAGCGTGACTGGAAACAGGCTGAATTAATCAGCAGACTGGTGCTTCACTCTGCTGCTTCTGTCTCATTCTCTGCGGCGCTGGGCTCTGCACAATCTTGCTCCCTCTCCTTCTTTGCTCTCTCATTTTTGGAGAGCAGCAGCAGTGCAAGTTGCTGAGGAAGTGGTGCAGGAATTTAGCCCAGATGCTCTTCAAGCAGGCTGATCTCTGGATCCCCCACCAAGGCAAATGTTGCAAAGTAAGTTCCTCTCCCTTAACATTTAATTTCAAAATGGCTTTCCCTGTCTCCCTCCCCAGTCTGCATCCTGCCTGATGTGATGGGGCATGAAGAGCTTTGAGGTTTTGGGGGAAGGAGGTTATGGCAGGACATGAAACAGAGAGTGATGATTTTACCTAGGGAATAGCTTGTTTTTGGTAGTGACGGGGAAAAGAAACTGTTTTAAACTGCAATTTTAACCCCAGGACCAATAGGAAGATCCACATAGGATTTTAGCTGCTGACTGCTGCTCTGCTGCCCCTCTGCTTCATGGCTTAAATTTGTCTGTTGCTTGTATAGGCTTTGATCTGTAAGTGTTGAACCTCCTTACCCCTGTGAGATCCATCCGGCAGCGTACCTGCCAGGCTGGATCATCGCTTTGGTCCCCAAAGCCTTCAGCTGAAGAAGTGGGGTTGGGAAGGAAACTATCAAGGGGATGAAAGATGTACTGAAGTTTTGTGGATTTCTGAGCATTGCTGGCCTCTGGGGAGGGGCATTAGCATTCCCTGGAGGGAGCTGTGCACTGCCATAAAGCGCTGCTGTGTGTTGGAGCCAGGATAAATACAGACTCCTAACTGCTCTCTGAACTTGGAAAAGTAATGCAACTGGCTAAATTACAGTAATTAAAGCTTAATAATTGTGTAGAGCTTCAAAGCACTGCATAAACCCTGTGTCATCCTGCCAGCAGCCTGGTGGGACTGGTAACTATGATTGGGGATTTGTTGCTCCAAACAGGACTGAAGGGATGGACAGAGGAATGTACAATTTCAAATTTGGCTGTTACCTGGGGAGCATCTGCCTCTTTCTCTGCTGCTGGGCTGCTGCTGGGGAGAAGCAAAGTGCTGGGCTTTGCATTACCTGTGTAGAAAGGTTGATTGTGCCTGTTGGCATCTTTACTCTGTGCTTTATGGAGAGCATGAAATGTGGATGTTGTTGCATGGATTAAAATGGACCCTGTGCACAGCAAAGTGCATCAGTGATTCAGGCTGGTGAGTGCTGCTTTGGCCACATCTCAGAGCTCTGTGCTCCTGCAGCTCTCTCTTTTTGCAGGGGGAATCTGCAGGCCCTGTTAGTAAGCCTCAAAGCATCCACACCGGAGCCCCTGCAGGCACCCAGTTACCCAACTGGGGGGTTCCTTTGTCCAGGGGCAGTGGGAGGTCTGGGCTGCCTTTCATCCTGGGCTGCATGGGGCAGGAAGGAGACAGTTGCTGCCTATTGCTCTCTCCATTAACTTGGGCACTGCTGTGCTGAAGACTCTGCTTGTTTCACTTGATTTGAGACCACCAACAGCTAAGCTGAGGCTGCCAAGCTCACATCAGGTGCATTCAAACCAAGTTTAGTAGCTGTGTTCCTCATGCCTTCTGGTGCTTTTCCCAGCATGTCCAGGTTTAAAGGCAGTGGTTCCCACAGAGCTGTGGTCTGCTTGGTGGAGCTGCCTGAATTGTGCAGATATCAACATACATTTCTTTTTCCTGAACTTTGCAGTAGCATTCAGGTGGGCTGGTGAATGTTGTAATCTTCACAATTACAGCAGTTGGTGGGGAGTTGGTAGCCCCATCATAGAATGAGAAACTAAGGCACAGAGGAGTATTTGATTTTCCCACTGTCATGCAGAAACCAGTGGCAGAAGGAATTAGAGAATCCAGCTGTCGTGACAGTCCAGAGTCTTAATCAAAAGTTCGTCCCATGGAATAGGAATGTATCTGGGGGATGATTGATGTAGCCTGGGTCAATAGAGAAACATTCTTGCCTGGACTCAGGGAGTCTGATCTCTTAGAAAAAGTAGCCAGGAGAGCACCAAGAAAGACAGAAAGCAAGACTGGAACCAATGATGGGGTAATAAAGGGAAATTTCTGCCCAGACTGACTGATGGACTGGCCCTGCTGGTTCCATCTGTGTCACTCTGTAGCAGGGATGAGCCATTTCAGGCAGGCTGAGCACTAAGTCAGCAGCTGCAGGTGTACAGGAGCTGTAGAATCCTGATGGCTGATTTGCTTTAGAACAAGAATAAATCCCTCTCTAACACTAGGCTGCTGTATGAAATGCTACCCCAAGAAATTTTGTGTTGTCATGTATTTAAAGTCTGTCATCCTCTCTGATCAGACCCAAAACCCCACTTTGTGCCATATTGTGACTTACCCTAAACAAGAGTCCAAGTTACAGTAATAAATGCAAATATATTTGGTGGAGTTACTCCTTAGTGTGTGCTTTTGAACTTGTGAATAATGCTTAACGTTTCAGGAGGTCTAATCCCTGAAGTAGATTAATCACCTGCAAAGTGTCATTATTAAATCGAAACCTGCCTTCTTTTTCTGGTAAGGAAGGCAGAATAGCTCTCAGGAAAAGGAAGAACATTCTGCTGCCCAGTTTCCCACCTCCAACTGTTCAGATCTGAAAAGCAATTGAGTAGAGGTGTTATAAAAGGAGCCTAGTGAGTGCAGCCTGGAAGGAGGGAAACAGTCTGACAACTGCCTTGCAGGGGTTTTCCACCACTCTGAATCAGAGGGGTGGATCTGCAGGCTATGAGAATTGAAACTTGCAGCAAATATTTTGTGTTCTGTTCACTTATTTGCTTAAACAGTCTTTGTAAAGGCAGTTACACTCAAGTGTACAGCAGTCTTGGCGAGAATCCCTTATTCTGCAAGGGACTGAATCCACAGAGGATGGAGAATGATTCAACCCACTTTGCTCTGGAAAGCAAGGAATATATTTGTGTTCCTGTATTATTAAAAAAAAAATATTTGGCACATATTATATCAACATTTACTGGTACAACAAATAAATATGCTACTATGGCTGTGTAATGGCTGTGAGAAAATATAAGAGGACTTAAATATATTCATATTTTGTGTCCATTTCTCTGTACACATTCTGGGCTCTACTTCTTTGTTCCTCTGGAAGGAAGCAGCAAGACCTCTGTCTTTCATCAGGTAGCAGAGAGTGTGATATGGCTGATAAACTTTTAAGGTAACTTTAAATGGTTCTATGTGTAAAAGAACAAGATTGGAATTTTAGGAAGAGAGCTCAGTGGTGAATTTGTGTGAGGATGAAGGTGGGCTGCAGGAAGCAGACATGGGTAGGTGGTGTTGCTCGGGAACAGCTTCATGTTGTGGGAGGAAAATTCAGAAAATAACCACACTTTTCCTACCTATCATCTGAAAATGCTCCTGCAACCCCTGAGGAAGGCAAGGAGAACCTGTTTGCCATGAGCCAGGCAAGGAAGTTCCTGGGTATTTGACAGCTTGTTTACCCCATCAAACTGTGGAGGGTCAACTGAAAGGACAAGGCAAAAAATAGTCTGTAGATTCTGTGACTCCTCATCTCCTGCCTCTGAGCTGCTTCATGTTTCCTTCCTGAAGAGCCAAACCAGCTCCTAACCCTGGGCATTTGCAAGATCTATCTCAGATTCCCTTTTCCTAATGTTTTCAGGCAAGCTAAGCAGTAATTTAACATGTAGAATATTTACTATGAGTGGAGAAATTCACGCATCTTTTCATGTTCCCATCCAGTCCATACCTCAGCACATTCATTGCCTCTAGAAAATAAAATCACATGCACAAAGGAAATGTCCTGCACTGTTTTTTCCCCTGACAGCCATTCCATAGATCACAGCTCTTGAGAGCCCTGATACCATCCCAAAGCAGAAGGATGCAACCATCCACTTTTTACCTGGCTCCAGCTGTGCCTCTCACACTGAGGCTGGGATGGCCAGGGCAGGGGTCAGCTCCAGAGGAGCCCTAAGTGCACTTAGAGCCTCCTGTGCTCTCTAGGGCAAAGGAGGAAGCAACTGCTCATTTTGTCCTTAAGCACAGGCAAAAGGAAAGTACAGCCTTTTAAAATGCCTCCTGATACCCATCAGGGGTTTGCTTTCACTGTAACCTGGAATTTACTGTCTGCTCTTTCATTGTTGTTCTTCAGAGGAAACCCTGTGCTGTAGCAGCTGGGTGGGAAGGTGTCTTGCTGTTTCTATTTGGACCGGGAAATTATCAGCTTTCTCTTTGAGTGTAACTTTCCAAAGCAAAGATGTGAATGTTGAGGTTTTTTATTAATGAACTGACACCTCCTGTGAGCGGCTTCTTCACCCTGGGGTGCTTGCTTCCTGCTTTGTGGCAGGAAGAGCACTTGCAGCTGATGAAAGGCTGGAAAGATCCCCCTGGGACAGCTTCAGAGCGCCCGGGTTTGCCAAAGGCTTACTTAAGGGCATTTGAAAAATGCCTCATTAGCAGTTGATGACTTAGCAGGGCAGCTTTTGTTGCGAAAACCTGGAGCTGCCCCTTGCCAGGAGCTTATAGTGGCACTTCTTGCCACTTCATTTGGGTCCCAGGCTCTTTCCCTTGGTGCTCTCCCACAGCAAGTCACCCAGTGCCCCCAGCTACCCTCCCTCACAGTATTACAGTGTTTCTTTACCAGACTGGCTCTGCCTCCTTTGCCAAATACTCCATGTTCTAAGTATCAGGATGGGTGTTTAACAATCCTTGCCCTTCCTGCCCTTCCTCTTCCCCAGCCCTGCCACACTGCCCTTGTCCTTTGTCACCTGCTACAGCTACGTTCTTTGTGGCTGCCCTTATCTTGACTGACACTGTGCCAAACAAGTAACTCCTGTGTAAAGTCTGGAGCAGGTGTGCAAGTGTTTCAGGAACCTTTTTTGATTACCTCTGGATTTGCTGCCTTTTTGTGCTCGCTGCCTGCTGTGCAGTGGCAGTTTCTCTTTCCAGGCACTGTGTGACTGTAGTAGATGTTGGCATTAAGTGCAGCTTTCCTCTCATTTCTTCTGTAGCTCATTATGAGTCCGTTGGAACCAGCTCGGTGTCTAAGCAGACTTTACTTTTCAGTTCAAGTCCCTATTATTTTGCTGCCTTTCATTCTGTTTGTTTTATTTATCTGTCTGCTTTCCCCATGTTGGAGAGGATTTATACATCTGTAGGTGTCTTGCTCTGCCCAGACAGGCAGCAGTCAGACAGGAGAGAGAAGCCTGATCGTCCCTTGCTCAGTGCTGTTCTCAGACACTCCTGTTTGCAGCACTCTGTGGTGCAGCAGCACAGCTGGTGCCAGCTCCACTGCCATCTTCTCCTCTGGGAGTCTTTCAGACACTCCTATGTTTAGTTCTGTGCTGATGTTACCTGGGCTGCTTCCAAGAACACAGAACTGCTTCCTCTATTCCTAAAACTGACACAGAGAATGAAAACTGCAGCAGGATTATTTTTAGTTCTGTGAAAGTGCAGCTAAAGCAGCATTGCTTGACTCTGCATGGACAGAATTTGCTGTTTCAGGTTGTCTCTGATAGGTGGGGAGATTGTGTGTATGTGGTAGTAGTATTTGAAAGAGAATTTATGTTCTATTCCTCAACATTGTTACAGTTTTGGATTGGACCATCAATGCAAATGAGTCTGAAGTCCAAGATTAGTTTCCAGTAAATGTTCATCACGAAACCATGCAGTTAAGGAACAGGAAGAACAGATCAGAGCCAAGCTGCACTTGCAGAGCTGGATGTGTGCAAGCAGCTCCTGAGGAGCAAAACTGCTGCAGTTTGAGACCACGGTGGGTTTGGCAGGGCTGGGAAGAGCTACAAGAGCAGGAAGAGCTGCAGGTCCTGCCTGAGCTCCAGGCTGTGTCACACTGGTAGGGACAGGAGGGATAAACTTCCTGCCTGTTTGTGTTCAGCAGTTCTGTACTCTAGGCACAGTATGATACATGTGAACATTTCCAGTATGCAGGATATCCTGTGTGCTGTACATGCTCAGTGTGTTTGTATTAAAACATGAAATGCCCACGAGAACTTTTATTTAGCAGTTCCCTGCTGTAGCCTTCTTATGGACACCTGCCTGTTCTTCCCTGTTGATTTGCTCTCAGTGATCTGGTGCCCACAGTACCTCACTGCAATCTGTGATTTGAAAGAAAGGAAAGTGCTCATGTTCCTGGCCCACAATTTCAAGTGTTTACCCAATTTGTTGTCACCAGCATCTTATGGCAGTGTTTTCCATATTGCACACTCCTGGTATGTGTTCTTTGAGACTGCTGCCTCTTTGATGAGCACTAAGGGAGCAGTGCTGTGAACTCTGTGCTTCCTGCAAGTCCACGTGTCTCCCTTGCAGTTCAGCACTTAAAGCTCCAGTGTTTATTCTTGTAAAAAGAGGAGTTGCTGACGGGGTCATGTCTGGTCCTGAACTGGTCTGCGGCCTAGCATTTAAATCTGGGAGCTTCTGCATCAACATAGCCACAGAGGCAGGACTCACAAACAAAATTCTGTAGCAAGCAGTTGTGGAAATTGCACCGCTCTTGTTTTGAATTGTGGATATTCTACTACTTAGTTTTTACTATTGTTAGCAAAATTCATCCCGTATCATTAAAATTCTACCGTAACTGTGTTCTGTTTTCTCTACAAGCTGATACCAGTTCAAGCCTGCTTAACCTCTGTTTGTATTGTCCTCAGCCTCTACTGACTAGATCTTGTTTCACAGAAATGACTTGGTATTGTGCTTTGATAAAGTATTTATCAGCACAGTCAGGACCGGTTTGTTTACTTGATGCTATCTAAGTGCTCTAATTCCAGCCAGCAGTCTAAAGTTCACAGGAGGGAAGATGATTTCAGGAAAATGGAGAATCAGGCTGGTGATGATGAGTGAGGGCATTCACAGTCAGATGCTCTGTCAGCCACCAGGAAAAAGCCTAAAAGGAAAACAGGGAAGCACTAACCACTTTATTTTTGTGGCACCTCAGGATGAGATGACCTCAAGTTTGGGCCTTACCACAAAGAAAGCCCTCACGATCCTGAGAGACCAATTGTCAGCACTGCTGGAGGGGCATCAGAAGGAACGGAAAAAAGGGACTTCATGGAAGGTGAGGCACCAGACAGCACAAGCTGGGCACTTTGTCCCCCTTTCTCAAAGTAAAGATGAGGGCTAAACAGAAGTTGGCTGTATTCCCCTCAGATTGTCCAGGTGTAGAACTGCTAAAGTCCTTGGGAACAAAGCAAGGAGTCTAAGGGTGAGTTTCTGTGAGCACTTCTCTCCTGGATGCCAAAGCTCTGTGGGAAGATGCCTCTTGCTCTGTGAAGGATCTCAGGACTTCAAGAGCCACTAAGGGCAGTGAGCTTAGAGGGTCCATCTCAGGTGGAGGTAAAAGAGCTGTGAAGCTCAACAGTCTCCCCTTGTCCACCGTGTTTGCTTGGGATGTGTGTTGAATACAAAGTGCCAGTGTTTATGCACAGTGCTTGAAAGTGTTCTTGGTTGGTCAGTGACAATGGGACAGCCTGGCACAGAAGCCTTTTCATTCTTTCAATCAAGAGAAAAGCAGAGAGTGTTCACCCGGACTCACCAGCTGAATATCCATTGGTGCTGGAGGATTCACACAATGGATCTGGGATGCTCTATGTCATGTTCAGGGGTTTTGCAAAGTTCTGTTCTCCCTGGAGCACCAGCTGCTGTCTTCACCATTTCTCACTCTGCTTTTCCAAATGTCTGGCTCTGTATTCTATGAGTGCTGACTGTCTGCTGGTCTCCCTTTGCAGGCGGTGTGGAGGAGCAGTTTCCTGTACCATGGTAACCGCTGCTCCTGCTTCCACTGGCCTGGTGCATCTCTGATGCTGCTGGCAGTGCTGTTGCTGCTGTGCTGCTATGGGAGCCAGCCACAGGGGAGGTGAGCAAAGCTTCCTGTGCTGCTTAACTGAAGCAAGGTGGTGGTTTTATATCATCTTAGTACTGTCTGTGATTGACATAGGTGTTGTCCCTCATCCTGTCTAGATATCAGCATACTCATACTGGTAATTTTCTATCAATCCCTTTCACAGAGCTTCAGCCAACTTAATTCTACTTCTGATAGACCCAGAGAGTGTCCTATGGAGAGCTGAGGGTTTTTTTTTCCTACAGCATTCCTAGATCTTTGAGACTTCTAAGGCATTATCATAGTTAGGAAGTATTTTGAAACTGGAGAGATTGGTGGCTCATGGGAGAATTTAGTGTGCTATACATGCATTGACCATATTTGTAAAGTATTTTTTAATTGAGATGAGTCCTTTCAGACCTCTCTGGTGTCTTTATCCT
The DNA here is from genome assembly GCA_013397155.1 of Irena cyanogastra. Taxonomy (NCBI): domain Eukaryota; kingdom Metazoa; phylum Chordata; class Aves; order Passeriformes; family Irenidae; genus Irena; species Irena cyanogastra. The sequence goes on from VWZV01006130.1 coordinate 409,346, forward strand.
AAGGAAGTGTGATCATGCATTTCTTTTTGAGCCATAAATCTGTGAGATATGAGAATAAACAACCAGGCAGTTGTGTGTTTATCTCTGTGGGTGTCTGGCAGTGTATTCTGCTCATTTACTCAAACCTCATCTGCATTCTGCTTCCTCCTGTTTTGCTGTATGAAGCCAAGGTGCTGAGATAGTCAATGCACTGGCACTCTTCCTCCTGCTCCTCTTGGATCTCCTCATGATCGGGCGTCAAGAGAGGCTGAAGTGCAGAGAGGTGGAGAGGAGGCTTCAGACCATCGTTGATAAAATAAACGGTGAGGTCTCCTTCATCTGTCCCATTTGCACTTGTGTTTTCCTCCCATTGAATCTTTCCCCAAACCTGATCACATGTGTTCCTAATTAAGCTTGCTCACCTTCCCCCGTGTTGCACAGAACCAGGCTGTGGGAAGTGTGTTCTCCTCATGCCTGTCCTGTAAAATAGTTATTTTGAGCTGTCATGTGGCCATGTGCTTCCAAGCTGTCTGTTAGCAGGTGGGCGTCTGTTATGGCTGTGCTTTGGAGTAATTCAAATCCTCATATCCTTATAAAAATATCTGCCTTGCAGCAGATGAGGAGGGAGAACACGTGGGGTTGTACCACAACACGGAGCAGAAGGAAATAAATTGCTGTGCATGAGCATCGTCTCAACAAGGGCTTTGGGACCTGAGGGGGAAGTTCATTTCAGTGGAACAGCTTTAAGGACAGCCTTTAGCTTTCTGTTGTACAGGTTTTTAAATGACTGTTTAGTTGTTAATACTGAGTGGAGAAAGAAGAAAAAAGCCGTCAAGGAGGAAGAGAGAGATGATAAAAGATCACGGGAATGGGCTGAGCTTAGCACTGGGGGATTTACAACCACTACAGGATGTAAATCCAGAATTGCTACCACTTCATTCTTTCACACTTTGTGCTTTCAGATACACTTGGCAAAGAGGTGAAATGGCCAGACTCCATGTACCCTGACCTTCACATGCCTTATGCCCCATCCTGGTCCCTTCACTGGGCCTACAGGGATGGGCATCTTGTCAACCTGCCCGTGAGCCTCTTGGTAGAAGGAGATGTTGTGGCTTTGAGGCCAGGCCAGGAATCATTTGCTTCTCTGAGAGGGATTAAGGTAACTTGCTTGTCTAATTTCTCTGGCCTGTAACAATTTATTTTCCAGGTTTTTCTTGCTAATACTCTTATTCTCAGAGTACAAATTGTTGGAGTGTTTGGTTTCTTCTGACCTTGAAAATAGCTTGAAATTCCAGTTCAGTCAAGGACAGTGCATAGTTAGCAGGCTGCATCTTCTCCATGAGCTCCCAAACCCACTGGACAGGAGACACTAATGTTATACAAAGGCACCATATTTCCTCCTCTCTCAGGTCAAGGAAAAAATGCAATGTGCTGCTAAATATAAGTGGAGTGAATCTATCCATTAGGATAATGTGACATACAAACCTTGTCCTTTATCCTACTTTTTATGTGCAGAAATAAAGTTTGTCTTGATTTGACCTTCTCCATACTACTGATTTATTATAAAAGAAGGTAATATAAAATACCTGGTGTAGAAGTAAATTAACTACTCACTTACAAGATCTATACAAAGATTTTACTGCTTGAAGAAGGTTGGAAAAAGTTTAAAGCTTGAAATTTACCTTTGGTGGTTTTAATTGTAACTTTCACTCCAAATGCCAATTCTCGTGAAATAACCAGATGTGCTTGAACACAAACCTTTGGGCTCTCTGACCTTTCTTCTAGGATGATGAGCACATAGTTCTGGAGCCTGGAGATCTATTTCCACCCTTCTCACCCCCGCCCTCCCCAAGGGGAGAAGTGAAGAAGGGACCTCAGAATCCTCAGCTCTATCGTCTCTTCCGTGTGTTGAAGACACCAATAATTGATAATGTCAGGTGGGTTAAATGCAAGGGACAGTGCCTACCCAGCTGTCTGTGTCCTTGTTGCTGCCTTCCTGCTAAGCAGGTGAGGGGACCTGAGGAGTTTGCTTGGCAACGTTGCAAATTTACCCTGGCAAGTGCCACACTCTTATTGTAGATGTTGGCTTCTCTTTTGACAGCCCTCCCTCATAGCATAGGCTGAGCACAGTGTTCTAATCAGGTCTGCTAGGAGGTTTATATCCAAGGAAAGTGAAGGGTTAGGGTCTTGGTTGATGAAATTTCAAGCTGTTTTCTGTTTTTTAGGTGGTGCCTGGAAATGGCTCTGTCACGGCCTGTGACAGCCCTGGATAATGAGAGGTTCACTGTACAGTCAGTGATGCTGAAATATGCTGTCCCTATCGTGCTGGTAGGTCTCATTCCAAGCCTTTGTCCTTGAAAATAGCCATGTTTTGTTAATAAATCTGAAGGATTTGCAGCCATCAACAGGAAGTTGTGGCCAGGCTCACTCATGCAGCTGACTGTTCAGAGATGCTGAACCATGTAACCATAAGAGTGGAGGGAGGAACTGCAGCAGCAGATCAAAAACATATTTTTCACGCTTTCCCCAGGGCTGAGAATGTTACAAGGCACTGAAAACACCTTCCTTGTAAGTGCCAGTAGTTAGGTGACAGTGTCATCTCTGAATTGCAGGCTGGATTCCTGATCACCAATGCTGTGCGCTTCATTTTCCAAGCTCCTGGAATTGCCTCCTGGCAGTACACTCTTCTTCAGCTGCAGGTAAAGGAGAGCTCTGAACTTCACTACACCTCCTCTCCAGAGCACTGCCGAGATGGATTCCCTCTGTCAGTGACTTAACTCATCCTGTGACAGCATCCTGTGCTTCCTGGATCTGGAAGCATGCTGGATCCAGGAGCATTAAGTGGAGGAGGACAATAGAACTTCCCTAGCCGTTCCTTACAGACTTACCTTTAAATGTTTTGCTCTCTCATTTGCCATGTATGTGTTTATCTATATCTATGGTATCCTTTGCCTTTAAATTCATTACTGTTTACACCAAATTCAGCAGGAAAAACAGCTGAATTGCTGCAAGTTGCTGTGATTGATTCGTGCCCTCCTTCATTAAACCCCCCTAAGGTGTGCACTGTTTGGTGCTGCTTCCAGTCCCCTTCCTTCTTGCTCTGGCCTTTTATCCTTATCCTCTCAATGTGGTGGAAAAGATGTCATGTGAGGAGTTCTGACTTCTTCTTGTCTCTGTGCTTGTTGGTGATCACAGGTTGTTTTTTCAGGTGAATGGTGTCTTACCCATCCTTCCATTGCTCTTTCCTGTCCTGTGGATTCTTGCTACAGCCTTTGGAGAAGCCAGAGTGTTGGCCCAGATGAGCAAGGCCTCATCCACCTCACTGGTAGGTTTCTCTCCACATGAAACCGTTGCAGAGACAAGGGCAGGAGATGAAAAAGCTCTGTGAAGTGAGCACACTGAATTCAGCAGATGTGTCCACATAATTGTAAAACCTTGCTGGATCTTTGGTTGTCCCAGCTGTGCTCTCTCCCTGGAGTACATTATTACTTCTTGAACAGATGCTTTAATTTTTTTCAACCTCTCTACAGATATCCCAAGGTGATAGGAAGCTCTGGTGATTCTGTAAAACTCTTCAAGGCATGTGTTTTCTGTCAGATAAATGCATTTTGTCAGAGGGGTCAATGTGGAGATAAATGCCCTGTGGTGGCTGTAACTGGGCAGTGTGTAGCCATTGAGAAGGAATGAATCATATCCTCTGCAATGCCCTGTGGGCTGAACAATCCTTTCCTGAGGCTCTGGGGCTTTGTTTGCAGGCATGGATCCTTTCAGTAGGTCAGGGAGTAAGAGCAGTTTCTGGTGGTTGTGCTGGTTTGGGGAGTGGAGTTTGGTGGTCTGATGGGATGTGTCCTGAGTTGGATGAGCAGTTGCACGTCCCCTTTTGTCCTGGTGGCAGTGCTGCTGAGATGCACTGAGCTGTGTTTGTCTTCTGTGCTGACTTCTGTTACTTGGACAGAGTTTCTCTCTCCTTCTTGTCCTTCCTTGGCCTCTGTGGCCCTGGGTCTGTGTTTTCTATTCTTTTCTCTGTAGTTGAACATGACTAAGCTGCCCGTGTCCTGGGAGGAAGGACGTGTTACATCCCGTAGTAGCATTTGCACTTTTAGAATCTCTTCTCAGTGTTTTCACCACTTTACCTTTTCTGCCCATTCTCAGCATCACTTGATTTGTACTTTGGCAATCTCCCTCTTTACCTTCACAATTTGCAATTCAGCTGGGAAAAGCCAGCTGAAGCTCCTTGCTTCATCATTCTCAGCGTTCCCATTTACTTCGTTCCCACTCATCTTGCACCTTCCATTTTTTCCTTTCCCATCTTCTCCTTTTTCTTGTCCAGGCAACTCTGTCTGTCCAGCCAGCTCTTTCTGTGGCATCTCAGACATGATCTTCCATCCTTGCTGCTGCAGAACAGCTGTGGTGATGTGCCTTGGTCACTCACCCCCTGACCAGGGCAGTCACTTGGCCTCCCTGTTTCCCTCCTTCCTTCACTCTTCTCTGTTCAAAATGTAGCAGGTAAGACCTTTCTCCTCTCCAATCACTTGGCCTACTTGGTGGCAACTTGGCTGCTTCTCCACCTTCCCCTTCCTATCATGTTCAAGCTGTTTGATTCCAAATTTTTCAAGGCCAGAGGTGACCTTTGTGACTGGTTCAAAGGACACAAACCAGTGCCCCCCTAAACAAGCCCCTGCCTCAAGTTTTGTTACTACAGTTGGACTGCAGCAACATTCCTTTTAGAAAGGAATTTGCTGTTGGTTTGAAAACATTTGTACTGCCTTGGATAGGTTGTCTCAGTAATTATTTACCTTCACTGCTAAAAATGGACATTCTGTGTTAGTGGGAATTTCTGCAGTATCTGATTTCCAGCCCATGGAAAATTTACATCTTTTGTCTCCTAGGTTTAAGAGCAAAGAGCACATCAATCAAAATTCTGGTCTGTTGTAACTACTGACATTCCTTTTTACCATCTCTGGTTAAGTAAACAGTTCAAGCACCTTGAGGCACTATAAGCATATTTTCCAAACCTCTAATCTTTCTCTTGGCATTCCTCTTAGCTTTCTCCACTGTTTTCAGATCACTGTAGGGCTGTGAATCTCAAACCCCACAAAATATTCCAGTAATATTTCGTATATTCCAGTAATAGCTGTGTTTTTGATAAATTTCAGGATAATTTTGACTTTTGCTCTACGTTCCCTTGTTTGTACAACAGAGGATCCCATTAGATCTTCCAGCCACTGCTTTAAAAGGCCAGGCTTTGTTCAGCTGCAGTTACTGCTTTCTGAGAATCCTTATCCTGAAAGTCCAACCTCCATTTTTGAACCTAAGTACACAGCCTTAGTTTTGTGCCTGTTGGGATACATGTTTTTCCATACTGCCCGAGCAATCCTTACTGTTCTGTGACAGTGGGTGCCTCTTTACATTGCACCCTGCCCTAAACTTCATATCCTTTACAGTCTCTATCAGTAATATGTTGTTTTTAGTTTTCTCTCAGGTTATTAACAAAATACCCAGCTTTGTCCCTGCTTGAGCTAGCAACACATTATTGCAAATAATTTCTGTTTCTCTTCCATTCAGAGATAGTCTATTTCTAAAATATCTAACATGGGCCCTATTACTTTGGTATTTTCATTAGAAAACTGGTCAAGCATTTAGAACCAAGTCAAATTACCAAATGGTCTATATCAAAAGCAGTACTTTTATCAGAGAAATTTGTAATTTTGTCAAAAAAGATATCACAATAGTTTGAGGAGATTTGCTGCTCATACAGTTGTGGTATTTGGCACTGATTGTATTATTCCACTTCTTTTAATTGAGTCTCATATTAGCTGCTCTTTTATTCTGTCTGAAATCAAAGTCTGTCTGGGGTCCTGTGGTAACTTGGATATTTCTCCTTCCCTTTTTGGTCATTGGCACCACTTCCATTGAACTGGGATTTAATCCATAGTTCAAGCCTTGTGCAAAATCAGCAGTAATAGTCATTGTCCAGACCTGCTAATTTAAGCATATTTACTTTCTGTAGCTGGTGTTGGAATGGAAAATATTTCATAGTTATCATATGGTATGATTGTATCACTGAATAAGGAATAGCAATATTTATTTAACACGTCTGCTTTGCCTACAGTGTCATTTGCAATTTCACTGTCTTTAACTAGCAATGGTCTGGTTTTAATTACCAACTGGTATACTTTTCCTTATTTTTTTATGTTAATTCTTACTGCTATTTTCACTTTCACTGAAAACTGGTCTCTTATTTTTGCTATGGGATTGTTGCTTTTTAAAATTGTAACAAAATATTCTTAAAAGTTCCTAATTGTCCTTCGTAGTTCTCAGTTTAAATGATTTCTGACAGATTTCTCTTGGCTTTTTTAAGCTTTGCTAAACTGATCCTTTTTCAAGTGCCAGATATATGCATTATTATTTGGGCTATAGTTTTATTTACATATAAATGTAATTGCCATGTTCACTTATGGTTATGAATATACTTAAACTTCTTCAGAATTACATCTAGTGTGGAATACCTTTGTGCTGGATGCAAAAATTCTGAATTAGTGAATTTCTCAGTGTAATTCCAAGAGCACCGTGGTGGTGCCCTGCTATAATTTCTTTTCATTTCCTCTCCACATCCCATTCACATCACCTCATTCCTCTATGTCCATTGTGTTCCAGGCACCTGCTTTTCCAACCCGTCTTCCAGCTCCCTTCCTGTAACTGACCCATATAAGTTAAAATCAGATCACTCAATCCTGGCTCTTTCTAACTAAAAATAACCACCCAGAAAGATCCTCCTCCGGGTCTAATTGCTATTATTTTCTCTGTAGACATTTAGGTAATGACTGTGTGTTCCTCTGTGATGTACAGCACCAAGCACTTTGCCTGTGCTTCACAAGTAGATAAAACCAGAGTCCATTAAAGACGTAATTGCTTTGATGAGTTGTCGGTCTGCCTTGGTACAGTGATTCCCACAGAGCAGGACTCCTGCTTTCTCCTCCCTGAAGGATGTTCCTCATGGCACATTTCTGAGCACAATTATAGTAACTGGTCTCTTCTCTTGCTGCAGCTTGCTAAGTTTTCAGAGGACACTCTCAGCAGCTACACAGAGATGGTATCTTCTCAGGTACTATTATTATGAATTGTTTTCCTCCATCTTCACTGCAGAACTTCATGATATCCTTTCCCTTCCTCTTTGATCTCCTGCTTGTTGCTAGACCCTTTTTACTTGTGTCAGTTGTCCATTGTCACTCATTTGTTGCTTTAATTTGCTGTGCATGCAGGTTGCATGTCTTTCCCCTCTGCCTCCCCATGTAAATACTGCTGTGCTGACCAGAGTTTGAGGTGACCTCAATACTGAGTCCAGGTGGGCTTTTCTGAATATTGCAAATGTTTTGAAATCAACATTTTCTGTCCTAGAGACAGTACCTCTTTCAAGTCCTGTTCCAGAAGTAAAATAAACTTTGTATGGTGTGTGTCTGAAAGAAGTGAAGTATTTTGCTTGTACCAGAAAAACCTTGTTCAAGCCAGAACTAAAACCCAGAGGGAAGGGTGGTCAGCACCCAGACCAAACTGCAGAGGGACTATGGGATGTTCAGGCTTTTTAAAAGTCTGATCCTGCTCCATAGGCTTCTTATCAGGCTTAAGCACATTACTGGTGCTTCCAAAGCTGGGGCAATTAAACATTCAGGAGCCCTTTTTCTAGGGAAGGAACTACTCTGGCCACTCTATAAATTGCATCATCCAGGTTAAACAGAGGGGTAGGAAAGATACTTCTCTGTCTCTCTGGTTTTAAGATTCCCCTTTCTGTAAGGAGGCAGATGGACGCCAGGAGTGATTAAAAATCCTTTGATGTGATAAGAATGAATTCCTGTTTCCTTGCTCCCAGTCACTCAGAGGAGTGCACTTTGGTGCACACACAGGTGTTTCTTTTGCTGAATATTTTGTTGCCTTTCTGTGCCAGTTCATCATTTAGCTGAGATGTTTTTCAGACATTAAATTGCAGTGATTTTAGCTGATCTACCTTGTTGAGGTGATCTGTTTCTTTCCTTTTGTAACATTTTTGCTTAGAAGAAACTGGTTTAAGTAAGAGCTTTTTTTTTTCCTTGGTGATAGCTCTGGATTGTTTTGCATTTCAGCTTACTGCTGTACTAACCATTAGTATCCAGGGAACATGATTTGAGGAGCATTGGGGGGAAGTGCTCTGCAGTCACAGTGTTCCAGAATAACAGCTAAAAAGCAGTAAAATAACAGTAATTCAATCCTGGTTTTGCTGGCTTTAGGATTGCCAGAGGAAAACACACAGCTCTGGTGCTTGGATTGATTGCTGCCATTCAGACTCCCTCTGAAACATATCTTTGTAGAAAATGAAGGGTGTCAACTGGACATTTTAATTTTGCAAAACATCCCCTTATTTGTGTTCCATTACAATTCCTTTGTAAGAATGGAGTAGTCTGGACACCTTGGTTTTGTTTCTGATGTTATCATTGCCTCAGTAAGAAACCTTGGGCAAATCACCTGACCACAGGGTCCCTGTCCTTTACCTGATTTGCAGCATGGTGATGAGAACCCAAAGACCTCAAACTCCACAGTCCAAGGGGTTTAGTTACTTCAGGATAAAAACACAAAGAGGTGACAACTGATTAACTCAAAATGAACTCACTTTCAGAATTAATTTCTGTGTTTTTGGGTAGACAAGAGGTAGTTTCAGTGAATTCTCAATTCAACAATCAGACTGATGGTTAGCAATCAGTGGAAAGGGGAAGAAATGCTTTTTCCTGGAGAATACCAGCACTGTATCAGGTAACAGGTTCCCACAGAGACTGATGTCTATCTTACAGTGTATCCCTGTGTTGAAAGTGAAAGCAGGTAATGTCATACTCCCTTTTTTCCTTCTTTCCCTTTATCTTCCACTGAATGAGTCTCTAACTGGCTGATGTCCTCTGCTTCCCTCCTCAGGAAATGATACGCTGTATCTGGAGCCACTTCATCTGTGTTTTAAAAGGCAAATCCCCAACTCTGAGCTTCACTTCCAGCTTGCTTCACAGTCTGGGATCTGTCACTGTGAGTATTGCTGGGTTATCAGAAAGAGGAGCCCTGTGAATATGCTTTATTTGCACCGTTCATGTCATCCTTCCCTGAGCACAGACTGTAATCAGTTCACTGTGCTGGAATTAGAAACCCTTCAGGCACCTGTCTGTGTAGAAGAATTTATAACTGTCTTGTCATGTCCAAGCACATTTACAGGCTAAAACAATGGTTTGAGATACTCTGTGACATCTACTGGATGTCTGTATTTTCCAGCTCTGGTTCTGGTTAAATTACCCTCTTGATTCCTTTGCAAGAACCAGCTGGTTTGGGTCCTGGTAAGGTACTAGCTGGTGAAATAGCTTGAATAGTTGCTTCCTTCCCTTGGTCTTCATGCCTGGTTTTGTAATATGCTGAAGTAAAATTGGTGTTAAACAACCCATCAATCTGGTTAGAGCCAGGAATTCTTAGATTTCTTGGAGTGTTATTAGGTGCAGTTTCTTAAGAGAGAAAGTTGGTGAAGGAGAGACTTGTCTATCCTCCCATGTGTTTATTAAAGTCATGATATTTACAACTATGCATGACCACAGATGTTTCCACTAAGATTTTGCTTTCTTGGGGGTGTCATGGGATGTTCTAGGTGCTCTGCTGTGTAGACAAGCAGGGGATTCTTTCCTGGCCAAACCCCAGCCCAGAGACTGTTCTGTTCTTCAGTGGGAAGGTGGAACCACCTCATGACAGCCACGAAGACCTGACTGATGAGCTTTCCACACGGTCCTTCTGCCATCCTGAGATGGAAGATGAGGTGAGTGATCCTTGGTCCATAATGTAGTGTGTTGGCTGGAATCATACTTTGACTGACACATAGTGTGATATTATAGAGGGGCCTTGTAGAGAAGTCCTGTGCCATAATTCTTTGCTGAAAGATGAAGAAGCAAGCGAGGATCCTTTTCTACAGGAGTAGAAGGTGAAGCAGCAGGTGAATCAGCTTCACCTGAACCTTGTGTTCAACCACTGAATCACCACCCTTCACTCTGTTGGTCTCCCACAGCCCCATGAAAGAGATGCTTTGCTCTCTGGCCCCCTGGCAGACACAGTGCACATGGCCAATGAACAAGAGAGGAACAACTGGTCTGGTGATGCTCCAAAGGCTCCTGAAGCCTCTGCTCACCGAAAGCCAAACAGCAGAAGCAAACATCCCTCTGGATCCAACGTGAGCTTTAGCAAGGACACAGAGGGTGGAGAGGAGGAACATACTCAGGTAAGACTTACACAAGTAGGCTTTTGTGGAGCTGTAACAAACTCAAACCCACAGAGTCCCCACTGTTGGAATTTAACTGGGAATTTCCTGCAGGATTCTAGGCTCAAGCTGTATTCATTGTAATAAACTACAGTTTCTCTGCCTGTTGGACCAGGTTGTTGGGGACAGCGAGGTGTTGGCTTGTGAGGCTGAAGACTTTGTGTGTGACTACCACCTGGAGATGCTCAGCCTGTCCCAAGACCAGCAGAACCCCTCCTGCATCCAGTTTGATGACTCCAACTGGCACATGCACCTGAATTCCCTCAAGCCTCTGGGCCTGAACGTGCTGCTCAACCTGTGCAACGCTGGCGTGACGGAGCGGCTGTGCCGCTTCTCCGACCACCTCTGCAACATTGCCCTGCAGGAGACTCACAATGCTGTGCTGCCTGTCCACGTACCCTGGGGCCTCTGTGAGCTTGCCAGGCTCATAGGTGAGGAGGAACTGGATGAACGGACACAGAGCAATCAGAGCTGTCAATAGACACTTAATCCTTAGAGAGCATGAGAATATTTCCCCAGTCCCGTTTGCTGAGGTGGAAATACAGAGCTGACTTCGTTGTTGTTTGGTTGCCAAAAGAGCTTATTAAAGAGATGGCTTTTGGCAAGTTCTGACGTTGTCAGTGCTATCCAAGGAATAAATGTCATCAAGGATAGTGCCAGCCAGCCCTGGCTAGGCTTCGTATTCTCCTGGTGTGAGTCTGCCAGTCTCATCAGGAGACAAAGAATACCTGCTAGTGAACAGATACCTAGCCTATCTTTACAGTAGGGCTTTACAGGGAGTTTGGGGATAAATGATGTACCTCAGCTCATTTTACAGATGGGAAAATGGAGGCATAGGGGTGGTAAGAGGTAACACTAGGATTAAAAACTGGAAACTTGAACTCACTTCTGTGCCTGTCCTGTGATGTCACCAGTTTCTCTTGTCAGTCAACAAGAGCATGAACGCTGTAATTACTAATCTAGTCCTTTGGAGTGTTTTTCATCCTAGATCTTGAGCTGTATTTACATAGATGAACAGTGAGCACAGCTCACCTACCAATTGCTGGGGAGGTGTCAGAATGAGCACAGGCAAAGTGGGTGGCACAGAAGGAGGAGAAGGGACTTTCCTTTTGCATTGATTACAGCCTGATTTTCCTCCTCCTTGTGTTCATGTTTCAGGTTTCACACCAGGTGCTAAAGATCTTTTCAAGCAGGAGAACTACTTGGCTTTGTACCGCTTGCCAAGTGATGAGATGGTTAAGGAAACTATCCTAGGGAAGCTTTCATCCATCACCAAGAGGAGACCCCCCCTGAGCCACATGATTAACCTGTTTGTGAAGGACACCACTACCAGTAAGGCTGCCTCTTTCTCTGGGCACCCACTTTTCCTCAGAGAGGCCAGAAAATGTCAGACTGGAAGAGCCTGGAGTCCCTGAGGTGTGATGCCCCTGCTCTGCCCATGGCCAGTGCAGATATGATTAACAAACCTCAGTGATCATCTGTGGTATTCTGAGGGGGTGAATTCTTCCCAGCCTTGACTCACTCCAGAATCATAAATAATTTTTTAAAAATATCTTAGATAGCACATAGTAGACGTGTTTTCTGTGAACAAATGGCAGTGTGGAGCATGGTATGGGTTTACTGCGTTTTTAATAGACTTCAGGATGGTAGTGAAACTAATACTGCACGGGGTTGAATATCACTCTGGGTTTTAGTTAATAATGCTCATCCTTCTGATAAATCATAAACCAATATCTTTGTGAGTTGTTTAGTGTATTACATTACACACTTCTATATTGCATACTAATAAGAAATCACAAAACTCCCATGCAAACTCACGGTGACCATGAATATAAACCTGAAGTCATTCGGATTTCTCCACTCTTTCTATGCCTTCCTACTCTCATAGGAATGTGCTAGGATGGAAAGGATGTACAGCTGGTTGAGATCTTAAAGCACCTCAGAAAGATTTAACAGCTTGCCTGTCAGAGCTCTTAGTCTCTTTGTAATTCCTTAAATTGACTGAGCTTGGCTCTCTAGAGTTGACATATGTTCAATATTGAATCTGAAATATGATCATTGTGCTGGCCAGAGTTTTACCAGGTTAACTGTCTTGTCTCACCCACTTAAATTTTTATCTTTATGTGGGGAGGAGCTTTTTCGTTTGTTCTGATTGCTGCTATCTTGCCTTCGTAAGTAGGAATTGTTTTGATGCTGAGATTTTTAGTGTAGAGAAAAAACCTTTAATGTTGCCTCATTTCAACTCCTTATCCTCAATTTTAAACGGTTTAGGTTAGAGCCTAGAGCTCAGACAAATAGGTGTGACCTGGATTATGCTGTCTAGAGTAAATTCTAAGAGGAATTTTGCCAGTTGGGTTTAGTTAACCATTGGAACACCTCTCACACAATAGTTTTGTCCCTTGAAATTTTCTAAAATACTGCCATTTTAGAACCAGAAATACTGGATTGTGCAGATAACATTGGGTGAAGTCAAATGGCTCTGTTTATGCAGAAGTCAGACCAGATGATCATAACTTACCTCTCTCTGCACATTATTTGTGAATAAATCTTGGAATCCACCCACTCCCATGACATGCTGCAGTCAAAGCAAGATACATAAATTCTGCAGCTGTAGCAGAAATAGGAGGCAGCTTATCTGTGTGTTGCCTTACTATTCTATTGAAATACGTGTCTCACCATCTGGCAGTGTTCATCCCAGATCCATAGTAACCACATGGAAATGAGGTGCTCACCAATGCCTTCCACTGAGTAAAACAGCTTGATTACCATCTCTGTCTTCCTTTGCTGGAGCTACACTGCTCCATTCCTTTTGATCTGTCACCTTGGCTCAGCTGGAGCAGTTTGGTTCTTCCCAATGAGTCCCAGCAGCCATGAATGGCTGGTCATATCCCCTGCTCTTTTCATTTGTTTTTCCCCTTTTGCCAGAGAAATCCTGGCCTGAGAGTTCATGATTTGGGAAGGGAAATGGCTGAGCTCATTTTACTGGCAAGGACAGCTCAGTGAACTCCTTGCAGTTTATGGTGCCCGCAGTCACTGCCACTTTCCCCTTAGCAGGGCTGTGGTGTGGGATTCTGGTGGGAATTAATGGGAAATGGATTGCAGTTGCTGTCAGGCATGAACGTGGGTAAATCTGTGCCTGTGGTCATTGCAAGCTCTTGCTCTATGTCCAGGATATAGGTTTTGCATGGATAAACATCTCTTGTTCCCTCTTTACGAGCAAGGACTATCTGACCTTAGGAGCAAGGTGGGAAGGATTAGGTGTTTATACAATAAAAATAACCAGAGCTCTGCACAAGTGGTCCTTTGTGTCCCTGAGGCAGGCTGCTTCTTTCACACACAGCTCTTATTCGTCTTGGAGGTTTGTTATGCTGATAAACTTGGCTTGTGATGACTATTTATAGCAAAAGCAGAGAGCTGCTATGTTTTGGAAAATCCTCCGGTGTTCCTGAAGGTCCCTGGCTGGTTTGTGTTGAGAGGCTGTTCTTGGCTCTGGATTTCACCAGCCGTGTGAGCATTAGCAGTCAGCAACAATGCCTCATGAAGCCTTTGGGCTTATTTTTCTTGGCAGTGGGGTTTTTTTGGTGGTTTGTTTTTTTTTTTTTTCATTAGCTCAGCTTTGAAGCTATTGGGGGCAAAGTCAAAGAGCTGGAGGAGGGAAGGGAGAGTGTATGTGCAGGAAATGTTAATGGATTGATACAAATGAGAGGGAGCAGGAGGTGTGGAGGGGAGACAGCCCCCACGTCCCTGAACTTGTGTCCTGTGCTTGGGACCTGCATCGGGGATGTTACACACCTCTGAGAAAAACCTTTTGACACCTCTGAATACAAGAGGAAATAAGAGATTTTGAGTCTGTATTAAAAACTAAAATAGGGGGAGAAAGAAAAGCAGGACGAGCTGTGGTGTCCGTTGATTTTCCGTTCTTCCCTAAAGACAACATGAGTTACTTTTTTAGAGTCTTTTATACTGAACTTTTGACCTGTCCTGATTTAACACATTTTCAGGGTGAAAATGTGAAACAGGCTGTTATCTGGCAGGTCACACTGTCAAATTATCTTCTGCTACTTGAATGAAAAGTATGCAAGAATAGCTCTTACCCTTTAGTTCCACGTCTGGCCTAAAAATGAATGCGCTTTGCAGTGTAGGCAGACTTCGATCCCCGTAGGCTCATCACTGCTGCTCGTACTTTCATGACAAGAGGCACAAAGGAATTTCTCTTCTGCTCTGTGGGATGCAGGAGCAAGATATTATCCCATCTTTATAGGAGCAGGATTGTTACACAGGGTAAGGGGAGAATAGGAAGGGACTACATGGCTCATATTTTATCACAGCCTTGTTTGAACCCACAATTAGACAAAGGGCAGTTGCAGATGCATCATCAATCCTGAACAATTTCTTGATGGAGACTGAAGACTTTCAGCAGAGGAAAAGGGGATATCTGGAATGCATCAAAGCATTTTGTGGGAACACTGGTGTTCTAACAAATAAGGGAGCAGTTGGTGTGATATCCCCTTCCTGGGAGCTGTATATGTGATGCTGACTCATTGTTCTCTTACACTTCAGGCACTGAGCAGATGTTTTCTCATGGGACAGCTGACATCATCCTTGAGGCCTGCACTGACTTTTGGGATGGTACTGATATCTACCCCCTCTCTGGCTCTGACAGGTGGGCAGCTTTCTCATTTGGGGCATTCAGGAGCTGCAGATAAAATGTGGAGGGAACCTGGGCACTCTGATAAAATTCTTTTTGTGATGCTTGTTAAGCTTTTTAAGAGCTTCAAGTAGGTTGTGAACATGAACCATCTCTGCTTGCAGTTAATTGTTATCATAGCATGTAAGAGATGAGATAGCAACAAGCATTCAGTTGGACTGGAAGAGCAAGCAACTTCTTACTGTATCTGTTGAGATATTGTCCTCTTGTAAGTTGATTCTGACTGTACCTTCTGGTAGGACTGAATTATAATCAGGTCATGCTGGTGGCAGAGAATTTTTTGTTGCTTTTCAAGACAAATGTGTTGTCTTACATGAAATGCAAAATGATCAATTGTGCCTGAACTAGTCCACACAATGCATCACACCCTTGGAGTCCTGCTGCAATATCTGACACTGTGTGCTGCATTTTCATCTACAGGCTGAATTGCTGTTCCTATTGGCACAGCAGGCCAGTAATGTTAACTTTTACTGACTTTTCACATTGTTCTTCTAAATCTGCTTATCCTCAGGTGAGAAAAAAACTGACACTTACCCTTTTTGCAATATTGATCATGTTACAAGCAAATTAAAAATCTGATGTATGGTCTAATTTGTTACCTTTGTGAATTCAGCTTAGAGAAGGAACTGTACCTTATTTCAGTGACTGAATATTAACTAAATACATCTCCTGGGACCCAGACTGAGTGGGGGTAGGAGAAAAGTCTGCTCCTGCAACTATCTTTGCCATAGATCCTATTGTCAGAGTTGTCAGTTCCCTCTTTGGTGCTTATCTCCCTACAGATAAATAATGTCTGATGAATTAAGCTTCTGCTGTCATGCAGTGAACTTCCTTGGAGTCATCTGGCAGCCATGTAGAGCATATTATATTAATAAGTGTATTTGAAGAGCTCTGTGTTCATACCCATCAATCTGATGAGCAAACAGAAATATTCACCACTGCCCCTGTTGGAATGTGTGTTCTTATTACCCTGCAGTGCCTGCAGCTTGGAGAATGCAGAAGCAATACGGAAGGGCTTCTTCAGGCTTTCTAACCACTCTTTATGGAAGACATTTTTCCAAATACATGGAACTACAGCATTTCTGTATTGTCAGAAACGTGGCACATTTTTGCTGACTTTGCCTATTTTTTTCCCTCTCCCACATAGGAAGAAGGTGCTGGATTTCTACCAGCGAGCCTGCCTGTCAGGATACTGCTCTGCCTTTGCATACAAGCCGATGCACTGTGCCTTGTCCTCCCAGCTCAATGGCAAGTGCATAGAGCTGGTGCAGGTGCCGGGGCAGAGCGCGATCTTCACGTGCTGCGACCTCCCCGGGACCACTCCCATCAAACAGAGCAGCCGCAGGAATAGCTGGAGCTCAGATGGTATGTGTGTCTGCAGTCCTGGCTGCAGCCAGCTCTGCTGCTGGCCCAGGGGCTGGATCTGATCAGTCTAGAGCTGTAAGAACATTGTTATTCAGAGTAGCAGGTGGAAATTTGGGAGGAAGAGTTTCTGAAGTAGATGTGTTTTTAGAGAAAGTAATGATATGGCAGCTGGTAGGGGTATTTCTAATTAAGTTATTGAAGCTTACAGAGAAATTCTTCTCCTTGTGGAAAGTCTGTTTCTAAAGCAGGCTACAGAGAGTCAAGACTTCTGGGTATTTCAGTACTTGTTTTGCTATTTGTCTGATTTTATGGAAATCACATGTGATGGGCTTTTCGAAGGATTTAAATGTATAGTGCTATGCAACTATTATTCCTTGAAAGATTTTGTTGCTGTACTGAAGGAACTGATTCCCACTAGATGAACAGGACATGTGCATGTCCTTCAGAACAGCAATGGAAGCTGAGAAAGAAGCACATACCATTACATAAATCCAGGAGGCTCTTTTGGAAAACCAGTCTTAACCTCTTTCTGTCTTGGTCTCCCATTCTGTAAAATGTGATTAGTGGGGTTTCCAACAGCTAGGAACAGTTGTGACTGTTTTCAGAACACTTTTGAGTCCCACTTTTGTGGCAAGCCTTGCAACTGTGTGAAGTGTTTTATTATTTTGTTCTTCGTGCTGCATCCAGCCCCCATTCACCTCAGACTGATGTGGTGATGGTGAAGGAACCCTGTCAAAGAGCCTTTGCAAGCTTTTTGGAAGTGTTTGCAGGGAACATGATTCAGTTCCTTTGCATCAGCCCCTCGTGCTCTGATGCCACTGTGCCTCAGCTAGACTTATCATGTTGTTTAGGCACATGTGTGTTTAAAATGCACACGTGAACATTATGAAGCACACATCCTTGACCTTTCTACCCAAATTCCTTGTGACTGATCCCTGCCTTCTGTTTTATCTTTTTCCTTTTCACGCTTGCTGTTACCCACTTGTGTTCTTGGTCTCCTATGTGGGGATGTCCTGAAACCACTTCTGTGACTGGTTGTGCTGGGACAAATGGATGTCTCTTCATCTTTCCTCCTGTGTTTGTGTTCCTGCACATTTCTGTGTCTGGATGCCATGTCCTTGGGTGTCACCTTGGTGGCCTCCCCACCACGTGTCCTTTGTCTGATGCACACGTGGCCCCTCTTGTCTCAATGGGATTGCGTGTTGTTTGCATGCCTGAAGAAGGGATTGGGGAAGTGATGGAGAAGGAAGACTGTATCCAGGCTCTGAGTGGACAGATCTTCATGGGAATGGTCTCATCTCAGTATCAGGCCCGCCTTGACATTGTCCGCCTCATTGATGGATTGGTCAATGCCTGCATTCGTTTTGTCTACTTCTCCCTGGAAGATGAGCTCAAAAGCAAGGTAAGCTGTCTTTGCTGAACCCCCTGACCTTGCATGGCCCCTGGCTGTCTGACTGGAGAGTTTAGCTCCAGTGCAATCTAAGGTTAATCTGATTCAGCCCACTAATGAGTCCAGAAGGTACCTGTGCTCCAGTATGGCACCAGTCTGCAGTGCTCTGGCCTGGGCAGCTACTCTAAAACCCTTTGTCTGCTCACTCACAGGTGTTTGCTGAGAAGATGGGTCTAGAGACTGGCTGGAATTGCCACATATCCTTAACACCTAATGGTGATGTGCCTGGCTCAGAGATCCCCCCATCCAGCCCCAGCCATGCTGGCTCCCTGCACGATGACCTTCATCAGGGTGAGAACTGTGCCTTGGCCCCTCTGAATGCCATGTGTTTCCTGGGTGTTTTTTTTAAACCCATTCATAATTTCCTGTGTCCACACAACTCACTTGATCTGTCAGAGCTTTGAGCACAAAACTGGATGGGCCTCAGGTGTGTAAGCAACATCACTTTATGTTTATAGCCTTTCTAGCCAGCCAGTACCAAGTTTTTGAAACAGACATCCTTCTGTGCACCAGCTGCCATGAATTTATGTGCTCATGAGTGCTTCTGGTTCTTGCTGGGGCCGGGTCAAGCCACTGAAAGTTCCTTGCCTGTGCATTACTCTTTTTCTTCTTACTCCAGCTGGGCTTTCTTTATTCTCTTCCCCTAGAAGGACAGCAGAACAGATAAAATATCATGTCTCAAAAGAGCAGAGACTAGGCTCACATATCTACCTCTGAACAGATTAGTCATCTAAAAATACTGCATTTTATGTGACTGAGTGGGAGATCTGAGTGTTGCTAACCCAGAAAATCAGGCCTCACGTTTCCTGGCTTCTGCAGTGCCACGTGCATGTCCCACGTGGGTGGCACAGGGGTGGCAGAGGCAAGTTTGGGATGGCTGTTTATGCTGCTTCTCTCTGCTCCAGTTTCTCGAGATGATGTGGAGGGGCTTCTGCTGATGGAAGAGGAAGGGCACTCGGATCTCATCAGCTTCCAGCCAACTGACAGTGATATCCCCAGCTTCCTGGAGGACTGTAACAGGGTGAGGGCCCCTCTCCCTGTACACCTTCTACTGTTGGCACGGGCAGGAGTGTCACCTCATTACTCCCAGAGAAAATTCCTCTTTGAAGGAGATTGGTTTCCACTGGGAGCCCTGATTTCTCTCACCCTCTTACAGCTTGGTATCTAGAGCCTGGGAAATTTGGGATTCTCTCAGTTAGTTACTTTTGCTGAACAGCTCTTTGCTTTGTAGTTTAGGAATGGAGGTTACCAAACATGGGATAGCCTTGAGAGCTGTATTTCAGTTCCTCTGGGTCTCATGGGCTGGGCAGGGAGTGGGAACGTCCCCACTTTCCATGCAGACAGAAGAAACATTCTCTCCTCCAGCTGTGAGCCACAGACTGATGCTGCCCAGTGGTTGGAGTGTGAGACAAGCCTTTCCTGCTTCAGAAAGACCTAACACTTGCTCAGCAGAGATTACAGGAATATCAGAGATACAGATCAAAAAAAAAATCTTTTAGGCCTGGTTTTAGAAGGCAAGAACCCTTCTTGCCTTGCTGCAGGTTGGTGTGGCTGCAATTGAAATAGATCCAGTTGCTAGAAGACAGCAGATGCATCTGACTAGATTCTCCACACAGGTAGAAAGTCCTTAGAAGTCCTTGAGCACACTGACCTTACAAAACCCTGAGGGCAAGCGCAGGCAGCTTGGCAGGTCAGTGTAGAACTTTATCTGAAAACTTTTGTCAGTGGCTTGGGAAAGCCAGTTCTATCTGCAGGAACATGAATTTGTATCTGATCTTGAAGTTGTGTAATTCTAGGAATCATCACTCTCATTTCAGCAGTTCCTCTGAAATGCCTCTCTCTCACACTCCCTGCCTAATCTGTCCTTTCTCTTTTTCAGGCCAAACTCCCCCGGGGGATCCACCAGGTGAGACCTCACCTCCAGAACATTGACAACGTGCCTTTGCTGGTGCCCCTGTTCACAGACTGCACCCCAGAGAGTAAGTGGCCTTTCCTACTCCTGTCCATGAATTCCTTCCCCAGCTCCTTGGTCTGGCTCCTCCAAGTGTGGACATGGGTGAAGGGGAGGGGATACATTCCAGAAATGTAGAAGGACATATTGATATTAATTACCCTCTGTTGATACCTGTGGGGAGCCAGGTGTTAACTGAATTTTAGTGCAGCTGTTGCCCAGCTGCTGAATTGGGCTGAGAACCACTCCTTTCAATTTGCATTCGTAAGAGACACAAAAGCAAACATCCAAAATGCTACTGCCTTTCGTTAAATAAGTGTTATCAGTGTACCAGGAGACTTTGATCTCTGCTCACAGCTCTTCTATAACTCAGAAATCACTTCCCAGAAGAATTTTCCCCTGGCAGTTGCTGTTAGCACCTTCTGCTGCTTTGCAGTTTTTGATTGCGGGAAACAGAAAGGACAAAATTTCTCTCTCTGAGGTATTACTTAAAGAAATAGGCTGAGTGCTCAACTGGCAAATACCTGCCAAATCTCCAGGAAGTGTGGAGCATCATTATGATTTGCCATTTTAGTACCTCTGGTAACAGTTTCCAGCGTGTCAATCACAGTCCAGTCTGCCTTCACACTTAGTGCCCAGATTTCCTCTCTGTGACAGAAGTGACAGCTTCCCACTTGACCCAGCCCTTCACTGTGCTGTGGGTCTTTGTGTACCAGGCATTTAGTGAAGGTGTTTACAAGGGAATCTGCAGAGGGGAGGCTTGGGGTTTTTTGCCTGGAGCATTCTGGAAAATCCATGTATACACAGAGCATTGTGCATGGAGCTACAGAACTAAGATCAGATCAGGCAGCAGCTTTGACTTAGAGGCCCCATGGATGTCAATAAACATATTGATAAAGGGTAGAGGTGGTGGTGGGTGGGAGTGCAGGAACAGGGGCTGGCTCTGAGGATGGCTAAATGTGACACTGCTTTTGGAGTGGTTTGTTAGTTCCTTCCCTTTGTTTAGACTTGCAGCAACACTAGTGATGTGCTGCTGAGTTTGAAACACTGTATTTATTTTCAGTTTGAATGATTTAGGTTTATTTCACATCTGCTGTTTTCTAACAAGACCATTTGATGCTGAAGCTGTTTTGTGCACCCAGGCTATACCTACGGCTCTGATTTGAAAGAGGTGTGCTGGAGATGCACATCTCTGGGTCATAATTCTGTGAACCACAGATCATTACTGCAATATACTGCAGGTATATAGAGCACCTGGTCTGCAGTTAATTAACTAATTGTGTGCTTTGACTGTGGATCTCAATGTACATAAGTGGTGAGTATTAGGTGGGGCAGTTTTAAAGGATGTGTTTGTTATCCAGATTGGAAAGGGTGTGAAACACTGCATTTTTGTGTGCATAATGCCATAACACACTATTGCTCCTTCTGTCCCTCTGCAGCCATGTGTGAGATGATCAAGATCATGCAGGAGTACGGGGAGGTGACCTGCTGTCTGGGAAGCTCTGCCAACCTTCGGAACAGTTGCCTCTTCCTGCAGAGCGATATCAGGTGGGGCAGGGTCTATTCCTCCTCCTGCTGCCTTTGCCTTCATCTCAGCAAGTACCCAGCCATGGGTCACACCACACCTGTGGATGGTGCAGGGAGGTGCTCACAGTTGTCCATTTTTAGCTGCATTTGTCTACAAGAGGGAGATTTTGGGGGATTGGATGGGTCTGTTCAAGGCCCTTGACACACAGAGATATTTCCATGTCTAAAAGCAAGATGGTCTCTTACATGCTGGACTGTTGTGCCACAGCTGCCATTACAGATGCTTCCCATTGGGTGAAAGAGTGGAAGTACCCCATGGATCAGCCAATTTGTTGACCTTGCACCACAAACCCAAATATGTTAATTACTTCTCTGTGAATAACTGAAACTCTAGGGAGGTTGATCCTCATTTCATGTTACAGCTCAGGCTTCTCTACCTGTGCAAGGTGTACAGGGCATGACACAGCACGGAGGGACTTTCCAAGCTGGACTGCAGTGACAGTTTCCTTTCTGGGATGAGGCCTTTCACCAACACCCCTGTGTTGTCCTTGCAGTATAGCCCTGGACCCTCTCTACCCATCCCGCTGCTCCTGGGAGACCTTTGGCTATGCCACCAGCACCACCCTGGCCAATGGCTCTGAGGAGCTCACCCCTCTGCAGCTCTCAGGGCAGCTCAACAGCCTGCCCTGCTCCATGTCCTTCCGCCAAGAAGAGAGCACCAGCATCATCAGGCTCATAGAGCAGGTGAGCCAAGCAATCCCCTCTGCAAGGAGCAGAGCCAGGAGCTCACACTAGCATTCTGCTTGAGGTGCCCACAATGCTGCCAGCAGGAGCTTTGCTTGTGTCTCCTGGCCTTTGTCCGGGAAGCACAAGAGGGAGAATCTTCCTGCCTGGCCCTCCTGGTCCAAGGTGTAGGGAATGGTTTGGAAATGGTGCCTTGTGGCAACAGAACATGAATGTTGTTCATCCGGATGAAGTATAATCTTGCAGAGATCCCTAGAGAGGCAACAATGTAGTGTTAAGGAGAAGCATAACCCCAGAAAAGCTGGGAGTTTAAACAAACTTACCCCTTGGCTAAATCCTGCCTTTCCTTCAGAACCTCTCCATGTAGGCAAGAGAACTTCCCTTTTTGCTTTCAATGTGTCCAGGTCCTCTCCCCTCCCACTTCCCCTGCAGGCCACATGTTCTGCCCCTGCCTGCCAGTAACTGCTCTTGGCTGGCAGCTGCTCCCAGCAGGGCTCTGAGGGTTTGTGCTTCCTTCCAGGCCAGGCATGCAACCTATGGGATCCGCAAGTGTTTCCTCTTCCTGCTGCAGTGCCAGCTGACCTTGGTTGTCATTCAGGTGAGTCCTGGCCTGGCTGGGGACAGCGTTTAGCTCACATGGATATGGGTGGCTGCAGTGAGGCAGCCTTGAGAGAGGAAGGTGGCCTTCAGTCAGGTTTATACAGTGTGTTTGGGGAAGTTACAGATGGAGACTTGGTGATCTCAGCCTGCGCTGCCCCTTCTCCCTGATCTTCATACATTTACCTTCAAATCCTTTTTCCCTGGAGAAAAGCATCTCCTGCAGCTCCTGCCACAGGAACATATGGAGGGGCTGTGCAGTGGCAGCCCAGTTACCAGTTCATCCCAGTGTTTTGGGGAAGACAGCAGCATTTTGGGTAACAAGTCTGTCCTAGCACTGCTCATGCTCTTCACTCTGGGTTGTTTCTGTCCAGTTCCTCTCCTGCCTGGTGCAGCTGCCCCCCATCCTCAGTACCACAGACATCGTGTGGCTCTCTTGTTTCTGCTACCCACTGCTCAGGTGAGTCTGTCGGGGTGGAATCTCCTCCCACTCCCCACAGGATGCACAGAGCACTCCCTCAGCCTCACTGTATCCATGCTGAAAGAAAACTGACTTCACCCACAGCATGCTGGGGCTGGAAGGGTTATTCCAAGCACCTGCTTTGACTGGGTGCTTGGAAACAGTGACAGGAACATTGTGTTAACCCTTGCCTTGTGTGATAGAAAGTCTGGGGTGTCAGGTAGAGGCCAAGGTACCACAGGTGGTTTTTTCCTCCCTTGATATATTTAGAAGTCAGTTTTCTCTCTTGTCTGCACCTACCACGAATAACACCTTTTATGACATATGTAAAGATAAGTGCTAATGCTTCAAGCAGTCTGAGTAGGTTATTTGGGTTCAAATGTTAGATAAAAGTACAATAGCTCTGGTGCCTGAACACATTACTGAGACAACTAACTTACCTTTCTCCAGTATCTCGCTCCTGGGCAAGCCTCCCCACAGCTCCATCATGACCATGGCAACAGGAAAAAACTTGACTTCCATTCCCAAGAAGGTAGGTGGCCCCTCAGATTTAAATTGTCCACACTTTTTTCTCTTCAGTTTTCCCCCAGTGTTGATGCATAGCTGAGGCCTTGTGCCTTCTAGCTTGCTCAGTAAATTGATCCATGGCATGAGCCAGGGAGGGAATCCCCTGTTCCAGCATGCCCAGAGGGCAGATCCTCAGTCCAGCATCTCATCTGTACTACAGCTTGTCTTTTGCAGCCACTTCTCTGATGGTCCATGGGGAGGAGGTTGTACCAATGACATGCCCATGTCATCCTCCTTCCTTTCCCTTATTGACAGACTCAGCACTACTTCCTGCTCTGCTTCCTGCTGAAATTCAGCCTGACCATCTGCTCCTGCCTCATCTGCTTCGGGTTCACCCTGCATGAGTCCTGCAAAGGGGTGAACACGACCAGCCTCAACCTCACAGCCTGCTCCTCCATCATGCTGCACAGGTGAGGAACTGGGACTGGCACACACATCCCTGCTGCTCCTGCCCTTGCCAAGGGAGACTGATTCTAATCCTCTAAAAAGCTTCAGCCTTTTTCAGGACCCACCAGGGCTGTAGCCTTGGCAGCTACATCATTGCCCACTGTCACCTCCTGGTACCAGGACAGCCTGAGCTCACACACACATTCCTCAGCTGTTAAAGGATGACATGGCCCTGGTGGGAGCACGTCAGTTCAGTGCCCCCTGTTGACTTTTCTGTGTCTTCTCATTCACTAGCAATGCTTATGGTGCTCCTGATTGGTTTGGGACATTTTCCAATGCTCTTCTGGTAGCCCAGAAGCTCACAGCTGGCCTGATTGTTTTACACACAGGTAAGTCCCTGTTCCTAGAACCCCATTTGCTTCTGTAGGGGAAAGCTTGGATCCTCTGTCTCTTTCTTTGCCCCTATGCTAGAGCACAAACTCCCTGATAGAAGCAAACACTGCAGTGGCCTCACAGCACAGGCACAAATCCCCATCTCACTAAAACTTTACCTGGCAGATTAAAGACAAACACCCTCAGAATTGATGCTGCTTCCTACCAGTCTGGTGAAGTGCTGGTTCTCACCAGAAGAGCCAAATCCCTTTTGCCTTCTTGAAAGTTAGTAGCAGCACTTGAAGCTCTCCAAAAATATTCCCTGCTTCAAAATTGTTTGTATCTCTGCTGCTGTTCTGTGAAGTACTCCATTGCCTTCCCACAAAGGGCACTGATGCACCTGTGACTGTTTGAGAGCTGAAAGCCTTTTTAAACCCTCTGGAGAGATGTGGAACCAGCTCCTGGGTGACCCTCATCACCTGCACTCATTGCCTGGCAGGGTGGGTCCAGCTGCTCCCTGACAAGGCTGAAGGGTCTCAGCTCCCTGTCCCTTATGTCCCATGGTGCTGGGCAGAGCACTGTGTATTGAAATGTGCAGGTGTCCAGTCCAACAGAAATGCTTCCTGATTTGATCTCCATCTTGGGAGAGAGTGGGTTGCAGTACTTTTATGTCCCTCAGACCATCAAGGGTAGGCAGGGGTGCTTTGCCTGGCAGCTGTTTGGAAGAGCCCAAGTGAAAGCTGAGCAAATGCTCAGTCCTGTACAGACAGCCCTGGGTCTCTGGCTAAATCTTTCTCTGGGCTGGAACTTTTCCTCCATTGCAGCCCTGGAACAAGGGCACACCCACCCTTGTCCCACGGCACAGACCTGGGCCTTTGCCTGCTCTGTTTTAGCTGCCAGGCTGTGAACTAAGCTCACAGTGAATAATTGTGTGCAGTACAGCCACTGCACTGCCCCCACCTGCATTCCAGGGACTTGGAATTGCTGCGAGGAACCTGGTCTGAGAGAGCCCTGAATGGTAGGCTGGTTCCAGGGACATGAACCCCATATACCTTAGAGGTAACAGGTGTTGATGTACCTTGTAAAGTGCTGTATCTGTGTGTGATGGTAAATAATCCCCTTTTGTCTGCAGTGTTCATTTCCATCACCCATGTCCATCGCACCAAGCCCCTGTGGAAGAAGAGCCCCCTCTCCAACCGTTGGTGGACGCTCACTGTGGCTGTTGTGTGAGTACCCACAGGCCCTGGGAAGGAGCAGGGTGCTGGAGCAAGGAGGGCCCCAGGCCCACTGCAGCACCAGTTTCCTGGTGCTAAGGAGAATCAAGTACATGGCACTTGATCTCCACTGCTGAACTGGCGTCTCTGGTGTCAGCATTTCATCCGGGCCTGAACCCTGGTCTGCAGATCCTCTGGGAAGCTTGTCAGGTCTGCTGAGATTTGCTGTGTCTGTTCTTAATCTTAGAGTGCTGGGGCAAGTGGCACAGACTGTGCTGGACCTGAAACTCTGGGAAAACCTCAACTCTTCATTGACTTTTAACCACGTCTCCATCTCTCCAGTCGCATGGCTCCTGGGTTTTCTTTCCTTGGTCCTTGTGGTTATCATCAATGAGATTGTCAAGCTGCATGAAATCAGGTATGGGAGTTGTAGGGATGATGGGGAGAAAGGGCTGAAGCCTCCCTCCAGCCTGGCCTTGAGCTGCAAAAAATAATGATGCCCAGGGAACAGGGTGGGGAACAAAAAGGAAAAGCTGATTGCATTGTGTAAATCACCTGGCTATTGTGTGCAGGCCCACGTTCCACCTCCCAGGGAGGAAGCGCAGGGGAGGAAGGAGGGTCAGAGAAGGGCAGTGGCAGTGATTGGGAGCAGGAAGGGAGAACAAAATTTCCTTATCTCATACCAAAGGGAGGGAGACAGCCAAGGTCTATGCAACCACCAGTATGGAAGTGGGGAGGGCTGCTTTCTCCATCTCGTCCCATGAGGACAGAGAGGCATTGAATCACAGCAGAGGAAATGTGCCTTCACACAGAGCCTGGACTGTGGGACTCATTTTCACGGGAAGTGGCTGAAGCCAAGAATGAGTAGCAGGCAAAGTGACTGGCTGTTCTTCCCAGCACAGGCAACAGCCAGAGCTGGGAGTCAACACTAATGAACATTGATTCAGGAAATGGGCTGGGGAGGAAAAGTGGGGATTACAGGGAATCCTGATGGGGATAGAGACACCATCTCAGTTCCTGCTAAGGGTTTCTGGACCTTTCTGTGCTGTGTCTGGTGTCCCTGGAGATGGGATTTAGCTGGATGGGGTAGGACTGAGACCATGGGTTGCTCTCTGGATTTGATTCCCCTCCCAGGCTACCATAGGGTCCAGGCCAAGGGCTTCTTCCCTGCTTCTTGGGACTAGCAGCTCAGGAATGGCAGTGGAACAGTCTTACCTTTCACCCCTCTGCATGCTGACTCTCTTCTTCCTTCTTCACCAGGGTCCGTGTCCGTTACCAAAAGAGGCAGAAGTTGCAGTTTGAAACCAAGTTGGGGATGAATTCGCCATTTTAAAAGCACCCAGCTCAAGTTCCCTGGAGCCAAGGCCAAACAGCCACTGGGAGAGTGGCTGCACCAAAGGCTCAGGGAATTTTCCATCACACATGCAAACTAGACAGCCTCCTGGCAAAACTGCATCTGCACCTTCCCAGGGCCCCAGGCAGGGATCCCCCCACAGGTATGCAGCCCCTTCCCAGCCTGCCAGGTACCCTCACAGGAACCTGCAAGCTCTGGTGCCTGTTCAGGCTGCTCTTCCTTTATTTATTTATTACTGGAGGTATTTGTTAGTATCATGGTGATGCTAAAATGAAGCGGCTCCTTTCCTCTTTGTGAGCAGATGGGTTTCCTGGGCCTGGCAGGAGAATCTGGGACCAGTAGGGCTGCTGAAGCAGGAGATCTCTATTGAAACCCGTTTTGGTTTTCCATTTCAGCCTGCTCCACATGTGTGCGTGCCTGTGCATGCCCTCCCTGCCTCCCTGCCCTGTGTCCCAGGGCAAAGGAGCCATCCCTCTCGCAGTCCCCAGAGTGCTGGGAGCTCACATTCCCAAGGGGACAGTGGGAAAGGGTCTCTGGACAGCCGGGCTGGGCCAGCCCTGCCCTCTAGTGTCGTTGTCACAGCCATGTGCTGGCTGTGTCAGAAGAGGGATGAGACAGGGCTTTGGGAAAAGCTGCCTGTGACCCTCTATTCTGGTGCAGAGGGAGGGCAGCTCTGCCTGCCTGCAGGGAGCCAGCATGGCTTAGCTTCCTGCAGCCCTGTTGAACCAGCTTTTATGTTCTTCAACAACTCCCAGAGAGGTTTTATAGCTGTTCTCCTGTTTGTGATCCGAGCTGCTGTTCTGCTTCAGTAATGTGCCTGCTTGAGAAAACCACAGCTCGAGATAAAGCCCGAGCCCTGACTATCCTGCCTTAGAGGGAGGGGATGGTTTTCCAGGCAGGATATCTGCAACTTGCAGTTGTGACTAACACAGAGCTGGTGAATGGCTCCTTTCCCAATCCCAGGATTGTGCTGCATCCAGTTCTTGCTCCCCAAGGCACAGGGAACCCCACCCAATCATGTCTGTCTGTGATAGTGCTGGGAAGTCTCTCCCCTCTGTGCTAATGCCTTCACACAGAACCACAGAATGGTTTGGGTTGGAAGGGGCCGTAAAGCTTATCTTGTTCCACTCTCTGCCATGGGCACCCTGCCATGGGCAGGGACACTTTCCTCAATGCCAGGGTGCCCCAAGCCCTGTCCAACCTGACCTTTAACAATTCCAGGGATGAGGCAGCCACAACCTCCTTGGGCAACACCTGCTCAGTGTTTTTCTGGGTCTCTTCATTTGCCTGGAGGGACCCTGCCCTGAGGCCTGCAGCAAACCATGACCTGGCCCAGTGCAGCACACAAGCTCCTGAGCTTTGACCAGACTCCATCTGCACTGGGACTACTGGTCCTGTTGTGGGCTGACAGCCAAGGGACACACAGGAGCACACAGGCTTGGCTACCAGAATATTTGCAGCTCATGGAGATGTTGACTCTAGCTCTAAACACTGACTAAAGCTGGTAAATCCTGGCCCTGTTTTTGGTCCCAACATTAACACTACAATATTTGGCTGTTACATCCTCTTTGGTACCTGAGATTAACAAGAGGCAGCTGATCCCTCCTGGGCAGGCAGGGAGCTGGCTGGAACCCCCAAGCTCTGCCCTGCTGCTTCACCTTGTCTTCCTCACTTTTCAGCATAACCAGAGAGCACGGACACGGCTGAGTGTCTCTAAGCAATACCCTCACCCTGCTGTGGGGCTGGCAGAGAGTAGAGCTGGGTACAGCCAACCCTTGAGCTCTGGGGACACACTGAGGATGCTCGAGGGGGGCAGCTGGGGGTGTTCCAAGTCCTGGACCCAGTTTCTGCAGCTGGGGGGTGGATGTGGAGATCCCATGCTGGCAGGATTGCACGGGATAGGGAGCCAGCAGCTCCCTGGGGAAGCACAGGGCTCCTCCCCTGCACCACAGCAGTGTCTGCCCACCTTTGCCAGCCAGGCTGGACTGTGCCCTCACTCCCCTGGCACCTGCAGGGCTCAGGGAGAACAAGCTGCACCTTTCTCAGCCTCAATTCACTTAATGCCAGCTCCCGATCTGTGACGCCTGGCCCCTGAATAATCAGCTTTCCTTCCTGATGCCAGGATGGGATCACAAGTGGGATATGATCTCCTCTGTGGCCGAGCTGAGCTGGAGACAGAGGCAGCACAGAGCTGCTCACTGCTGGCCCAGCTTTCCCCCACCCAGACCTCAGCTCTTGCCCTGTGCCATGAACTGTTGTAGGTATTAAAAAGCAGCAGTTTCCAGGGCTTCCTACTGGCCACACCTTCCTCTGGAGGAGGCACCCTCAAGGTTTCCTCCTCTGGGTGATCCGAAATGTTTATTTCCTGCATCCTCCCTCCCCAGCTAGACTTGGAGGGAGCTAAAGTGTATGAATGGAGCCTTTAGGATGGTCTTGCCAGTGCCACCCTTCCCTCAGCCATTGAAGTGTCTAAGGGTCAGAGTGCATGGCTTCAGAAGGACATTTCCTACATCAAGATGTTTTTAAATGCTGTATATTTTATATTAAATTTTTTGGGATGTATGCAAAAGTATTTCATTTTTATTAAAACTTGTAAATTGTATAAAAAAAAAAAGAAAAAAAGAAACAAACCCAGACCCACAAGCATCCAGTGTATGAATGGCAATAAACGATTGTCTTGGTTAACACACCCAAGAGTTGGGAACGAATTTGCACCCAGCAAAGGAAGGAGGTAAAAATGTCTGTGGCTGCTGGGGTCACAGGGTGTCATTTTCCTGTTGTAGGGACACAACCTGAGAGCTTGATGCTCCTGGGATCCAATTCTGGCCTTTTTCCCAGTTTCTGCTCAGCTTTGGGCAGATCTGTCCATCTCTGAAAGCCTCTTCCTACAGAGTAAGTTTGCTTACCTGGTGCTTTCCTGGGTCCCAGGCATTGCTTCAGTTGAGGCTGGTGGCACAGTTTGAATCCCTCTGGGTGGGTGAAAGGTCAGGGTGAGCTGCAAGAGGCACTGGGAGCACTGCAGACAAGCAGTGCTGGGATAAGGAGGCCTGGGCTGCTTGTCCTGAGCAGAGCAGGCACTGGGGTGACAGTGCCACTCTCTGAGCAGGCAGGAGGAGGGAGGAATGCTCTGCCTGGCACACGGGGATAGTGGAGGTGTCACACGGGCAGAGCTGGGCACTGGGGCACGGGGACACCAGCGCTGTCACCACGTTACTGTCGTGGTGGTGAGACTCACACTGAACATTAACCTCACTGGAGGTGACTGGGACTCACCAGGGGAGATTATCTGAGGAACCCTGGAGCACTCAAGGGACAGGATAAAGCTGATCCTCAATGGACTTCAAGCAGCAGGAGACAAGCTTATCCCATTTCACACAAAGGACACAACTAGGCAAAACTATCAAAAGGGTAAAATATGCCCCACTGTTTAATAGAATTTAGTCTTAATGGATGTTAGTGGAAAACAAAACACATGATTAACACAAACAGAGCAGATGGTTTAAAATCTGTTGTCAGTCTGGTGATTACACGGGCTATTTTTTCCCCTCACTGTCTTGCTGCACAGAGCAGGTGCAGCTGGGGTCAGTTAGTCCCAGTTGCAGTGTACATAACTTACACACCATACAGTAGCTTCAAAATAGAGATCTAGAGCTCAAAAAATAGGCATTCTTCTGCAAAATCAAATGTTTAGTTCCCTTATTGACAATGAGAGCAGCGTTGTGCTGCCCTCAGGTGGCTCAGACAGCGGCAGCTCCACCCCAGTGTCCTCTTATCCCTGACCCAAGACTTGCAGTTCTGGTTAGTAAATATATAGAATAAATCACATTTAAAATATATACATTGGCCTTTAAAAAAAAAACATTTACAGTTTATCAACATTGGGAAAAAAACAACTGGGTTTGTCCCAGGCTGACTTGTGGAAGTAAAAATCAGTTTCAAAAGGTTTCTGTGAACCTCTTTATAAAGTGCCACTGGTTGTAGCTATTTGAAAACATCGTGTCCATGATGTGGCACTCAGACACAGGCAGTGGATGCACTTCGTGTGGGAGACAAATCAGAGCCAGGGAAGAAGTATTTCACCTGCCTCACGCTGACCTCAAGTCCCAGACAACAGTGGGATTTTAGGTTTTTTCAGGGCTTATTGTCTTTACTTTTCAGCCCAGAAACCAGCCTGGCACCTCTTGCCTGCCCAGCCCATGGCATAGCTGCCCTCAGGAGCAGAGCCCCTCAGGAATGTTCAGGTGGGCTTTGTTCTCCTTCTCATCCAACAGCACAAGGGGCTGCAGACAGTCCAATCCAGCTGCAAACTCCCAGCAGGATTGGGAAGCAACTGCCTTCTCAGCCACCTTCTTCTCCAGTTTGGATTTGCATTGGTGATTTTTTTTTTTTTTAAGAGAAATACGTGGAATTTTCTTTCCCTTTGTTTGGAATTTTTGTAGCAAATGGCACTTCAGCACAATCTTCGGTTCCCTTCTGGTGCTCTGATGCTTTCATGTGCTTGGCATGCCGAGCGCGAGCCAAGTTTGGGGCTCTTGGACATATTTAGCCATGCACTAGTGAGCAGATCCTGCGAGAGAAATCCGTCTGGGAGCGGTGCAGCCGCTCCTGCCGCCTGCATGCAGAGAGCTCTCCCCGCCGTGCCCCGCTGCAGCCACGGGCTGTGGCCGCACTGGATGCATGCAGCGGGAGGGAGCTGCTCCTGGGCCGAATTCCCCGGTGCATCCCTGCTCAGCTCCCCCGCTGGGCTGCAGAGCCGCGGGGAAGGATCACGTCCCAAACGCTGCTACTGCTGAACAATGCTCACGGCGGGGTTTGTGCCAGTAGGAGGGGCACTGGGAAAAGGGACTGTTTTCTCCCAAAAATAAAGGGATAGGGGAAGGGAGAAAAAAAATTTAAAAGCATTAATCACGCTGCTGCTGCACTCTGGAAGGACCAGGGTGGCGGTTTGCATAGGCACTGTGTTGGCAGAGGGCAAACTCCTTTGAGCAGCGTGATCCAGATGGATTGGCCCAAATTCCCAGGTTTTTGGCACTGGCATTACCATCCTCACACTCTGGGAAGGGGCAGGAAGGCTCACATGTCCAGCATGGCTGTGGCAGAGCATCCGCTGCTCTGTGGCTGTGCCAGCCCCATCTCGAGGGGTCTGTGGGTCCCACTGGAGGGATTTTGATCCACTTGGATTCCACGCTGCCCGATGCTGATGCGTTTGGAAAAGCGGCAAATAAAGCAGAAAGGTTCCTTCTCACTCTGCAAGCTGCCAAATTGCAACAAGCCCTGTCTTCTT
Source organism: Irena cyanogastra (assembly GCA_013397155.1). Taxonomy (NCBI): domain Eukaryota; kingdom Metazoa; phylum Chordata; class Aves; order Passeriformes; family Irenidae; genus Irena; species Irena cyanogastra. Next base: position 441,611 of record VWZV01006130.1, read on the forward strand.
TTAGCTGCTGTCAGGCCTGGCCGGGGCTACGGCTGCACAGGGAATCGCCAGCTCCACGGCGGCTGCCCGGGGAGGTCTCTCCTGTGACACATTGTTGGCAGGGGATAAATAATAAGAGGCAGGACTCACAATGCAGCGGGGAAAGAGAAAGGTCCCTTGTGGAGGCTCCTCAGCTCTGTGCAAGGGAGCAAGGGCTTCTCCATGGCCTCCAGGACTGCGTGTGCAGCCCCTCTGGGCTCTCCTCCTGCTGCCAGTCTGGTGGGAAATGCCTGACCCCCTCAGAAACCAGCCCAAGGCCACGCTGTCATATGTGACGCAGAGCCAAGGGTGGGCAAGGAAGGCAGCTTTGTTCCCAGCCACAGTGTGAAGTGTGGGGAGGGAGGTGGCTGGAGAGACCTGCAGGCACAGGCTCGGTGCTGGATCCACTCCTCCCCATCACGAGGGGCACTGGGGGAGCAGCCAGAGGCGGGGAGGGGAAGGAGGGAGCAAGCCTCAGTCCAGCATTGCATCCAGCTGGTCGGCCAGGTCGTCAAACATGTTGCTGATGTCTTCCAAGATGTTCTTGGCCGAGTGCACGGTCCCAGGGTGGCTGAGGAGAAAAGGCAGAGAGTCAAAGCACTGCTGAAAGGCTGCAGGTGCTGATGGGGAAGGTTTGGCCAGGCTGGACCTGACCCAGCAGCAGGAGCTCAGCACAGAGCTGGGCTTGAGCATGTGTGTCCTGTGTGGTGCAGGTATGACGTATCCATGCACGGCCTTTCTCCTGCCCTCCCTGGGACCTTCCCAAACCCCACCTCGAGGGGCCCAGCCCCAGCATTTCCCTCACCTCTCCGCCTCCTCCACTGTGATCTTCTTCTCGGCTGCCTGCAGCGTGGCAGCTAGGCTGGAGTTGGTCTGCTCCAGCCGCTGCTGGGCCAGGGTGGCCCCTGGGGCAGCTGCCATAGGCTTTGCTGATACCTTGCTGCCTGTTTCCAGTGTCAGTGAGCCGGGACCAGGTAGGGACCCAATCACATCCGGCACCGCCTCGGAGGCGGCCCAAGGAGCAACAGTGTGGCGGGAGGGCTGCAGGACCTGCTGGTAGATGGTCTTGGGTCCAGAGAAGACGAGCTTGGTGGATGCCACGGAGGTGTGCTTGGCAGGGACATCTGCAAAGAAAGGGACTCATGGTAGGTGGTACAGGTCCTCCTCACCTCCCACACCAACCTGGAAGGGAGCCCCACCACCACCCTGAAGACAGCTCCACAAGCCCCCATACCTGGAGTAGGTGTCCTCACCACAGCTGTGCCAACCAGCTCTGTGGGGCTGGGGGCTTTGGTTGGGCTTGGGGCCTTCTTCATCCCTTTCTCCAGCGACAAGATGCTTTTCTCAATCTCAGCAATCCTGAACTCCACACTGTCATCGTCAAAGGCATCCCCAGGCAGCGTGGGCCGTGGTGCCGGTGCCGGGGGGCCCGCGATGCTCACTGCTTGGGCCTGGGCATACTGGGGTGTGGGGGTGCCCCCTGCCTCTGCCTGCCCTGCCATGCTGAATGCCTTCAGCACCGCCTGCAGCGGCTCCCGCTCCCTGAAGCGCGGCCGGCGCTTCACCGTGTCCGACTCGGTGAGGTTGAACTCCAGCACGGGCGGCTCCTTGGTGACAGCGGGGGCTGCTGGCTCCTTCCCAGTGGAGCCCAGGGTCTCTGCCAGCTGGGAACCAGGCTCCGTGTCCGGCACGGCCGCGTCAGCCTTGGAATGCCCACTGGGCTTTGGCCGCTGTTTGATGGTTAAATTGCCTTCTTCTGCAAAGGGGATGCACTCACTGGAGCTGTTCTGGGACGATGGAGAGGAGACCCCTGGTTTGGCCTCCTCCTCTGTGTCTGAGCAGGCATCCTCCTGCTCACCCCGAGCAGCCACCTCTGTCATGGGAGCGCTGGGCTCACTCACTGTCCGTCTCCGTGGCTTGCTGCTCTCAAAGGGGTCCCTGCTGCCATCAGAAAGTGTGGCACTGCTGGTGTCACCGCCATCGTGGGACCCTTCACCCACATCTGCCCGGGGGAGACAGTCCTGAGTCAGGTGCAGCGGTTTTGGGGCCAGGAGGGGCTTGGAAGGACTCACACCTGGTGTTCCCTCCAGAGCAGCTGCCAGGCTCTTCACTGTCCTGCCACGGCCAGCATCACTGGGGGTGGCACCTGCATCAACCACGTCCTGAGGGGCTGTGGGCTGCCGCTCAGGGCTGGGGGGCTGCTCACCGTCTGCCTCGGCAGCGAGGGCACTGGACACGGAGCTGAGGCGCTTGGGAGGCGGCGGCGGAGGGCCCTTGCGCTTGGCCCGGATGGCGAAGGACTGGCTGCGGGTCACCTTGGCATCCGCCTGCAGACAGGCCCGCGGCATCTGGCTGCGGCCCGGCCGCCGCGTCAGCGTGGCATAGGAGCCCAGGGTGCTGCTGGGGGTCCCCTCCTCCTCCTCATGCTCCCCATCCGACAGCGCGTAGCGGTTCAGGCTGTGCGACCGCTTCTTGTGTTTCAAGGCTTCGCCCCCGTTGTGCTGCTCCCCAGCCGTGGGGGCTGTGGTGGGTGGCTCTGTGGGGCCACACTGGCTGTGCAGGTAGGAGAAGCCTTTTTGGGCTGATGTCTGCAGGCTGCTCTTCTGTCCAGGGGAGATGGACGGGTATGTGTGTGCTAGGGCCTTGGGCTGCTCTGCTCCCAGGACAGATGGGACCGTTGGGGATTTCAGGGAGACGTGTGGGTACATGAAGACATAAGGGGCTGCTCCCTTGCTGGGAGTGTGGGGAGGAGTACAGGGAGTGACTGCTGGAGTCCCGGCTCCTTTCTGAGCCACGGGCCGGGCGTACTGATCTGTGCCTTCGGGCAGGTTCCTCTCCTTGAGAGGGCTGCCCCCGCCACCGCCGTTGGCAAAGCTGTTCAGCCCCTCGGGGGACAGCTTCCCATAGGGCTCGGGGCTGGGCTGGCCCGGCAGGCTGGCCGGGCTCTCCTTGCTGCGGGAGGGTGCACAGGACTGCCCACTGCTGCTGCTGCTCTCGCCGCTGCCCAGGCTCTCCTGAGATGGGCTGGAGAGGCGCCGCGACAGCACGTTGTCCTGCGAGTGCCCTGAGCCCCGCGACCGCACCCCGATGCTCTCCTGACTCCGTGACATTCCCTGGCTGCTCTTGATGCCGAGTGTGTCGTGGCAGCTGTTGGACATGGCTGTCTGGAGCTCGTAGCTGAGCTCACTGTCCTGGAAGGTTGTCATTTTGAGCATGTTTGGGGACTGGCACTCCCCGTTTTCCAGTGACTCAATGGTGACAATGTCCAGGGAACCGGGGACTTTGCGTCTTGCCAGAGTTGCTTCTGCTTGGTTGAGGCTTTTGCGGAGGTCTCTGAGCTTCTTGACAGCCAACATGATCTTCTTCTGGTGGCCTGCAGGAAGGAAAGGGACATTGGGTCAGCTCCAGCCCCCAAGGCCTGTTTCCAGGCCAAGAAGAGTAGTAGTTATGTCACACGTGGGGCAAAGGCCTCAGGGTTATCTAAATCCTGCCTATGGGAGGAGACAAACTACTGCTGGCATCTACCTAGCTGGGCCCAGCTCCAACTGGCCAAGGAGAGTTCTTAGGGACAGCCAGGAACTGCCCTTTCTGGGTGCTCAGGACATGCCTGCACCTCTCAGCCTGAGGGAGAACGGGGCGTGGGGACCTGGGTGGGAAACTTGGCTGCCCTGGGCCACCTCAGCATGGCAGGAGGCACTCACCCAGCTTGTTGATGCCAATCTCTTGCAGATCCTCCCATGTCAGGTCTGTCACGATGGTGATGGAATCGTAGCCGTTGTTCACCAGCTTTTTGTGGTACTGAGGCAACCCAATGGCACTGAGCCAGTCCATCAGGTCAGCCTGGAAAGAGCATGGAGCCACTGCCATGAGCATCAAGGAGTGGGCAGCACCTTCAGCATCCCCTCCCTGCCCAGGAGACTGTTTTTAGGGTGTCTCTGACTGCTTTAACGCAGCATTCACTTACAGACCCCATCCTGTCCTGTCCTGGGGTCAGAGAGCTCTGAGAAAAGACCTGAAGAAAGGGGGTGACCAAAGCCTCAGTGCCAGGGACTCACCGGGATGTAGTTGGGCAGCCACTCAGCGATGCTGAGCTGCCCTATTTCCGTAGAGATCTTTTTCCTGTGGCCTGGTTTGGTCACGCCGATGGCTGTCAGATCCTAAGGGGAGCACAGTGGGGCCGTGGTCAGCACTGGCTCAGGGAGCTCGGGGCACTGCGTACCCACAGCTGGCAGCTCTGGCTGGGGAAGGACCTGCCTCACCTCCGGGGTCATGCGGCTGATGGTGGGGACATCGTAGCCAGCGTTGAGGAAGTTGGCAGTGTAGGACTCCAGCTGAAACTCACGCAGCCAGTTGTAGATGGCTTCTGCATCCTGGGGAGAGGATGAGACACAGAACAGCCCTTGATGGTGGCTGCAGGGGCTGGAAGAACCTGACTGCTCCAGGCAAGATGACAGGATCTTTCTGGGGAAGATCCACTTGGGTCCTGAAGACCCAGTTCCCTGTGTCCCTGGTGCAGTGAGAGCTGGGTGGAGTGCCCCAAACATGGCCCTCTCACGCAGCACACCCTTCCTCAGTTGTTCCAGTTACCTTCCCCTCCAGGAGCTGCTCAGGACGCAAGAACTGGTGGGAGAAGACTCTGTCTCCAGGGGGGCAGCTGCCTGGGGTCTGGAGGCCTTGTGGCCCTGGCAGAAAGGAGAGAGAAGAACTGTCACAGGGGCACTTGAATAGCAAACAGCCCCTAGGGCTGTGGGGACAGCGGTCCCCAAGGTCCCATGGAGTTGGGACAGCCCTCACCTGCTGGGGAGGTCCCATTTTGTGGCTCTGATCCCAAAAGATGTTGCTGGAGGTTGTCACCGGTGGAGGGCAGAGGCTGAGGGAGAGGAGGAGTGAGTGGAGGAAGGACCCAACTCTGGAGACCAGCTTTGTCACAGCCCGAGGAGCAGAGTAGGGGTCCCCATGCTGGGCTGCAGGTCACAGCTTCACCCAGCAACAGGCTGGTCCCCAGCAAAAGATCTGTGCAGGATTTGGTTCAAGGCCTTTCATTATCTCTCAGGTGACACAGCACATGATGGAGATGCTGTGTGATGCCAACCACAGCCTCCAGCTCCACTCAGAAAGGCCAGCTGCGCTTTGGGGAACAACTAGGGTACCCCCAGGAGCATCTCCCTGCTGAGCCCTGGCAGCAAGTAGGTGTTTGGTGTAGGATACTCAACTCCAGCAGCCCCTCCTTTGCTAGGAGGGGGCATGGAAGGGGATGGGGCTCTATCTCCAGCCTGAGCCAGCACAGGGGAGCAGCACAGGGGACATGGGAACATTGCCTACCCGAGCATTCTCGATGAGGATGCTGGTGCTCTGCCCATTGGTGCCCTCGGTGCTCTGGCCGCTGCCGGCGCTGCGGATGCTGCCGATGCTGCCCTCGCTGCCCACGCTGTTCCTGTCTCCTGCTGCTTGGGGCAAGTAGGGAACCCGTCAGCAGCTCCCCGGAATCGGGGATGACACAGGGCACAGAGGTCCCCAGCAAGGACCCATATGCCAACACACTGATGCCACTGATCTCCCACAAGATCCCTCCAGCCAGAGACAATGCATCAGTTCCCTCCCACCTCCCAGCATGCACAACACAGACAGGGTGACCTGGGCTGGCAAGGGACACACAGAGGGCTGAGACACAGGGAGAGAAGTGGCTGCTCTAAGGGCTCCCCAAAACTCTTTTTTCCTGCATCTGCTCCCTCTCATCTGACTGCTTCCCCATGGAGAGGTGGAAAGAGAGTCTCCCCCTGTGGCCCTGCCCAGGCAGGGCTGGGAACAGGGGAAGGTCCCTAGCCCCTCTCCCTCCCCAGGTGCTCCCCTGACCTGAGCTGTCAGGGCCTGGGGCTGTCCGGGTTAGGGTGAGGTGACCAAAGGCTGCTGGGCCACTCGGAGCTGCTGGGTGTGGACATTCATCAGGGAGGTGCTGCAGCCCCCCAGGAGGGGCCGGGAGGGCCCCAGGGGGACCCTGGCGCTGCTGTGCAGGTGCCACGCGGGGGACAACCATGCCTGCATTCAAAGACAAAACACACGTGGTCAGAGCTCATGCAGGAGGCAGGGATGGAGGGGAGAGCTGAGCCACAACCCCCAAAGTAGTGTCCCAACCATGGTGACAACCCCTGAGTCCTTCCCTTCCCTCCTAGCTAGCCAGGGCTGCAGGGCCTGTCTGCCATGAGGTGCTGGGAAGGCTGGGAAGGTTTTGCACAGGGGACTGTCCCCAGCATGCTCAGGATGGCCACTGACCTGTCCTCTTGCTGATGACTTCAGCCACGGAGGGGGGAAAGTACCCGACTCGGTCGGTGCCTTTCTGAGCGTCGTGGATGTGCCCCTTCCATCGGCCATCTGGATGCTGTTCCAGGACCTGCCATGGGACAAGAGGGCTGGGGCTGGTACCCAGAGCCATGGTGGGGCAGGGGGATGGGGAGCAGAGAGCAGCCTCACCGTGATGACATCTCCTGCTCGGACGTTGAGAGCAGTTGGGTCATGGAGGTTCCAAAAATCCTTCAAAGCTCGCACCTTCAGGATTCCTGATGCCTCTGAAGGCAAGGGACAGAGGAAGAAAGAAGGTGCCAGAGCACAGGGAGGAGAGAGAAGAGAAGAGTCCAGGGAAGGCAGAAGGAGAAAGCAAGAGCAAGGAGAGGAGAGAAGAAAACATTAATACTGCAGAAAGGCTTAAATGCCCAGACACTACCCTACATGAAGGATGGGGCCGCATGTGAGAGGGGACTGGGATGCTGGAACTGATATAGGCTGTTCAGAAAGAGTACTGGGAGCCCAGGCAGGTCTCAGAGGGAAGAAACCCCTCTCAGTGCCATCCCCACCTCACCTCTCAACAGCTGCTTGATGTCCTTGCTGGCGTGTGAGGTGGTGAACTGGTTGACGATGTCCAGTGCTGTCTGGTTGTAGGTGTTCCTGATGTTCACATCGACTCCGCCCTGCCCAGGAGGAGACATGGTCAAGGCCAGATCCCTGCCTGCCACCAGCCTCAAGGAAGGCAAGGGAGCGAGGGGAAGGGGTGCTGGGTGACCCCCAGGAGCTGTCTCCCCATGCAGCCCCATACCCACTGTGCTCACCTCCAGCAGGAGCCGCACCACCTCTGTTTTGCCATAGAGCGCGGCCTCATGCAGGGCTGTGCCTGTCTTTGTCTGCTTGTTGATCTCAATCCCAGCCTTCAGCAGCTGCCTGGTAGGAAGGAGGGAGAGGCATGAACGGAGGACATGGACATCAGGGCCAGGACTTGGCTGCTTTACGATAGGAAATGGACAACACCTTGCACTTGCTTTGGGGACGAGGGGCTGAAGCCCGCAGGAGGAAGGTGTGTTTGGGAGGAAGTGACACTGAAGCCACGATAGGTTTTTCCAGCATAAGGCAGGGAATTACCTGATGATCTCCTTGTGCCCATTCTTGGCTGCCAGATGCAGTGGAGTGGTGTAGTTGGGGTCAGTGGCATCCTTGGATTGTCCCTCCAGCAGGGCGACACACAGATGGCTGTTCAGCAGCAGCTGGGCCACCTGCATGAGACACTGGTAAGCAAGGGGGTGCAGGTAGCCCCACCTGCACCCTCCCACTGAGGGGCTCATCCTTGGGGCCAGCCCACCACTCCCCATCCCATCACACTCTTCCATCCACAGCCCTGGGCTTGGCTGGACCTGGACAGTGCTTGGCATGGCCAAGCTGTCGTGAGGGGCTGTAAAAGGTCACAACAGCCAGAAATAGTCTTCCCATAATCGGGCTTTTCAGATCAAGCCCTAAAAACCTCCAGTCTCTCCAGGCCAGAGCGACTCTCAGCATCTCAGGGCAACCCAGAGGCACAGAGCAGTTATTTTTACTGCCCTGTTTATAGCTGCAGACATTATAGATACTCCAAAAATAGAAATATCCCCCTGGACCCCTCCGAGTGGGGCACAGAACAGTCTGGCTGGCTGTGCTCCAGCCCAACCCAGTGGTGCTGGCTGGGTCAGGGTCTCCCAGAGCACAGTGTAGCCCTGTCCCCAAGAACTGTGGGGACCTGGAGCAGGGCTGGATGCTCAGAGCTTGCTGGGATTAGCCAGCTCAGCCTATCCGTGCTTAACCATGAGCAAAGCTGGGGTGGGTGGGGGAAGGCTGTGGAGAACCGGGAGCAGCAACTCCTGGCTTCACTCCTAGTCTGACACTGTCCTGCTGTGAGGTCGGGGCAAAACCCACAGCTCCCAGGTTCAGGATACAGCTGTGTCTGGCCACGAGAGGAAGCAGGTGCTGTCTGCCAGGCTCTGAGTCTCGTGGTGGAGGGAGTTGTGGAGCAGCTGTGGCCAGACCCCGCGCTTTGCTCCCGGAGGAGCCAGTGGGCTCCAGAGCTGCCCCTGGGGAAGCCCTTGGTGCAGGGCAGAGCCCACAGCACCCACCTTCAGCCGCCCGAACTCGCAGGCCAGGTCCAGCGGGGTTTTCTTCGCCTTGTTGATGAGGCACGGGTTGGACTGGTGCTGGAGCAGCATCTCCGACTGCAGGGGAGCAACGTGGTGCAGGGGCTCAGCATCACCCTGCAGCCTCCCTCCCACCCGGCACGGCGGGGTTTGCCCCCACCCAGTCCCCCAGAGAGCCCCACGGAGGGCACACGGGTGGCTCGGGTCTCTCACTTACCACCTCGTAGTGGCCGTACTGCGCCGAGAGGTGCAGCGGGATCTGCCCGTCCAGCGAGGCCATGTTGACGGAGGCGGCGGCGCGGAGCAGCACCCGCACGGGCTCCAGGCGGCCCTGCCACGCCGCGTAGTGCAGCGGCCGCATCCCTGTGGGCAGCGGGCTCAGCAGGGCTGGCACGGCCCCCGGCCTGGCGCAGGGAGCTGGGCTGGGCTGGCGGCCACGGGGGCCGTGCCTGGGGGTCACCCCTTACCGTTGCTGTCCTTGATGTCGACGGTGGCCTGTGCCTCCAGCAGCAGCGAGATGAGGTCCAGGCTGCCGCCCAGGGCTGCGTGGTGCAGTGCTGAGAACCTGTGGCACAAGGTAGGGCTCAGCCTGGCCCCCAGCCCCACTGTGCTATCCTCACAGCCCCCCCCCACATGGGAACATGGGCTGAGGGCTGGGATTGTCACTGGCTGTTTATGGCTACATCCTCCCTGATTCCCCACTCCCAGTTCCTCAGATTCCCCATAGCAAAACGTTGATAAATCCCTCCAAGCTGTCGGTGCCCGAGGGCTCAGTGAGGGATGCAGGCACACTGTGTAACTTGGGAAACCCCAGTGAGGGGAGTCCCTTACTCCATGCCCTCTGCTGGGGGAAACAGGCAGGATGGAGAGAGATGCACCTCGACTCTCCACGGAGCAGCCAGGCAGCCACAATGCTGCTCACAGCATCCAGCAAACACATCAGCCCGGTGGCCACTCCTGCCCCCTCTGCCAGCTGCCTCCTCCCCACGCCAGCAGGGCTGCCAGGAGCCCATGGCAGAGCGTGGGAGGCCGCCGGTAATGAAAGAGCCCAGTGTCTTGGGGCTGTGAAAGGGGCCTGTCTGCCTGGCACTCCCCCTGAGCCATCACGTGAAGGGCCAAGGCCAAGAGAGGGGTCCCTGTGCCACTGGGGATTAGTCCGTGAGCCACTCCAAGGGACATGGGGGGCTCCTGACAGCACCAGCATGGGGCTCCAACGGGCTCTGCAGAGTCCAAACCCAATGCCAGGGACGCAGCCCATCCAGCATGGCTCTCCTCGTGATCTGCATCCCCAAATCCCTGTGCAAGTCTCAACACTGCAGGAGGAATACTAACCCCAGCAGAGAGGGCTGCTCCTTTGTCCAGTACACCCACCATGTCCCTGAGCCACAGCAAAACCTCTGCCTCAAAGTGTGAATGTGGAGGGGTACAAAATCCCCCTGACCCAACCCTGTGGGGTCCCCACTCTGCCCTGGGGTGGCTGCACAAACCCACACTTGCCCACCCTATCCTCTCCAAGCCCTGAGCAAGGCGATGCCAAAGACACCACCAGCACCATGGCTCTCCCAGGACACACACTGCCATCCCCATGCTCGTGTCTCACCTCCCCATCACCCCCTTCCTGTGCCCCAGTGAAACCCAACACCCTGCCCATGTCCCTCGGGCAGGGAACAGATCCTTTACCCCAGTTCCCACCATTCCCAGTTCCCAACTCCCTCCTGGAGTTGCCCAAGCACAAACCCTGTGCCCTATCAGAATCAGATCATTGCTTCTATTATTAAATTCTTTTTCTATTAAGCTCCATCTGTACAGTATTATTTTAAGACAGAGCCATCCTGCATGTTCCCAACCCCCTGCTAGCCTGTTAGGACTCATCATGGACACCTCTTCCTACAGAGCCCTCCAAAAGAAAACATGTAGAAATTAGGTACAACAACAGCACATAAAAACAATGCTAATGACTGACAGGTCAGAGTTAATTCAATAAGAATAATACACTTATTTATTTTATGAGCCTTTGTGGTTTCTTTAGCTCTCAGTACCCAGTTTATTAAGTACTTGGATTTTGGAAGTGATGAGCTACACAAATATGCTGTGGTCACTGGGCAACCTCATATTTTCTTTCTCTAACACCCCCCAAAACAATGGGATTTTGCTTTTGGGATATTAAACACAGGCACAAGCACGTGCAGGCACTGAGGCCAGCTGGGTGCTCCTCTGGGCTTCAACCAGGGCACACGGGGCACTGGCTGGACACGCTGCCATCCCCATTCAGCCCCATCCCTACAGAGGGGCACACAGAAGGGATTTATGAAGGATTTTCAGGAGGGATTGGCACCGCCCTCAGCTTAGATCCAGGCAGGCATTGGCTCTGCCTGTGCAGGGTTTGCCCTGGCTCTGGGATGTTGATGTGTTCTCCAGCTCCCCTGGAAAGCTGGATGATACCCTGAGCTGCAGGACAGACTGGACACCAGGCAGAGGAGCCCCGAGGCTGGCAGCACCCAGCACCCTCCAGGAGAGCACTCACCCATCCGCATCCTGGTAGTTCACGTTCAGGCGCTTGGCAGATCCCAGGAGCTCTGCAGAGACAAGAGGTGACGGTCAGGGCAGGAGGCAGAGCCGGCAGGCCCCCAGGCCCCCACAAGAACCCCATGCCACAGCCACACCCACCTGCCAGCGTGCAGAACAGTGCCTGGCCCATCCCGGGGGTCTCTCCTCTACTCTCCTCTGCCTCCACTTTCACCTCCACGAACCCTCAGTGGGCTGACCCAGCTCGAGCTTAGCACCTTCCTCCCTCCATCTCTACTGCCCCACCCATGTGTGCCCCCGGGATGGGTGAGACCCCGCAGCTCCTGCCACCCTGGCTTAACAGAACAGCGAGCACTTCCCTCCCTTTATAGGCACTGACACACCAAAACTGCTGAGTGGGGCCATTTTACCCCCCACTCACTCCCTGTGCCCGCCACTGCCACTGAGGCCTGGCCCACAGACCACATGGCTGGCATTTTTATGTCCAGGGCAGAGGCTGAAGCTTTCAGCTGTGAATGCAAAGATTGTGCTACCTTGGATGTCCCCACTGCCCTGCCCAGCCCTCCCTCCCCTTCAGACACCCAAGGATTGTGCCACCTTGGATATCCCTATCCCCCCACCCACACCTCCCTCCCCTTTGGGTACCCCTGGGCAGCAGAGGATGCTCAGCCCACCCTCAGCACAGCCTCACACGCACCCCAGTGCACCCTCAGCTCCCTGCTCCTTCCCGCAATGAATTCGAATGGATTCCTTCCTCCCACACAGAGAGGACATTTTATTCTTCACCGAGGGGTTGAGAGCGGATTAACATCTCTGGAATTCATCCGCTAAGTCAAAAGGGAAAGAAAGGGGAAGGTATGTGGGGGGCCAAGAAATATCACCGCCCCTCCTCTGCCTTTCCAGGCAGCCCCACCGCCGAGCCAGGGAGGATTAAATGCTTTGAATGGTTTCTGTGCTTTTTCCTACAGAAAATCAAAGTCCGAGTGCCAGGCTCTGAGCCTGGGGTGAAACAGCTGCTCAAACCCCACCTGACTGTGGTGGGGTATTGGGGAAGGAGCCCCCTTCCTTGCAGCCAGGTAGATCTCCAGGGCTAAAGACCCCTCTCCTTTTCCTTCCTCTCTCTCCCTCCTCAATTCCCTTCTCTTCTCCCTCTCTCCCAAGGTCTCTGCCCATCTTGCACGGCAGATCCCGTAAGCCATACTGGGCTGTGTGACCCCTCTGCTGGAAAAGAAGAGCTGAAGAGGGGCTGGCTCATTCATCATGCAAATGGATAATTAAAGGAAACCAAGGATCGGGGTGCTCATTACTGCAATTTGCAGTGTTTTGTAAACAGCCTAATTAATACAAAATGGGCTTGGAGTGGCTGCTGGTGAAGGACTCGTGACTCCTCACCACAGCTGAGGGGATCAGGACAGGATCACCCTAATTACCTCTTCCAGGGACTGTTTGTCTTTGAGCCTCAGCCACCAATCCAACAGCCCTTCCCAAAGGAACTGGCTCCCAAAGCCATCACTCAGCAGACCTCCCACTTCCCCCTCCCAGCCCTAAGGGCCCAGGATCTGGGGTCTTCATCAAGGACAAGTCACTTCCCTTCACCTCAGAAGCCAGGAAAAAATAACATTTCACTTGTAAATTGGCCTCTTCTCATCCGAGTCCTGGACAACTGTAACCACTGGGATTGCTCCCACCATCTGCAGCTGAAAACTGCCACTGGAAAAGGCTCAGTAAGGGGAGGAGAAAGAAGAGGAAGAGGGGTCCTTACTCAGGGCAGGAGAGACAGAGCCTCAATGATGACCACTGGGAGTGCAATGCTGGAAAAAGAGAGGGGCTGGATGGAGATGTCCAATGAGCACCAGCACCCCCAAAAGAGGCAGAAACATTCCACAGCCCCTGGGGGCTGGTCCTGGAGAGCAACACCCACTATTTCAAGAAGGAGAGCTCACCCCAAAATCCTATCCCTAACCCCACCTTCAAGGGGATTGAGCTGGCCAGTGGGGTCAGTAAGCAGGGCTGGGATGCCCCATGACATGGTGGGTGTCCCTGCCTGCTCCCAGGCAGCTGTCAGCATCAACATCTCGCTGAGCAACATTCCTCAAATTCGTTTCCTGCTCCAGCAGCCCAGCCAGGCCAGGACACGGTGCGGGTGGCTGAGAAAGCTGCAGGTCACCAATAGCAGAGCCAGGAGCAGCATTCCCTTTGGGGGTCTTCCTAAACACTTGGATCCACCTTGGGCAGGGAGGGAAAGCATCCCTAGCTTGCAGCTGGGTAAATCACTGCTTGGAGAGCTGGAGGGTTTGCAGCAAGGCTGGAAGGTGAAGTGAGGGTGGGAAAGTGTCTTGGTACCCCAGCACAAAGGCACGGGAAAGGAGAGGAATGGAGGGATGGAGGGGAAGCAGAGCACAGCCACGAAGCTGGGACTCCTCCACCAGTGCCTCCACCTGCTGCACAGCCTCAAACTCCAGGGACCTGGTGAAAAGAAGGCAGCTGATGGGACATTTCTCTGCATCCTCCCTCCTCATTCCATCCATGTGCTCCTTTTGACCAACTCCCCAGGTTTTCCCCACATTTCTTCAGCCCCTCTCTCTCCCCATTGGTGCCCAGGCTACCCATCCTTTTCCACACAGATGTTCTGGAGCTCAGCAGAGGCTGGGCCAAGCTGTTCCCAACCCCACAGCCCTCCCAGACTGGCCTGTTCAGCTTTGGCCAGGGGGCTGCAGAGCTGGGCTGGGAAAAGGCTGCAGGGTTAATCAACCTACAGCACTGGGATGGTGGGCAGATCCTTCCCAGCCACATCATCACCCCCGCTGGGTTTGCTTGGGGCAGGGGCACTCTCAGGCCTGATCCGCAACCCCCATTCCCCACCAGGAACACACTCATATCATCCCGGGAGAATGAACCCAGAACCTGGACCCAGCGCTGAAATACAAGACACCCTGACGGGGTTATTTATTTCCAGCTTGGTGCACGCCAAGGGTTAACTCCAGCCGCGGGTTCCCCTGCCCGGCCCTGCTCCCCAGCACGACCCCTGCGAGGGGTCCCGCCAGGTTCCCCGCCCGCTCTGCCCCGGCCCGCCGCGTTCGCCGGCGCCTGCCCGGACAGGACGAGGCTCCGCAGCGCAGGGCCGGGCCTGAGCGAGGCCTCGAGGGAGCCAGCGAGCTTCTGTGCGGCGTCTGGCTGCCAAGCGGCAGCGGGAAGCACCGCCGGAACGCTCCGGCAAATTGCTTACAAATGTCGGGCCGGCCGGCGGCCGTGGCGAAGGCAGCGCGGCCGCCCAGCACCAGACGGGGCCGGGACCCTCAACCCTGGCACGGCCTGGCTACGGCCCTTGCCCTTCGGATCGCCACTGAGGCACGGCCCCGCACGGCGCATTCCCAAGCAGCCCCCTTCGCCTGTGCCTCAGTTTCCCCGCGGGCTGCACTCCTATGGCGGGGATGCCAGGCTGGGCTGGGCTCCTCGTGGGGTGCAGGGGGCACCCGGGGAGCGGCCGGCCGGGGCGGGCACCTCACCGCCGCGCTGGCAGCCGGCCCGGCACAAACCCGTATTTACCCCCCCGAGGCGCTCGCCTGGCGCCGGCTGTGCCGGCTGTGTGGAGCCAGGCGTGCCCTCGCCCGGCCCAGCACCCCTGTGCCAGCAGACCGGGCACCCTGAATCAGCCCCTGCCCTCTATCGGAGAACTCGTTCCTACGGGGACAGCCGTGAGCTTCACCCCGAGCTCTTGGAGACGGACACAACCCCTCCGAAGCCTCTCCTTGGGAAGCAGTGACACGTGCTCGCCTGGGTTTGGCTGCAGAAGGAAATGCCCAAATATCCTGTGGAGTCCTGCCCTGGCTCTCACATGGGAGTCAGGCTCCAGAAGACAGGTTTTTTGCTGTGATCCCCTCCCCCGCCGGTTTTGTCCACCCAGGGCAGCCACAGCAGAGCTCCACCACTTGCAAGGTTTTGTTGTTCTCCAGGATGACACACAAATACGTAACTGGAGATCCACCTCCTTGCCAGAGACGCTTAGAAAAACAACTCTTTCTGCTGGTCCTGTGTCACAGACTCTCATCTCATCCTCTCGTCCTGGGAAATCACATCCCCACACTGCTGGCTGCAAGTACCCCCGTGCCATGAGCCCCCCTGTGCTGCAGGTCTGAGCATCCCAGTGTCATGAACATCCCTGTGCTGCTAGCCACAACATCAACCCTGAGTGTCCCTGTACCATGAGCAACCCTGAACATCCAGTCCTGAGTACTCCTACACCGCCTGCTACAAGTACTCTGCATGCAGGAAAGCCCTGCAAGAGCACTGCATGAACACCATTCTGCTTCCCTGGGCAGTGGGAGAGGGACAGCGTGCATGCACATACCCTCTTGGGAAAATGAAATTCACCTGCAGCCTGTCACCAGTAAGCCAATAAACCAGCTGGAGGAGCTAATCAGCTGCTCTCCTGCAGAGCACCAGCCGTCTCCGATGGTGGTGGCAGCCTCTGGGGCTGTAGGCGGAGGTGGCAGGAGGTGGCAGCTTCACCCAACCTGCCCTTTGATGGCCCGGGGTGGCCCTGCCTTGGCATATGATGGGTTCATGCCAGGGCTCAGGACAGACTCACTATCTTGGCCAAAATCAAGACCCAAAGAGGTGATGTCCATCCCTCTTCCGCAGGAATCACCCTTCCCTGTCACCTCTCTGTCCACAGGCACGTCCGCCGTGGCCACCCACACCCGGCTCCTCCCAGCGCAGCCTCCCGGCAGACCGGCTGCTTCAGGAGCAGTTTCCCAATAGGTTCAGAAGATTCACCCACCTCGATAGGGAAGGAATTCAGCCACAGAGATGTTAAGAAACTCAACCAAAGCTGCCCAGCCAGCTCAGAACAGAGGCTGGGTGAGAGCCAAGGGCTCCTGACCCTAGCTCTCTACTGCAGCCACCAGCTTCACCCCCAACACTGAGCTCAGTGCTGTGCCCAGCTTCCCAGACATGGGCTCCCCTAATTCCCCCATGGTGATGGCTGGTGATTTTGGCTGCCAAGATGCTGCTGCCTGGGAAACCTGGCTGAGCACCCACCCCAGTGCCCAATTGCCATGGCTGTCCAAATGCAGGGGTGCCTTCCTGCCCACAAAGAGCCCGTGCCAGGTTTGAGGCTGTGCAGCATCACCGAAGATGGGCTCCCCACCAATGCTGACAAACAGGCCCCTCACCAAGCCAGGCACTCTGAGTTTGGTGTGACTGGGGCAAAGCCACTGGGTTAACTGGCAGGGATGGAGAGGCTGCAGTCAAGGAGGTGGATTCCCATCAGCAGAGGGCAAATGGCAGTGACATGAGAGCAGCTGGGAGCCCCTTACTGTCCCTACACCAACATCTGGCAACTCCTCAAAAGTAATTGGCATTTTCACCCCTTGAGAAACCTACAAAACCCTGGACCAGACCAGGGCCCTGCCTACTCTGACAGCACAGGCTGCAGGATGGCTATCACACCAAGCCCTGCTCCTGATTGCAGCAGCCTGGAATAACCCCAGCAAGTGCAATAACCTTCCAGAAGCTGAGCTCTGGGCAGCTCCTCACAGCATCCTGTGAGGCTGGACACAGCACCCCTGTGCTGTGAGTATCCCTGCACCTAATGCTCATTTCTAACCTCAACACAAGTCACCATTTACCCCTGGATGGAGCTCCAAATCTTAGGGCTTACAGCCACACAGAGCCCAAGCTGTTCCTGTCACCAACTTGTCTCTGCTGATGGCATTTCTGAGTCTCCTCTGGCAGCTTGGCCTCCTTCCTCATCTCCTTCTTTAAGTAATACTGTCCTGCAACATGTTCAGATACGATGGTGGATGATGGTGAAGGCAGGTGATGGTGAAGGCAGAGGAGTTTGAGAGGTCCAGGGATCTGCCTTCCACCCTGGGCTGGGCTGGAAGCCTACCATAGGCAAAGAGAGACAGAGCAACAGGACCATGGAGTCAACTGGGCATCTTTTTCCTTCTTTAGAGAAGGCTGGGAATATTTTTTCCAGGGGAAATCAAACTTTTAAGGTTTTTTAAGAAGTTGGCAGCAGATGAGACATTGGGCAGCATCCCCACACAACACAGACATTGAACATTCACTCCCATCCCAGCTACTCCAGGACCCCCATCCAAACTCCCAATTCCCCCCTGCTGCTTCCCCTCACAAGCAAAGCAGGAAAAAACAGGCAGTTCATTCAAAGAAAAGGCTCCCAGAACAATGAAAGGAAAAGCAGAATCGGAAACCCTGTCTCCATCCACACAGCTGGGAAGAAGGTGCAGCTCTCAGCTCTCGACCCCAAGGCTTGATGGCCGCAGGGGACAGAGGTGACAAATGTCAAGCAGGGAAAAGAGCATCACAGGAATCCTTTGGGGCTGGATTCACCCCTTGCAAAAGCCAAACACATGCTCCTGCTCTGAGTTTCAGGCCCCCAAAAGGATTTCAGCTGGGGTGAGATGAATTGTGCTTGCTCCCCTTCTCCACAATAATTTGTTGGTTTGTAGTGGCTACCTATGCCAAAGTGATGCAGCCCTGCCCAGCTCCCCTGGCTGGGAGAAGTGGTAACACCCCTTCCCCACAGAGCCAAAATGGCATCCCTCAGCCCCATCCAGGATGGAAACAGCTGGGAAAGGCTTCGGGTGGGGGAAGCCAGGCAGCTCCTTTGGAGATACAAGGGCTCCTTTCCCAGCTGGCCAGGGAAACGCGTTACCGGGAGGTGAAGTCACCGTCCCTGCTGGGACCTGGCTATTCCGCTCTCCAGGATATGAACTCAGAGGAGCTGTATTTGCCCAGGGAAGAGGTGGAGCCTTTTCCATTTCCCTCATCCTTCCGAAAGGACAGGACGCCTCCTGAGCGGGAAGAGATGGACCGATAGCGGTGGGGGCCAACGGCCAAGTGTGAGCACTGCCTGAACCTGCAGCGGGCACACCATGGGGCCAAGGGCCACCCCGGGCTATGGGACACAGGGACCAGCAGAGCATCAGCACCAGCATTAACAATGCACCTTAGCTCATGTCCAACTGGTTCCCTGGAGGTCGAGGAAGAGCTATCCCAGATACCCTGGCAAAGGGGCTGCACCTACACACACTCTCAGTGTTGTCATTAATGCCATACCCAGCAAATGGTGCATTTAAATAATCTGTGGTGGATGTGCTACAGATTGACAAGGGCAGAAATAACACAAAAAGGACTTAAGAGAGATTAGGAGAACAAACCCAGGCAGATTCAACCTGGAAAAAATGCAGACTGCAGCATCTGGGGAGAAATAATCCAACCGGCAGCAGGTCAATGGGAGGAAGAAAGAGGGGAAGCAGGATGTGGGGGGACGGTGAGAGGAGCAGTGTGAGCGTGGGCACAAAGGAACCTGCTGGTCAGGAAAGCAACCTCAGCAGCCCTGCATGGGGGGATGCTGCTTCCAGGGTACAATTTCCCACTGTGTATTCTGTTGCTTCCTGGGGTACCATCATCCATCACATACCCACGGCTGTGAACATGAGAGAGGCTCACAAGGAATGTGAGAGGTGAGCGACAGGAGCCAGCAGTGAAGGGCTGGCCTTGCATGGGAAGATTAGGGCAGGTCAGTAAGTCTGGATTAGCTGAGCAACAGTTAATTAGGGAGGGTGAGCAGGGACGCAGCAACCCAGCAACCCACCTACACCTGGAGGGGTTTGACGCTCCAGAGCAGCACGTACCTATTTATTTTATGGTTCTAACAATGAGCCCCAGATAAAAATTAGAGCAGCCAACAGTGGCTAGCAAAACCCTGTGGGCTCAAGGGACCGAAACAAGAATCCAGCCCTGACATAGTTTGGAGGTTGCAGCAACCACGCAGCTTCCAGGGGAAGCAGGGCAAGGCTGAGGCTGGAGGACTGTCACAGCCCTATGGCACCATGTCGCCACCAGTGCCAGCCCCGTGCCCGCACATGGCAGCTTGGCAGCCAGGAGCTGCTCCAGCCGGTGGAGCCAGTACTCAAAGCACACAGTGATGCGGAGGCTGGAAATCCTGTGACATCCTCCTCCTTTGGCCTCAGGGAAGCTGCCGTGCACCTGGAGCAGGCGCTGCCAGGGCGGACGGAGCGGCTGTCCCCACCCTAGCTGCACTAATCTGGGCAAGGCACACACAGGATGGGAGGGGAGGCAGCGGGAGGTGAAGCTGTTCGCTCGAGGTCACCCAGAAGGTCGATGGTTCAAGTGCTGCCACTCCTTCCCAAGGCTGCGACACGGCTGGGAACTGAATTTTACTCACAACTCCCCCCTCTCGCCAGCAGCCCGTGGGCAATCAGCTGTCGGCAGCCCGGGACTAACCTCAGACGGCTGCTGGCGGCCAGAGTTTGGAGTCGCACGGTTAAAAATACCTTGCGGATGCCTTTCCTCAACTCTGACCCCGCGAGCCGGTGCTGCCGCCAGCCCCGCTCAGGGACGTGCCGGCGGGGTCCCCTGGGACAGTCATAGCCTGGGCTGTGTGGGACATGGCAGCTGCTGCCTGAGGACTGGGTTTTCCTAAGAACCAAGGATTTCCACTTCTGGGGGGCTGCTGACTATATTCTCTATTACCAAACTGAAACAAGGAGCTCAGCTTCCTAAAGCTTCCTTCCAGCAAGCAATGCCTGCACTGTCCAGCTCCCTCTGAACTGCAGCCTGGATTTCAGCAGCTTCAGCAAAATGTCTCCTTCACTCCGGGACAGAGCCAAAATGTGGCCTCTAGTTCCTGCCAGTCTCAAGGGATGCTGGATGGGTGACTGCTCCTGCAGATTCCGTGGTGCTGCAGCCATTTGTGGCATCTGCATTGGGAAAGAGCCTAAGGATCTCACTCAGCAGTGCCTGCTCAGCTCCCAAGCCATGATGGATGGGAAAGATCCCTCTCCAAATCCCTTCTCCAGTGCTGGTGAGGGCACACAGTGCACCTTGCTGTTCCCATTCCCTGTGCAAAGGTCACCTTCCAAAACACGTGAGAACAGACTGGCTGCTCCATGCTGCTGACAAGTGGGAGTGGGAGAGGGATGGGTCCATCAATGGCAGGCACAGGGCAAGCTCTCTCCAGCCTGGGACAAGCAGCTTGAGAGAGACAGTCCCATTGCCACTCTCTCCTTTCCTTCTCAAGACAGGGAAAAGTGTTGTGCTTTCAACAGCATCCCATAGCATGGTGTGGTCCACGCCCAGAGTGAGAGCTCTTTCCCAGATGGATCAGACCCTCTGACTGCTCACCTGGGTTTCTGGCTGGACAATGCCAAAGTGGGGGAAGCCATCGCCAAAATCTTGCCCACTGCCTTAGCTGGATTGGGATATTTTCATACAGCTGTGGCAGTGAAGGATTTGCCTGGGATCCTGGTCTACGATAAGGTTCCATATGCAGTGGACAGGAGAGAGACATGACAGCTACATGACCAGGATGTCCTGCACCACCCTGTATGTCCCCACATGGAAGCAGCAATCACTCAGCAGTTGGGGACAGTCTGTGTTCTGGGGAGAGGCATCACCCTGTTCTGGAAGCAGGAACCGGCCCCAGGACCCCACACCCACCTTCCCATCCCTTCAGGGCCCTTGGTGACTGCTGAGTTATTCTGGGCACTGCGTTCCTGACTCCCTCCCCTCATCCCAGCTGCTCCAGGGCTAGTGGGGAGGGCAGCGGGTTCCTCCCATTGCCCAGCCCGGACGCCAGAGTCAGGCAGCAGCTGCTTGGGGACCAGCTGGGGACAAAGGCAACATGGAGCAGCCCCATCCCCCCATATACCTTGGAAGGGACAAGGGCTGAATTACAGCAAGGTCAAAGGCATCACAATGCAACTCCAATAGAAAAGAAGGAGCTGGATCTGAAGACCCCCAGTCCATGGGCTGAGCTCTGGTCAGCAGCACCCCATAAAGGGATCAGGAAGGGATTTGGGACAGTACATCAACATCTCCCACCCCCCAAGAACAGGCCCACCTCAGCACCAGAGGTAAACAGAGGCAGAGGCCACATTCTTGGCTCCTTGTCAAACCAATGTCGTGCCCAGCTTCCCGCAGGGACTCCCCTGCCCGCAGACACCGCTCTGCCAGGTCTGCCCCCTCCATCCCAGCCCTGCCTGGGTGCTCCCCACAGCCCATCCCGACGGAGCGGTGGTGGGACACAAGCCAAGGCCTGCCTGCTCCCTGGACCCCTGCCGGGAACTCGATCTGTTTACGCCTTCCCAGCACGGCGGGTGCGTGTCGGGAACGGCCCCGGCACGCCCGACTTGGCGGCGCAGGCAGGACGTGGGAGCAAGCCCTGAAACCCCACCTGCTGCCCCGCAGCATCCTGGGGCGGGTGTGGGGAGAAAGTCAGGGAGCACAGGGAAACGTGGGACCCTCCATCTGATCCTTTTTGTAGGAAAAGGCACTACTTTTTGCTCTGTGCTACCCCTCCTGTGGGATCCAATGCCCCCCACCCTGGTCATGAGACCATGGCAGGTTGCTCCATCCCCTGGCCTGGCAGGGAACAGCTTTCTGAGCAGTGGCAATCTTTCTGGGAAAGCACTGGGAGAGCCAACTAGCCCTGGAAGCCTCGTCCCTTCCTGGAAAACGAGGTACTGTTTTTGCAAACATGGCCAGCAACACGTGTGGGCACAGGGGGCTGATTGCCACATGCTGGTCTCTGTTCCAGGGTCTGGGCTGTACCCAGCTGGGGCTGAGAAGAGGCACCTACCTGCACTGCTCCTGGGAGGAGATGTTCATCCTGGACCGCTCACCTGGTGTGAATTCAGTCTCACAAAGCCACAGGCATTTGGAGCAGGCTGCAGTGGGACAGAGCCATGACTTTAGGGACTCAGAGCTGGACACCTGCACATCCACACCAGGTCTGGGGTGAAAGGAACAGAGAAGCAGCTCCAGGATATCCATGTGCTGCTAAATATAACCAGTGGGACAGATGCTCCAAGACAGGGAGTTGCCTGCGCCTCAACACTGTTGAGGAGGAAACTGAGGGCTCTCCCAATGCTTAAATAGCTCTTGAGGTTTGGAGACAGAGCAAGGTCAGAGGCAGCACCTCCTTCTGTGCAGGAGCCTCCTTCCCTCTAAGGAGGAGCGTCTCCCTTCTTTTTAAGCCAGCAGGATTAGCAGGTACTGGTTCAGGGAAGCCAGGAGGGCTCGTGAAGCCCTTCCCATATGTGTCAGCCCCACAAAACCAAACCAGAGCTGCTTCAGAACAACCAGAGCAGCCTGGGTTGCAGCCCAAAGCAATCCCTGGACCATGGCTGTGCTGGACCTCACACTGCTGGCCAGACTCACTGTGTCCCCATGTTCCCAGTGTAGGCAATGATTAGCCACCAGGGAGGACTCTGGCCTCTTTTGGAGGCCACTGAGGCAAGTGGTTCTCACGTGGCCTTGCCATGGTGGGGACACATCCCAGGTCCCTGAGGGCTGCACAGGCTGTGAGTTGGGTGTCCTGCCCAGGGAGACAGGACACCCATGGAAGGGGAAGATTGGTGGGGCTCCCAGTCCCCAGTCTCCATACTGCTATTTGCATCCAGTTCACCTTCAGCTGAAAACCCTCTTCAGGCTTATCTACACCTGTCCTGGCAAAGAAACAAGGCAATGCCCCACAAGGGGCTGCTGGAGGGGGAGAGTAAGGCAGACAGTCCCGGGATAGATGTTCTATGGGGGCAAGAGGCACCTGCAGAGTGGGTGGCAGAGCCTGAGCCAACCTTGCTGCTGGGGACACCTCAGTGACAGGCACCAGATGCCCTTGCCATGCTCACCAACTCTCTTCCAAGCAGACAGGGCCTTACACAACCAATCGTACCCAGCATTACGAAATCTCAGGAGTTTTCACCCCTCCCAGTACAGCCGCCCACCTCAGGTGGCCGAGCCAGACCCAGCTCCTGGGGTGGCACCAGGGAGGACGGGGCAGGGGTCTGGGCACGGCATCAACGCTGGGGGCCACGTGCTCCCTGCGCAGCCTTGGCCGGGGCCCGCGGGGAGCGGCGCTGGCAGGGCTTGGCGGAAGCACAGCCGGACGTGTTGCACCAGGCCTGGGATGCTGTGGGAGCCGCGTACCTGCCTCACGCAGGTTCTCCCTGCTCCCTTATCTCGCCATCGCAGCCCTGCTCACTTGCAGCTCCGGCCTTTCTCCCTGGGGTTGCAAACGGCTCGGGGTGGCTGTGCGCCTACCCTGGGCAGCATCCCGCAGCAGTGAGGGATAGGCCAGAGTATCCAGCCCTTCCTTCCCTGGGAGGGTAGAGATCATACCGACAGAGCCATTTCCAAGCAGTTTGGGCATCTCCAGACAGGTCTGTGACTCACCATGACACCTCGGCAAGGCTTGGGTGATATTACAGCCCCAAGGTTCAAACAGATCCCTCCCTCTCCATCCACGATTTTTTAGGAAAGTCAGGATGGGATTTAGGGGGAGCCGGAATGCTCGCAGCTCCTCCCCACCCTCTCACTTGCTAGAGCAGCCAGAAAAAAGAAAGGTGGTTTATTGTTATTTAGTTTCTTGCCCCTTTCATACTCCTTTGCTGGAGTTTTTGCCAGCGGCGGGCCCCGGGTCTGGCGGGGATCCAGGACAGCCGAGGCGCTTTTAAAAACAAAGCAGGGCGCGTGCATGCACACATACACGCACGGCATCCAACCCCACTTTTAACTCTTGCCGGAGCAATGCTGGTGGAAGCATCCATTTCCAGCAGGAAACCATCTTACACACGGTCCATCACCACTGGGATCCAACACTTCATCTCCCACCTTCCCAGAAAAACCTCTTTATGGCACTGGGATCCTGACAAGAGAGGTGGCAGAAGTGATGCCGGTCATATTCGTGGTCCACCAGCTCCCTCCCTCCTGGAACAAGCCAAGCCAGAGGATGGAATGCCTGTGCTGGCAGTGTCCTTGCCATGTCCCCTTCTCTGCAGCCCTGGGGAGCACTGTCCTGGTTACCGTGCCTGTGTGCTGCTGGCAGCCAGGCACACGGCGTCCCAGGGCTCGGGGCTGCCCTCCCTGTCTGCCTTCAAGCTGTCGTCATCTGAATTATCGCGTGTTTCTGGGTCAGACAGCCAAAACGGCCTCTGCAGCCCTTGGAAGGGGCAGCTGAGCCCCCTGGTCTGGGCTGAGTCACCAGGAAATGCCCAAGGGATGGAAATTCCCCTCCTGTCACAAACCTCAACCGGATGGCTGCCAGCCTGGTTCCATCCATGGCCCTAAGGGACCTCCACATTTCCAGGAGATCCCAGATTTGCTGGCATATCTCAGCGTTGTCTGGCCATCTCCAAAGGACAGCAGCATGGCCTGCAGCAGGCTCAGAAGTCTCCACATTCATCCCTTCCCCAGAATTAGCCTGTTTTTCCCTCACTCTTTTACAGAGACAAGAAAAAGTCAGCTGCAGTGGCCCAGGCTGACAGCAGGGACCACAGGCTGCCCTGCCAATGGGCATCCAAAGGCTGGGAACAGAAATACAGATCTGGGACAGGGGGAGATGTGGAGCTGTGAACACAGGGAACTGGGGTGCAGAGGGGCAGGAGATGGGCCAGCCAATGCCCAGCACAGGCTCCTCCATATCCCTGTGTGATGCTGTTTGCTTGTGCCTTATCTCCTGCACTCTGCACAGCAACTCTTTCCCTGGCTCCGGGCGCTCCGGTGGCAGCCGGGCCCCTTTCCAAACACAACACCCGTTGGAGCCCAGCTTTGAAAACCAACCATCCCTTCACTCCATCCGCTGCCTATGCAGGGCTTTTCCTTCCCAGCTAGAGAGGTGGGAATGCCAGGATGCGGATGGGAAAACCCACCCAGTGAACACCAGGCTACCAGAGGAGACACCCCTCCTTCCCGGGAGGTCGGGAGCCACAGGAGGAGGAAGAAAGGATTGACCCCACCTTGCCATGGAGCTGCAGCCCCACCACCATCCAGCCCCGTGGCTGCTGCACTCTCCAGAGCCTTTGAAGGCTCTTTTCTCCCACTCCCACCACCTGCCCACTGCAGGCTGGTTCAGGAGCAGGTCTGGGCACGCTGTGGGGTGGTGGGCTTCCTGGTACGAGGCCACTGCAAGCCCAGCTCCCTGGCCATGGTGCCTTGCCCCACTGCTGGCTCAGTCCTGGAGGAAGAGGGAGTTTTTGCCCGTTTCGGCAGAGTTTCTCAGCGTCTCTCCGCAGGCGTGCCCACAGCCTTTCCAAGTCGGAGCGCAGCTGCGGAGCCGGTCCAGCCCGTCAGACCTACAGCGTGCGGGGAGAGGAGGGGAGGACACAGCCAAGGACACTTTGGGAACTCGTCCTCGAAACCTGGGCTTCAAGGGACGAGGCCAGGGCCACACTTGTGCTCGGTGGCAGAGCCGGGTCCAGCCGCCTGCACTGCCCAGGGCATGAGTGGAGCAGGAAAGGTGCCCAGGCACCACTGCCACCAGGGAAAGCTATCGAGTGTAACAGAGCCTGACACGATAAGGATCCTGCCCAATGCCAGTCTGGGCTTTGCCCTCCAGCCAGACCAGGAATAGCACCTGGAGTACCCGAGGGTTTGGGACAAGCCTCGCTCAGGAGCAGCAGCGAGGAGGAGAATGGTCCTCCTCTGTAAGGGTGGGTGGCACACTCGGCTTGCTGCCTGGCACAAAGGCACATCCAACACCATTACAAAATAACTCTGAGATTGCAAAAAAGAGCAACTTCTCCCCCAAACAACTACAGATCTGCTGCTGTTGAGAGAAGCAGAAATCCCAGCAGGTCATAAAAAGAGGGTGGATGTTTCTGCAGAGGACAGGGACAGAGAGCGCCGGTGGCAAAGGCTAACAAATCACAGGAGAGATATTAAACCTCACGCTTTGAGGCTTAAGCTGATACAGCTACTAGGGATTAGGAGGAAATTCAAGGGGGAGAGGAGGAGTGAGTTATCCCACATCTGCCTGCTACAGTCTCACAGCACGTGGAGCAGCTTTGTCCTCCTGCCAAACTGGATGGTGGCAGCAGCAGCTGAGGGCTGGCACAGCTCTTGAGAAAACCTAAACATGCTTTGTGCTGCCGAGATGCAGTGGTGAGAGGCTCCAACACAGGCATGGAGATAAAGCCAGGACCCCTCTGCAAGCTTTGCTAGCATTTAACAACTTGCTAGGTCATGGCCCAAACACAGCCATGTCTCACGAGCCCACCCCAGTCCTTAATATCTAAGGTCTGGAAAGCACCAACACAGCTGGTGAAATGGGGCAAGTGGCTGACTGAACCTCCTCAAGGCAGCAGGGCTTCGCTCCCTGTCCTTGAGAGTTTCACACCAGTTTGCTCAGCTGTTGCCCTTTCTTTGTACTTTGCATACGTTTAAACAAAAAAACTTCACCACTCCCTTGAGGAAGGCAAACAGTGAGTCCAGCTCCCATTGCCTTTCACAGCTCCTCCAGCCCCCAGCTATCACAGGGGCACCCCTTCTCCCAGCATCACCCTGGCATCCCCCCCATCCCCTGTCCCTTGATCCTGCATCCAGGGATGGGGACACCCAAACTTTGCCAGGCACCGTCCAGCTCCAGAGGCTGTTGCCCCAGAGATCCCCGGCCAGAGGGGCTCTGCCTCTCACCTCCCCCAGGAGCCCCAACCCCTCGGTGCTGGCCCTGGCCAGGCCAACTGGTGCATTGTTGGTGAGGGCAGCAGCCCAGGGACGTGATTGATCGCAGGGGAGAGAGGCCAAAGCCGTGATGGGTCGTTTAACAATTTCAATTAAACTCTGCAGCGCTCCCGAGGCAGAGGGGAGGGGAGAGGGAGAAGGGAAATAAAAAAAATAAAAAGTGGGATGTTTCCATTGCCAGGGAACCTCAGCAAAGCGTGGCTGGCCCAGCAGGAGCAGCCTGGCTCTCCCAGACCAGAACCCCCTCCCTGGCTGCAGGAGTGACCACGGTGTCATGCCAACGTCCCCTTCCCCCAGGCAGGACAAATGCCCTTGCCTGCCCTTTCCCTCCTGGCTTCTGCCCCCAAAAATCTTGTCCCTGCCCACCCCACCACCTTGGCATGAGAGGTGCTGTGACCCACTTGTGCGGAGGCGCTTGCGCGGGGAGGAGGCTGCACGGAGAATATTAAACGTGTCCCTGAAGTTCCCGCTGCTGGGACTGGCGCTTGCATTTTGCTTACGTGCGGTGACTTTTTTAGGCACAGGAAGCCCCAGAGGGCTGATCACAGCGATCGAGCTCCCAATCCACTGAGACAGCAGAAGGACTCTTAGAGGGATTTAAAAAAATATATAATAAAAAAAAAAAATATCAGCATCTCAGCCTGTCATATGGAAAAGGCGCTTTAATGAGCAGCAAAGACTTGGCTTGGCTCACATGGCATCGGTGAGAAGAGGGAGAGGAAACCGTCAGGGATGGGGAGCAGTGGTGCCCTCCATGCCAGGGAGGAGCCTCCAGGACCAGGCAAACCCCACAGCAGGTCAAGCGCAGGAGTCCCACTGAGGGCTTGCAGCAGTGGCCTTGGAGGGATCAAGGTTTTTTTGGCCCCTCCTTATAAAGGAACAAAATGAAAATAAGCCGAGGGAGCTGCTGATGCCGCTGCAGCGAGGGAGTTAAACACACATGTTCACGTGGGTGCCCCACGGCTGCAGGGAGGGGAAGACTCCAGAGAGAAAACAGACAGCATTGAACGGTGAGAGAGTTACAGGAGAGGGTACAGGAGAAAACAAATGTGACTTCACCCCTCTAGGTGTGCAGGAGAGCCATGGGCACCCCAGCCTGCACACACTGCCTGGCCATGGGACACCAGCTTAGGGGACAGGGCTGCATCAACCAGCAGGACACTCATGTTCTGACGTTATTTATTGCCTTGGGGGTGTCCTTCAATCCGTCCACTTGGACAGACTGCTCTTGTTCAGCTCAGGGACCCTGCACAGGCACAGTCCCTGAACAGCAGAGGCAATGGCACCCAGCGATGGGGTACCAGATGCCCCTGTTCTGGGGAGGAGGTGGTTCCCAGCCCTTCCAAAAGCCCACCAGCTGAGATTTGCAAAGTTCTGGCCCCAGTCAAAGCTTTCCAGTAGATGACCCAGGGGAGCTGATCCCCTCCTCACATTTATAATCCTCAGCCTAACTCGGGTTTCTCCACACTCAGAGCTGCTCCTAAGAAGCCTTAAAGCTTCTCCTGCCTGAGTTTCCTCTCACCCTCCTCCAGACAGCTTATTCCCCTTCAGCTTTCCCACCTCCCCCCACGAGACCCTCCCCATGATGAGCAGCCTTGGCAGAGGTACCCACTCTCCCACAGCCCAGGCAGCCAGGGTGCACCTTCCCCCAGCCAGACATGGCATCAAAAGCCCTTTTATTTACTTTTCCCAGTTTCCTTCTCTTGGTCTGTTAGGAGAAATGACCAGGAGCTCAGCTCTATACACGGGCTCTGTGGCACTGGCCATGAGCTCATACACCTTTCCACCCTCTCCATCTTCTCCGGACGCCGTGCAGCAGCTGCAGGACCCCGGTGCTCTTGGGGACCCTCCCCTCTATTCACTCCAAGCTCTGCTTGCTGCTGACCTTTCTGAGAACATAGGCAGGAAAACTGCCCTGCTGAAGGGTTAAACATTATCAGACTGAAATTCAAGGCTTGACGATTGGTTCCAGTCGACTGGCTGGGATGATAATTTTTCACAAGATAAATACGGCTGGGAGTGAGCAGCAACCACTAAAGACCCTTTGTAGCAGCATCCCCCCCAAAGCGGTTCACTTTCCCCCGCCACGGCTGCTTCCCTTCACCCATGCCTGCTCAGTGGCCCACGCTCCAGGGCCCCTGGCCCCAAGCCCAAGGGGAACCCCAGCTCAGCTGTAGGATTGCTTACAGCCCAGTCATTCATCCGCACGGGCTGTGCCTGCACTCCCGCCTCCGGCCGCAGCGTAACTCATGTGCCGGGGGTCAGAGCCAGCACTCGCACCCCGGCTTGGCCAGCACTGAGACTTGCACCCCAGGACTGGCAGGAGTGCCCAGCCAAGGGGAGGGAGCCAGGTACTCACTGCTCTTGGACGCCTTGATCTTGGCCACCAGTTTCTGCACGCCAGGTACGTCCCCGTTCTTCACGGCCTGGATCAGCTCCTGCTCGCGCCCCATTGCAGGCAGGTGGGAGCAGCGGCAATGTAGAAACCCTCAGATCCCAGAGGTTTATAAAGCCATGGGAATAAGCCCCTAATTCCTCAAAACACACTTTGATGAGAGATGAAATCCAGGAAGAAAGACACTTTACAATCCCACAGGGCATAAAAACCAGAAGGAAGAAGTCTTTCTGTTAAGGGCAGAAGTCCCTTTCTGCATCAGGAAGAGCAGGACCCAGATGGGATTTGGCTGGAGAACATGCAATCAGTTAAAACAAAAAATACTTCAGTGCTCGGGGACAGGCTCCCAGCAGCACCAGAGCTCTGTGAGACAAAGCCAGGCAGCTCGGGGCAGGGTCTCCAGCACTGGAAGCATTGGGATGCCCTCAGCCTCTCACAGCACTCCCGGAGCCAGAGGTGTCGTGCTTTGCTCCCTTCAGCAGGCTCTGCTGCGTTGACGAGTCCTTAATTCATCCCAAAGGGATTACGGGCTCTTTGCCATCTGGAAGTTATAGATCCTCCCTCTCTGGTGCTCATTAGCCCCTTCGTTTCGACATTCTTCTCGGTGACGGCACTGCAGGCACGCTGGAGAGCCCCGTGCACGGCTGAGCCCCGGCACGGCAGCCCGGGACCTGCAGAGGGAAGAGCAGAGTCAGCCCCCAAAGGCCATTTACCTCCCGGCTCCGTCGCGACAGCTTTTGTATCCGTGCTGAAGAACGAATACTTTGACTATATTTAGTCCTGGAGAGACTTGGCTCATCCTTATGTTAAACGCACAGGGAAGAACCTGTGGAGGAAACCTCCTGAGGCTGCTGCCCCCCGAGTGGGACAGGGCACAGCTCCTTCCCTGCCCCCCCGGGCCACACACACCACGTCCTCCCTAAAGGCAGCACAGGGGCTTGGGGCACAGGACGTGTCCCCCTCTCCTTTCCCGGTGGCAGTACACAAGGGATGGAGCTGGGAAGGTTTAGCCAAAGCCCTCTGCAGCCCATGGGAACAGCTCAGCCTGCCTCGCACTCTTCTTCTCCTGTGCAAGGATAAACCCTCACCCTCCAAACTTCCCGGGATGCTCAATGCCCTGAGACCCAAGACACTTCTTCACTTCAAGACACTTCTTCAGTTCAGGAGCTCTCTCTGGCTGCAGTGAGGAGCTGGGTGTAATTCAGCAAGACAGCTGTGCTCAGAACAGGATCAAGGCCATATCCTGGCCAGCTAGGGTACTCTGGAGAGGGCATGGGGTCCTGCAGAAGCACTTCACACATCTCAGCCTGTGATCCCATACTGTACCCGGGCTGCCCAAACTGTGTGGCAAGAAAATCCCTCCTAGTTCAGGGCCATGCATCTGGCAGGCTGCTCCGACACTGGGGAGGAGCGTGCGTGCAGGAGAGCAGGGAGCACACACCGTGCCAGCTGCAAGGCCATCGCCAGATCACCCCACAACTTCCCCTCTGCCCATCCAGAACGGATCAGAACCAGCTAATGGCTCAGTGGACTCTCCCTTCCCAGAGCGTTCACCCTCCACAGTTTATGTAACAGCGGGTGTTGGTTCCTCCGAGCAATCGAGGTCACCGTTCAGAGCATGGAAATCACAGGCAAGACAAGGCAACAATGACAGATCCTGCTGGGGTGGGGGCAAAACCAGAAGGAGAATGCCATGGCATAGCATTGCTCAGCCTGGAGCTGCAGCTGCTCATAAACATGGACCCCTCATGGCTTCCCCGCGTTCCTGCACTCCTCACGGTGCAGCAGCACAGGGCAGACGAAAAGATGATCCGCAGGTACTGGCTTAGCTTCTGGGACAAGGGGGTGTGCGATTGCCACGCCAGACTGGTGGGTTCTCCCCCCACCCACAGCTCATTTAGCTGATGAGTCTCTCGGCACCGAAGCTGGTGCCCATCGGGGTCAGCTGTCACCTCCCCTCGTTCTGGGGCACCTGCACAAGCTTATCTACCTTACAACAAAGTTTCAGCCACTTGACTCAGACTAACCTCTCGCTGCAAACAAATCCCCTCCCGAAACCTCCCGTGTCGCACCGTCTTCAAAACCATTTCGTTTAACCCTGTGCACTGCATCCAACTCTGTGCTGCTCCTCAAGTGCGCTCACAAGAAGCGAACGCGAGGCGGTGAGACGACTTTATATTTGAAAAGTCTGCCCGGCCTCTCTTGGAAAACGGCCCTGGTGCTGCTGCCTCGGCTCCCAGAACACGCGGGGCTCAGCGAACAGCTTGGATGGACCGAGAGCTCCGAATGCCGACCTGCACCTCCTCAGCCTCCCCAGAGAGGAGCAGCGAAGGTAAAATTCGAGAAACGCTCAAAGCTGGAAAAGCAACAGCGAAACATCCCTCCCACACGAGCAGAGCGGAGCCTCCAGCCTAGGAATCCACCTGGAGAACCAAAGTATCCCAAACATTCCCGCAGCCAACGGCAGCGCCGGGGGAAAAAAGGAGGGAGAAGAGGGGAAAAAAAACCCCAAACAAACCCAAACCAGTTACGTAAGTGGCGGAGGAAAGATGCAAAGGAGCTGCAGGCACCCAGCCGGCTCCCGAGGGGCGGTGGGGGCAGCTCGGTTCCCCCGGGAGGCTCCAGCCCCGCTGCGGGCGCGGCCGGGGCCCCCTCGCTGCCCGCCCGGCCGCGCCTCCGCCTCCTCCGCTCCGAGACCCCCGGGCGGGGCGGCTCCCTCCTCCGGGCGCGCTCGGGGGGATTTGTGCCCCCATCGAGCCGAGTTGTTCCGCGGCTCCTGGGGCGGGCTGCCGGCCCCACTCACCTGGCGGCGCTCCCAGCCCGCCGCACCGAGGCGAACCGAACCGCGCCGGGGCGAACCGAACCGCGCCGGGGCGAACCGAACCGCGCCGGGGCGAACCGACGGCACCGGACCGGACCCGCCCGCGCCGTCCGGAGCCGCTCCGGACCGCAGCGCACCGAGCAGTGCCGAGCCCGGCCCGGCCGCAACTTCCCGAGCCTGGCGGGGCGGGAGCGGGGCCGGTACCGGAGCGCAGCCGCGGGTCCCGGCTAGCAGGCGGCGCGGCACTCCGCAAAGTCCCGCTCGGGCCGGCCCCGTCCCGGCAGGAAATCCCTCCCCGGCCCGGCCTGATTGGAAAAGCCCGGCGGGTTGCGCGGCGGGGCCGGGCCGGGGCGGCTGTCACTCACCGTGATGCGGCGTCGAGCGGGGCAGGGGCCGGGCCGCCCATCCCGCCGCACCGGCACCGCTCCGCCCCCGGCCGGGGCTGCCCCGGGCTACCGGGCATCGGCTCGCTTAGAAGGAGGTCCGGCTGGACGCACGGCGCAGTCCGGTACCGCCGACGGGGAGCGGGACCGCCGTGGTACGCGACCGACCCGATGCTCCGGGACCGGCGGGGTTCGGGACGGAGCTGGCGGGAGGTTCCCCATTCTCGATCCAGGACCAAGCCAGTGGTTCGGGACAGGCTCCTTTGGGAATCCTCCATGCTTCTCAATCCAGCTCCGAGCCGGTGGTCTGGGATTGGCATCGTACGGGACCGACCTAATGCTTGATCCGGGATTGGTCCGGTGCTACAGGACCGGCCTCGGAGAGAGGTCCCCCATCATCGATTCAGGAGCAATACGGTGGTCTGGGAACCAGCCCTCCCCCACTTTCAGTCCCAGCCCTCCCCCCTCAGCCCTTTGCCCGCTCCACCCCGAGCTCCCTTGGCAGAGGGGCTGCATAATGCCACTGATGGCACCCATGGGACCAAAATCCACTGATCCCCAGCTGTCCAAGCCCCAATTAATCCTATTCTCACAAAGCACTAAAACCACCAAAAATCACCCATTTCTGCCAATCTTCAGCAGAAACAGTAGAGGCAACTGCTCCCTTGAGCACAGTTATTTTAAAACAAGAGATTGCCTAATAAAGCTGGACAATTTTTGTTGCATGATACCACTGGATTATCATCAACTAATCAGATTAAAAACACACGGAGGCTTTGGTTTTATTCACTAAATGGCCAGCCCACAGCTCCCTGGGGGAGTTGCAAAGATCCCACACCTCTTCAAACCAGGCCCCCAAGACATTTCACCAAATGATGGTTTCATGAGCAACCCCAATGAGGGGGATCCTTGGCAAGGAGGAAGGACTGACGTCTCCAGACACACCCTCTTTTCAGCTCGGGAATAAAGAGATTATTATGCACATCTAATTATAAATGTCAACATTTCACGGCTGCTATGCTGAAGCACGAAGCTCTAAGTAGCCCTGCTAGAAAGGGCTGTGAAGTGAAAGGTCTTGTTATTCCTCCTCTGAGTTTTTCCAGAGCTTGTAAAGCGCAGTGACATTTATAATAATCCCCTGAATTTATGTGGCACCTTTAGTCCTTCTAAGGATCTTAATTAAGCTTTGCAGCTGCCTGAGCACAGACTAAACCCAATTTGCAAAAGAGGAGCCCAGGTCCTGCTTTGTGCAAAATGTGTGTCCCATTTCAGGCAGGGGAAGGACTTTTTCACCCCAGCGACCTCCAGCACACGCTGTTACACCACAGTAAGGGCACAGCACCCTGACAACCCCAGCCAAAGGTTGTGCTGCTGCAGCCACGCTCCTGTGGCTAAAGCTGGCTAATTCAAACTTTCATCTCTGGTGTCACACGAGCCTTTTGAATGGAGGGTGCCACTGGAGGGGTTTACTAGAAATCAACAATTTCTAGTGCAGCCTTCAAACATTTAACCACATATTGGCAGTCCTGACACTGCACCGAAGCCAGCATCTTCCCTCTATGGCCCTGCCTGCAGGGAGTGGAGCTGGAAGGAGCTGGCAGCAGCCCCCATTTCCCCCCATGAATCTCAGTTTTCCAGCCACTCTTAAAGGTTGAACAGCTGGCTGGTGACACCAGCAGAAAGAGCTGCCAGTGGCTTCAGCTGTGTCCACCTTGCAGAGTTGACAGACCCTCCCATGACATTTATTGCTCTGTGCCTGCAGAGCGGGTGCTGAGAGTATCGACTGAGTTTCCACTGCAGAGAAAGTCCTTTAACAATTCGCCCCCCTCTATGCACCAGTATGAGATGTTTTAGAGTCTAGGGGGTTTCAAGGTGCAGGCACAGTTGTGTGGCCAGCTCTGTCCTCAGCCTCTGCAGAAAGGTGCCCAAGGCAGCGCTGACTTCTGTTCCCCCCTTCGGGTGAGGAGCCTGGGGACTCCAGCCGGGTCGGGCTGCTCAGTTCTGCGGGGCCCCGGTTCGTGCTTGCAGCTCCTCAGGTCGATATTGCCATCTAGAGGTCCCTGCTACAGCGATCATCTCCTTGTAAAGTATTGGGAAGGAGGTTGTTGTTTGGTTTTTTTTTAATTCAATGCAACAATTCAAAGCAGCTTTTTTAGGTTAGCCCATGTGGCTGCAGCTCATCCTGGCTTGTCTCACAACCCCTGCAGCTGTGCAAACCTGTCCTCTCTACTCTGACATTATTTTGAGATGGGGTAAAACACTCAAAGTGATGCATTTGCTGCCTGGCATGGAAGCAGCCACACTGGCAGAAGCAATACACACAGTGGTATTCACAGCAGCTTCATGGCCAGCACTGGCTTCAGGTGAGGCTGTGACAGACATGGCTCCAAATTTTGGAGTGCAAGACTCCCAGTCCCAAATCTCACCCCTGAAAACCAAACTTAGAAATTCATGGCCATTTCATCTGCACTGAGTGGGCAGGATGTCTGCAAAGGCCCATACCAAACATCCAAAACATTTTAAGTATGTTATGAACCAGCTGGATGGAAATACACTTCCCCTCTTTCAGCAGTGGTTCAGGCTTCTCTTTCAGTGCTGGTTTTTTAAAGTGTGCCCATCTTGACTCAAAGCCTTGCTGCAATCCCAGGGCTGCATCTCAGACAAGGGAGCAATGGCAGTTTGATGCCCATGGGGTCGATTCCCTGGATGGGTGTGCAGACACCACAGTCCAAACACTTTTAGTTCAGGGTCAGGGTCAGCACAGGGCTGATGTCTGGTGCCTGCACGAGGGCAGCACCACCATGGCAGAGGCTGTGTTGCACCACAGGATCTGTCCTGCAGGGAGGAGAGTGCAGGCTGAGGATGAAGCAGGGCAAGAAAAGGCCTCTCCTGCACTGAATCAGGCCATGCCAGAAAGCAGGTTATTGCCTAGATTTAAAGCCACCTACAGGAGCCCTTCCTGCAGCTCCTGACATTTATTCACACATCACCTGGATCCCTGAGCACTGAGGGGTGATGGGTGCCCCACTGCTGGGCTTTGCTCATGTCCTTAAGCAGCCCAGCAAGTCTCAGTCTCATTCCTAATCCTCAGAAGTCACATCCTGTCCTCATGGAGCCTTTCCTGTACATGGATCCATCTCTTCCAGGCCAGGCACTTCCCACCCTGCTCAGCACTCCACCTCTTAGGCACCAGTGCCAAGGGCAAAGTGAAAGCAGGATGGAGGATCTGGACACAAAGGTGCTTATGTAGGCATTTACTCCATTCCCTCTTACACACCCTCCTGGCAATAGCTGCTGCTGGAAGCAGTCCAAGGAGATGAATTAGGGGGCTTGATCAAGAGAGAGATGCACTGCCCACAAGGAGGAGGAGGAGGAGGAGGATCACAGCTCCCTCCCAGAGACCAGGCTCTGGCGGACGAAGGTTTGGGCTGGTATGGTCCCAGACATCTCCTGTCATGCCACAGCACAGCTGCTGCCTGCAGCTGGCCACTGCCACCAGGAGGGCTTCAATGCCAGGATACATTCCAGACCCAAGCCAGAACCCAGACCCAGCTCCATGAACTCATGCCCTGTGAAGCTGAACATCAGCCTTAGTGTGAAATGCAGCAGTGACTGCCCTTAGCAGAGCTGGTGGGACCTGCTGGGGGCAAAGAGCTGCAGAAACCCACCCAGAGTCAGCTCTCAGACAGGTAGCGGGGCTTGGTGGTTTAGCAAGCTCTGTTCTGGTAGTATCTTTTACAAGAAATAGTTTCCCCCCACAAAAGTAATCAGGTAACCAACCCTTTGCTACATCATTCAGAGCTGGCAGTCCAGCTCTGAGCTCCCTTGAAAAGCAACTCTACAACTTGAACACGTGCAAGCCAGGAGTTACAGCCCACACCAGCCCCTGCCCTGGCACGGCAAACCCAAATCCTTCCCCTGAATCCCTGTGGGAACTTGAGCAGGTGCTGGCATGGGGCTCCTTCCCACGTGCCAGTTCCTGCCTCCCGCCGGACTCACCTCTCCAGGTACACGTGAGCTGCTGCTCGCACTGTCCTCCTCACTCTGCCTTCCTCTTCTTCATCCCCCTCGAGCCTCCCTGTGCTGACAGTCACTTCTTTCTGGTCTTGTGCCTTTCTTTTCTCTCCGTCTCCCTTGCTTAGTTCCTCACTCAGGAAATTAAAGATAATCCTCCCTTTTTTTGCAGCCGGATTCCCTGTTTAACATTCGCTGCATGTGCTTGCACTGATTCAAAATGGGATTAGACTTTCTGTTGCTTTGATGTCACTGGGGCTTTGCACTTAAGGCAAAGAGGGGAAAGAAAATGTCTGTTAACAAACCTCTTGGACTCCACCCAGCCACTTGCATCCATCCTGGAAATGAAGGTCAGGCACATTTACCTGCAGAAACTGAGCCCCCTTCTAGGATTCATGTGGAGGGAATAAACCAACTCACAACAGCACTCCCTGCATGTGGGCCTTATTCTCTGGAAACACCCAAATTTCGCTCTGGCTCTGTTATTATCCAGCTGCGTGGAGGCTGAATGGCTCCCATGAGGAGGGAGGTGTCATTAATCATCAGAAAACCACAACTCGTTGGCTGTCAATGGATATTGCAACCTCCAGCTGCCGCGCAGCAGGGAGCGCGTGGGCCGCCGGCACTGCTCCAGCAGATCAGGGCTCAGGGCTGCCCGCTGGGAACTCCCCGAGCTGCAGGTGCTGCAGGGTGGCCATGCTGGAAATCCATGTCCTGCTCCCTGGGGCGTGACCTTTGTGCAGTGGCACAGTCCATAACTTTCCAGGGCATTTCCCTCTGCTTCCTCAGGCTGGAACTTCTCCCCCTTTGGAAGATAAGGATTTGGGGTTGTTCTTACTGCTGGTCCTTCCTACGCCAGTACGAAGCAGATGAAGAACATTTTTCTTATGTTGCCTGAAAACATTTTGCTTTGCTTCTAAGACACCCCTCCTCAAATCCATGATGTCCAAAGCGGCACAGTTCAGAGCTGGAACAGGATCTCACACCAGAAAAGAGCCTTTCACAAAGGATTCTGCAGAGCCGTGGCCAGGGCTAGGATGTGACAGTGGATCCTATTCCTGCTTATCCAGGACAGCCCTTTCCCACAGTTTCCAGAGCCTCACAGGTGGCTTCTGCTGCCTGATGTTCCTTCTCCATTCCCACCAGAGCTTCCCTTCACATGCAGCTGGGTCTCCTCTGGGTAACAGGCAGATCTGGGGGCTGCATAACTGGAGATGTTCCAATGTCCCTGAAACCATCCCAGGACCCTCTGCAGGTTGTTTAGAAGAGCAGCTCCATGGATGAGCACAATCTGGTCATGACCAGAACCCACCTCACAGCCCTGAGCCCCTGGGGAGGCACAGCCAGCAGGAACAGAGAAGAAGTGGGGACACACCTAGAAAATGTCACCTCTCTGGCAGCTGTAATCCCTGTCACCCACACCACACTGCTGTGCTGCAGCCCTGACTGGCACTGCCACCACTCTGGGCTTCCTCCAGGACTGCCCAGGGACTCAGGACATGCCTCTGCCAACAGCACAGTGTCTAATCCATTTTGCCTGGTGCACACTCACAGACTTGATTAATGTCTGCAATGAGCTCCATCCATCATCGGGGAGTAAAGGAGATTAACTCTGCAGCACGCCTGCCTTGCGTTGATCCCATTCTCCAGGCCTCCTGATTAACGGTGAGGCCGCCTTATCTGCCGGGCCAGGAAACACCAATATCCGGGATATTGCCTCTGGATGGAGGGAAGCTGAGGGAGCTCGGGAGCAGACAGGGCAGTGCCAGCACAGCCACAGCACGCTCTGCCATAGGGGAAGCTGCTGCAGCTCTGCTCCCCATGCTGCCAGCTCTGCTCTCAGTTCCTATTGATCCCTCCATTCCCACTGCTCCCTCTCTTCCTTCCTCCTGGCCCTTCCCAGCCATGCTAACAGGAAGGAGAGGAGCAATTGGAGCGCTGATGCATCCATGCAGGAATGCATGGAAACCAAAGTCTGGGGCTCCATTTTCCCTCGATGGGTCTGCAGGGAAGATGCCATTCCCCATCCATAGAGGGAACTAGGATGAGTTGATTTGGAGGCCTGGAATAACCCAGGCAAATCCCCTCCTGGGAGTGGGGGCGAGGCTGCAGCTGACCAGTGCTGTGGAGAGTGGCTGCTTGGCCGAGCTCTTCCCGGGAGGACACGCGTGTTTAGTGGGCACAGGGAATTAGCTGTGCCATCTGGATGGGCTCCAGCTCCTGCCCCTGGCTTGCTGCTGATGCTTCATTAACAGCTCCCTCCTTTCAGCTCCGTCTCCTCGGCTTCTGCTGCGATCAGCTGGGCTGGAGTTTTGTTGTCTTGGGTTTTTTCCAAGTGGAAATTATTTCTCATTTCTTTTAACAATCAGGACAGAGAGAAAGAGACAGGAGAGGAAGGAATTTCTAGGAGATGAAAGGGCAGGATTAAGGACATGGCTTTCACTTTGTTATGCCTCTAGTGTGGCTAAGAAATTCCTTTCAGAAGAAGGCTTTAATTAACTGTGATTTCTGATGGGAATAAATCGTGGACCTAGAGATAGGTCTGGCTTCTTGGGTCTGCTGACAACCCCAGCTGCAACCTCAGCAGGCCAGATTCATACATACACACATGGTCTTACACAAAACCTAACACATTTAAAATAGCTTTGCAAAGGCTCTGACTGTCACCCCAGTCTGGAAAATAAGGATCAGAGGAAAAAACCCCAGGCATTAGCAGGCCACTGTGCATGGTGCCAGTGGAAAGATGATCTGAGTGCGCTGAACCGTGGGGCTGTGGTGGCTCAAGATGTGGGAAGGGGCCTTTTGCACAGAGGAATAACCCAGGGCAGGAGGCAGTAGAAATATCTCTGTTGCCTTCTAGACCAACAGCCCTTCTCACACAGCAAGAAAAATCAGGGGGAGAGGAGAGAAGCACACCCAGTGGCAAACTGGGACATTTAGAAAGCAGTGATGTATCCGCATCTTCCACTGCCGCAAAACCTCCAGGAACTGAGTCAATAAAAAACAACATTTGGGGCTGATTTTTATCCAGATGAACTCTCTCCAAATATTTTAAGGCAACCAGCAAAATGGCCAGCTTCTGCTTGTTTAACCCTTCTCCTGGAACCTGCACTGATTCTGAAAGAAAGCACCATTAGAGAAAGCATCTTTTCTGTGAGCTTGACCTGCAAAACTGCATGTGGTACCAGGCCTGTTCATCCCCTGCATCACCCTGGTCACCTCCCTGTGCCCCAGCTCTGTCCTGACTCACTCAGTGTTTCTGCAGCTCAACTTTCTGTGCAGATCTGGACATGAAAGATGAAGAATCCACGCAGGTTTCCAGAGGAAGCCTTGCCCCCAGTTTACACAACAGTAACTCCTGCCAGGGAAACATCACAGCAGGTCCTTCTGAGAACCACATTTACCTTTTTCTCAGCCATGTTAAACAGGGAGCTCACACTGAACCCACACCTTGCTCCTCTCCCATCTTTCCAACTAATGAACTCCCAGCTGATAACAAATGCTGGCTGCTGTTGCTGGAGCATCTGCCTCTGCTCTGTGTTTAACAGCCCAAGAGGCAAAGTCCTTTAGTGATTATTGTTTTCATAAGTGAGCATCATTTTACTTTTTCATTATCATTTTAAAAGGTTCCCACCTCTTCCTCTGCCCTGAGCCACTGCGTCCAACCCCAGCAGATGCCTCTGTGCCCTGCAGAGGCACAGGGAACATATGGTTGCTTTCCCTGGGGGGAAGTAGAGGGGAAAGGAACATCTGGCTGCTCCAGGAACCCAGCTGCTGAGGTGAGCAGAGCTTTTCCTGGGGCTTGCAGGTTTGTGTCAGGAGGGTTTCCCATCCCATGCTAACAGCCCCCTTGACACAAGGCTTTGATCTCACTTGGTATTTAATGCCTTATTAATTTTACAGATTTTGTGCTTGTTCACATCTTCTGCAAACTAAAAATTTCCTGTGACATGCTGTATCAAATGTTTTACTGGACCTCAGGTAGATTAAAAAAATCAACTATTACTGCTTTTTTCTCCCCTGCCCTATCTGAAAACTAGGCAGCAGGATTGCAGTCTCTGGTTATAAAACACCACTTTTTTATTAGGTCTGTCAGAAATCCTTACACTTGGATTTGCAATTTCATGTGACAGCTCTTTCCAGACTTTGAATGGAGTTTATCTGGTTTCCCTGACTTGAACCTCTCAGGATTTTCCCTTTTGCTTCATCTTGGATCTGTAATTTCCATTTCCAAGCTTAACAACATCCTAATTCTCATTGAAAAGAAGGATGGCATAGCACTCATTTTGGGTTGGGCAGACACCAATTCTTGGTCATCAGCCCTCCACATCAATCCTCCTGTTCTGTCTCCTCTCGATCTCCATGAACAGTTATCCACAAGCCACAGATCCAAGCCAAAACTTTTTTCCCCCCAGTTGAGACTCATAAGGAATTCAGGTTACAGCTGCCCTCTCCTTGTGCTAATGCCTGTTCTTGTAAAAGGGAAATCAGTGACTAACAACAAATACATACCCTGAGGCAGGATTTGTCTCCCTGAGGGCTCCTGGCTGTTCCTGTCCAACGTCAAGATGTGCTGGCAGCTTCTTATCTCTGAAAACGACAAGGGGATCTGCCCATTTCACCAAGCACACATCCACATCCCTGAACTCAGCACATCGGCTCTCACAGGGCCAGTCCTGCTTAGCCCCTTGTTATTTTTGGCTGTGC
The DNA here is from genome assembly GCA_013397155.1 of Irena cyanogastra. Taxonomy (NCBI): domain Eukaryota; kingdom Metazoa; phylum Chordata; class Aves; order Passeriformes; family Irenidae; genus Irena; species Irena cyanogastra. Next base: position 482,414 of record VWZV01006130.1, read on the forward strand.
TTTTGTCTCTGGGATCCTCTAACCTTTAGCAACGAAAACAAAACCACAGAAGGTGCTGCCCTGGCCTTTGGCTCACTGAGAGCAGTGGGATGGGCAAAGGCTGAGGGCTTAAACCTCAAATTAGCAGTGTGGGACTGGAATGAGCCAGGCAGCTCGGACCTGTCATTTCAAGGGCAGGAACCAGCAGGGAGAGAGGAGGTCATCATCTGGTTTCAGATAAATGCCCACTTTGTGATAATTAATTAGAAATCCAGCACAGATAATGGAAGAGCTTAGATGACCATTTAGCTGAAGAATTTCTGTAAAGCCACATGTGGCTATCGAGCAGCTGAGACAGGGAATTCACCTGCTGCTTTCATTAGAGGTGCTCATGTCTAAGAGAAAGCAGAGCCTGGGAGTTGGGAAATCAGGACTTTGCTCATGGCTCAGGCTCCTTGCTCATTAATAGCAGCTCAGGGCAGAAGTAGATCACACAGTAGCACCGACCTGAATTAAGTCAGGCACCAACACAACATCAGCTTCTTTCCAATCTGCCCCACCAGACATACAGCTGTGCACATCTAGATCAATAACAGCAGCACCTGAGTCACTACCAAGCTGCCTTCACAAACCTACTCCTCCAAACATTTGAGTTTTCTGTGTTTAGTTTTTTAATCAGATCATTACATTCAGTACACATCCCTCTGTGAAGATACAAAAGTTGTGCTGAGATAGACATTGCAGGAGGATGGATAAGATGCTGCCTAAGCCAGGGCTGTTGTAGGGAGAACTGTCAATTTTTGCCCTCAAGCTCAGCATGTGGCTTTAGGGAAATTATTTAAGTTTGCTATCACTTCTCATCTACAGGGAAGGAAAAGGTTATGTGGCAAAGACCCACTTTCCAGAACCAAAGGAGATAAAATGGAATAGCAGTTGGGAACTGCTTTACCAATCTTGCCTGGAAATAAGGGAGACTGATGTGCAGCTATCATACAAAGACAGCACTCAGCCAGCATGCAGGTTTGACTCACCATGTCTAACACAACCTGAGTGAGATCATCTCTATCCCTAAGGCCACTACAAGGACAAAACTTCACCCATTAGGGTGCTTGATCAATATAATCACAGTCAAAGAGCTAAGCAATAAAAATGCAGAGGCCCATTCTGTAAGTCTGGAGTTGTGAGTAAGGAGAGCAGTGAGTTCGAGGGGAGGATTTGCAACTTGGCTCTTAGCAAAGGCTCCTCTCTCCAGAGTCCAAATCAGAGCAGCAGCCAAGTGCTAAATAAATATTTAGCAAATGAGAAAGTCTCCATTTAATGAGAAATTATTTGGTGAAACTAGCTGGGGAAATGATTTCAGTAGCACGGTAACAGAAGCCGGCGCTGCTCTCTGCCCCACGGGATGCTGCGGTTCCACTCGTGTTGCCTAAGTCAGGATCTCCAGCTGGGACAGGCACAGGAAATATAACTCATTACTGAAATGCAAGAGCCTTTCAGGGTTAAACCACTGTTAGACCAGCCAGATTCATTCTCTGGTTGCAGAATTTGCCTAGCAGCAGCTTTAGATGATTACTATCTTTCTTCATAACAGCGACGTTGCAGACAGGATGGTCTAAGTGTAGTGGCGATGCCAAGTTTGCAGGAAGAAGTAATTTTTCTTTCTTTTATGTTCAAGAGCTGAGCTCCTTTTCCTCACTTTTATCTACATCATTAGGCTGTTGAGATGGCAATTCCCTGTCTAAATGTTAATTACTATATCTCTCTCTTAAGAGGTGTTTTCAAGGGGTTAGCGCCTCAATCTTCCTTGTAATTACATGCAGCGGTTAGTACAACTCATGAGCTATATCCCATGGTCCCCTGAGAGCTCATCCCTGCTGCAGTTTCCAGTAGATGAACACTCACAGAACCAGTCCTTCAGAGAGCTGCTGTCTTCAAGTGTTCAGCCAGATAATGAGCCGATTACTGTGCCTGCTCCTGCTGCCGACGGCAAGCTCTGTGCACAGACAGGCTGCGCATCACCAGTTGCTGCAGTTAATATTCCTCCCTTCACTCTATCCCTCCAAACTCAGCAAAACTCTGCACAACCTGTCTCTCCCTGGGGCAAGAACTTCCACATTATTGACAGAGCAAAAAAAAAGGAAAAGCAAACTTTGTCAAAGCCTGAATATAAAATCCCAGTACTAAAACAGTGACGCAGAAATGGTGGTGAGGCAGATCTCAGATGCTGAGCATGGCTTTGTCATGTCAGGGACAGAGCTGCTGTGGGTTTTTATGCCTCTACAGCTGAGAAGAAGGAATTACAGCTTCCTCATGTGTGAGGCTTTTCTAAGTGAACAGCAATAGCTGAGATTGCAAAGTAAAACTAAAGTCGTGCTTTGGAACAACTGCTACATTTAAATGTCAGATTCTTTCTTTGAAAGCTATAAGATACCATATTCCTCTCCAGGGAAAGTGAGTAGGAGCTTGTCTATGCAGTGAAAACGTTTGGAATAGCAACTGCCTACCAGTTTCCCATACAAACACTCCTAATCCATACTTCAAGCCTGGATAAAACTAAATTATCTGAAGGGAGACTCTGCAGAGGACGGCACCCTGTTCACAACACTCCAACACCCACACACAAACCACTGCTTGCTTTGCAGCAGTAACCCCATAGAGATGAACACTAACATTCACCCAAGGTGTGAAGAAAAGAGTTTTTAAAGAAAATATTAACTGAGAAACACCACTTTTCAATAAGTTGTACATGTTCAAAGCTTAGATACCACAGATACTGCCAAGGAAAAAATCTCACAGGCAAATCACTGACTGAGACTCAACAAAAACCTTACAGCAGAGCAGACAAATTGGCCTCAGCCTGTCTCTGATTTCTAAGAGCTTCAATGCCAGCACAAAATGTGCACCAGGTTTCTGTCTGCTGCTGGTCCACTAGAGGACAACCTAATAATGATGAACACCTTTGGGTTACACAAAAATGGCCCATACTGAAACTGCTGCTGCCAAATCTGGCTGGCAGCCCATGCTGGGATTGCTGCTGTGTGTGCTGGGCCTCCCTTTCACCAGTACAGATTGATTCCTACAGAATCCTACCAAAAATGTCCCCTGCAGCTGATGCCAGCCTTTGCAACTACAGAAAGAAAAAGACAGAAGCAAGGGAGATTTCCAGACAGACATATGTCGTTTTTATAAAGCAAACCAAATCCACTGCACTGTGTTCTGCCACAGAGAAAACCTTGCTTGTTGCTGTCAGATTTCTCACAGGCTTCTGACATGATATCATGTTGGTTTGTTTTTTTTTTTCAGTCCAGGAAGTGCTCCGAGGTACAGAACGATCTGTTTGCCTTGGTAACATGTGATTTATCAAACCGTAATGGAGGAATCCATCTCATGCATAAACGGTGGCCAGGAGCACAAGACAATCATCAGCTCAAAGCCACAGAAAAGCACAGGCTACTGCTCTGGAAAGGCAAAGAAAAAGAGTAAAACAGCTTCTCAAAACCCAAGGGAGTCTGTGCCTAGTATTTTTAAAGCAAATAGAAGACAGATAAAATCTGAGCTAGCAACAGAGATAATTTCTGGAGCTAGGAAGCAAATGAGCTGTGGCAAGAAGCAGAACAGCAGAAAACAGCAGAGAATTAATTACAAGTGAAGAGTCTCAGGTTAGAATTGGAGTTAGAGGCATCAGAGGGTGAAAGCAACAGTTTTCAGTGGGTAATTTGCTTCCTTAACATCCTTCAGCCCCACTGGGGCTGCGCCTATGACTCGGGGACAAAAAGTGCATGTGCCTGTAAAGAAAAAAATACCCACTGAAGGCAGATCAGTGCTACTTGAAAGGCAAAAATGTGGTACTCCTCCTGACGCCGGCGAGCGCAGGCTGGCTGTGACCGGGAGGGCGCAGACCCCAGGCATCCCCTCGGGCTGCGATGGGAAGGGGCACTGCCCAGCCCCCGGGCCGGCCCCGCTCCGCACCCGCGTTCCCTCCCACCGGCGGCGGTGAGGGATGCTCGCCCCCGGCGTGTCCGCCCGAGTCAGCTGCTCCTTGATGTCAGAACCCGCTCGGGCTCGGCGGGGCGGGAGCGGAACCGAGCGCAGCCGAGCCTCAGCCGCTGCTCTCCGGCTCTGGGAGGGCTCCTTCCTCCCGCATCCCGCGGGGACAGCGCGGGGGCGCAGCCCGTCCCGCCGCGGAGCCGCCCAGGGAACTTGCCCAACTTTCCCGTCCCGGGTCCCGGCACTCGCCGCCATGGCCCCCGGCAACTCTTCCCGCAACTTCTCGGCGCCGGAGGCTCAGAACGGCTCGGGTGAGCGGGGCTGCGGGGCTCGGAGGGGCTGGGGGTGATGGGGGGCTCGGGCGGGGACCCTCGCACCCCCCCGGGCCGTGCCGCCTTCAGCACCCGCGGGCGGACAGCGCCAGGCGGGCGGAGGGACGGGCTGAGACCCCGGGGTGCGGGACCCCTCCCGAAACACGGCCCGACCCCGCCGCTGGCCGCGGAGGCTCCGAGCCAGCCGCTACCTGTTGGCTGCCAGGCAGCAAACTCCAGCAGTCCGCGGTCCTGGCTGCTGGGAAGGGAGGAACCAGCCCGGCTAGACAGGGAGGGAAGCACAGAAATTATGAGATAGCGCTGGAGAGGGATGCGGGGATCTTTACCAGTCTCCCGTTTTCGCCATACGACTCTGTTTTCAAATCAATAGTTTAGGGTCGGGCAATACAGTTCTCAATGGTTCAAGTTGGTGAAACTCTTCAGCAGAAGGTGGTTTATATGTGACCTTTGATTTTCTCTGGACCAGCACAGTCCTTTACAAACCAGAACTGTGCCTTAGGTACTTCCTTCTGAAATGCAGTGAAGATGAAGTCTCTTACATGTCAGGGGATGGCTTAGAACAATAACCACCTTAGAGAAAAAAAAATTAGCCCAGTCCTCACTCAGTTCACATAGGCTCTTTGGGACTTTAAGAAAAACTATCAGGGCAGCCACAGACCTACAAACAAGGACAAATCAATGCCTGAAGTAGCTGCTTAAATACGAAATATATTCACTTGGATATGCACAAAAGCAGCCCTGAAAATTCAGATTCAATGATGTCTCAAGATGAAACAGACTTTGGAGAAGACAGAACTTTTGAGTATTTGACAGATGTGCTCTTCTGACTCCAGCCTATTAAACACACATGAACTACAGCTTCAAATTAGTGCAGCTGATAATTCGTGCAAGTCCTGCTTGCACAGACAGCATCAGCAGGACAGGTGCTACAGCACTGCACAGACAGCTCTCACACAAAGCCTTTGGGCATGCATACATCCTGCTTGGAGGCTGGCTGAGCTCATTCCAAATGTCACGGAATCACCATGAGCACTGTATCGATTATACAGCAGGAAAGGGACATTTTGTCCCAATTTCCAGCTAACAACGTGGCATTTATGTTTCACTCAAACAATCCTTTCCCTCACACTCATAAAGTTTGTGGTTAAAAGAAAGGAGATCAGAACTCATAACAGCTCCATGCAGAACAGCAGGACCAGAATCATCATCTTTCAGTTTCTAGTCCTCCATCTTTCAGAATTAAGGAGGCTTGAGATATCTTTGGATGCTCAAGAGCGTCAGATTTCAAGAGAGTGCTAATGGCTGTAGGTTATCTACTAAAAATCACATAACAGGGAACATTTCCTTGCATTAATGGGTCACCAGGAGGAACAGGGACCACTTAAACCCCCACAAATGGTCTGGACAAGGCTTTTTTGTCTCATCAGCCAAGCCAGGCTTCCACCTTCAGGCCCCTGCTAGCTCTCCTGTGCCTCACTGGCTGCTTTCCGACACCTGCAGAGAGGCTTCCCAATAAAATGGTGCAGGAGCTGCTTTATTGGGTTCAGGCATTAACCTTGGACTTGTTCATGCCTAAGCTGGGTGCTTCCTAATGCCAAAAGGACCGAGCCAGTGGCAGCTCATCATGGCCCACTTCTAAGAGCACTGAAATATGGCACACACGTTTCCAGCCACAGGCCAGCAGTGTAGCCCCAGTTATCTTGCTAATTCCATCAAACTTCTCTGTCACACTGAAGTAAATGTGGAGAAGTTGGTACTCAAGAATTCCAGAGGTCAAAGTCAGCAAATACCACTTCAGCAAACAGACACTGCTTTGGCAAAGACTACACCTGTAAGTGTCTGTTATTTCACTTAATCTAATTTTCAAGATTTCCCTAGGTTCTGTTGGAGAAGGCTTCCCCACTTCTGCTGGTAAGGAGATGGAACAGTTCAGTGACTGAAAGCATTTCCAATTAACAGCACACTGAATCATCTGCAATTCAATGAAAGGCAGCCTAGGCTAAGGGGCTGTCACACACAGTCCTTGTAACAGCCACGTAAATAACTCACACAAAACCATTTCCTAGAAAAAAATCCCATCATAGGTCCCATAGGAGAGGAGTAATGAGATGAAATGAGATTTGCCTCAGCTAAGAAGGGCTATTTTAGACTTCAGCACACAGGAGCCCTGCAGAACAGAGAGCACCACCATCACTGCCTTCGACACCACCTCCTGTGCCCAAGACTTTGTGGCTTCAAAAGGTGATTTTACACCCAGGTGAGGGATGAGGCCAATGTGAATTTGATTATGTTTGGGGGTCCCACCCCAAAGAGCAACAGTCAAGCACTGGTGTGGATAAGCTAAGTGTTATCAGGCAAGAATTTTGCCTTGGAAATCCACCCACATCCAGAACTCAAAGACAGCTTTAAGCTGTTTTTCTCCTAGGACAATCCCTGTTGAAGGGCCCCTCTGAAACATACTCCCAATCCTTGTGTGGCCACGTACTTGGATTTCGTTGTAGGAAAGAAACTAGAGAAAGGGAGAGAGGCAGGGAAGGAAGATGGAAAGGAGAACGTTCTCTGGCCTAACCTTGATAAGGGAACAGGGACACAGCCAGGGTACAGTCTCAGATCTCACCACACAGATAAGCATGAGCTATCTGCCTGCATGGTCAGTGAACTCTATCTCATACCATATGATAGATAAACTACTCAACAGATGAACTGAAACTTTCTGACAGCAGCTTGAACATCGACTTTATCCAGATTTTGGCACCTACAGAAAGGCTTTACTTCTCCAGTGTGGGAAGCACAAGTTGCTTCACCCACTCCCCTCAAAAACAGCTAAAAACACTTCACTCCATGGAATGAAAGTTACTCTCAACTCTGTAAGGTCTGGTGAATGCAGAGGTATGCTAGCCAGAGGTTAATCCCTGTAAAAATGGCTGGGGAGTTGCAGAGCAGGACAGGAGGACATCGGGAGAGCTGAGGAAAGATGCCTACACATAGCCAGGTTTGGGCATGCTGCACGTACTGAGAGGCAGAGAAGGAAGTGCCAAATCCTCAGCTTAGCCTCTCCGAGTGCTGGAAAGGGTATTAAAAATCATTCCAATCTATGTCTTTGATGGGAATGGGTCCATCTGCAGGACAGTGCAAGCACACCGAGTTGTAAAGAGGTTGTCTCTGGGTTGCACTCACTGCTTTGGTTTGTTTTGGCAGTAGCAGAGAAGCCAGCACCACACACCAATGTGATCATGCCCAGCCTCTTCAGTATCATCTGCTTCCTGGGCATCATGGGGAACCTCATCGTGATCTACACTATCGTCAAGAAGAAGAAGCTGAGATGCAAACAGACCGTGCCTGATATTTTCATCTTCAACCTCTCCATCGTGGACCTCCTCTTCCTCTTGGGCATGCCCTTCCTCATCCACCAGCTCTTAGGCAATGGCTCGTGGTACTTTGGAGCTCCTCTGTGCACCATCATCACCGCCCTGGACACAAACAGCCAGATCACCAGCACCAACATCCTCACAGTGATGACGCTGGACCGTTACCTGGCCACCGTCTACCCCCTCAAATCCACCTACGTTCGGACGCCGTGTGTTGCGGCTCTGGTCATCTGCCTGGTGTGGCTCCTGTCCTTCCTGACCATCATTCCCGTGTGGATGTACGCAGGCCTCATGCCCCTGGAGGACGGGACTGTGCGCTGTGCTCTCCTGCTCCCCAACCCAGAGACCGACATCTACTGGTTCACCCTCTACCAGTTCATGCTGGCCTTTGCCGTGCCCTTGGTCATCATCTGCGTGGTCTATTTTAAGATCCTCCAGCACATGGCCACCACCGTGGTCCCGCTGCCCCAGAGGAGTCTCCGGGTGCGTACGAAGAAGGTCACTCGAATGGCAGTCGCCATCTGTTCTGCCTTTTTTATCTGCTGGGCTCCCTTCTACATCCTCCAGCTTGTTCACCTGGGCATCGACACCCCATCCATGGCCTTCTTTTACGCCTACAACTTTGCCATTAGCTTGGGCTACGCCAACAGCTGCCTCAACCCCTTCCTCTACATCGCCCTCAGCGAGACCTTCAAGCGCCAGTTCTTGGTGGCCATTCGCCCCGCCAAAGAGCGCTGTTGCAACAGCAGCTCTGCCAACAACAACAGCATGACAGAGGCCAGTGTGTGCCTGAAGCTGGCGCCAGAATCCACCCAGCAGACTCAGTTTCAAGAGGACTTTTCCCCACGCTCGCTGCCGGTGACTGTGGCTGTTCACTAGGGCGCTCTGAAGGGAGGGCAGCAGAAAGCCTCTGGATCTGTGATTTGATGGAGGAGCAGCAGCTTCAGGCAGGTCTTGGAGATGCCTATGGACTACAAACTTCCATCTCCAAAATGCAGGTGTCTCTCTTTTCCATTACTCTGTTCCTGCATGCACTGCTCCCATGCTGCGTGCTGCCGCTTTTCACCCTGCACGGGAGGACTCTGCGACCACTGCACCCCCAAAGAGGATGAATGGAAAAGAGAGACAGGACAGAAAGAGGATTTCCAGGAGGAATATTCACCCTACAAGAGTAAAACCTCTATCAACACTGCCTAACGATTCCTCACCTTTTGGCCCGACCAGGGTTCCTAAGCAGCTTGTCAACATAGAGCTTCTTCATTCAAAACATGAACCTTTGGACCACAAAGTCATATATTTATTTTTTTTATAAGTAATCTGCAGACTTTGCTGGCTGTGCTGATATTCTAGAAGCACACAGCAGAGAGATCTTGGGGACAGAAGTCTCACCCAGCCCCGTTGCTTGGCTTTTCAGTCCAGCCCCATCTGCCTCCAGTGGGCTGTATTGTTTGGCAACCAAAACATTTCAAAAACTGGCTCATTTTGATGCTAATCCTAAATATTTCAAGCAAAATCAGACACATAATAATCACACTGCTTCAAGGGACTGCAAAGAATTCTCAAAACTGCTGCTGCTAACACCAGCTTTGTGGCTTTTCATGCCAATGAGCAGATTTTCACAGTGCTAGTTCTTCATGCTGCTCTTGTGCCTCACAGTCTGCATGGCCATTGGGGAACCCCCAGCAGAGGGTTTTAAGCAGGACTAAAAATCACAATCTGTGGAGCGAGAAGCTGTGAAAAAGCAGCTCAGGGGAAGCGGAGTTGCTTATGCAGCTTCCTCAAAAATAACAAACGCTTTACACAAAGTTAAAAGAGGGAAAATTAAATGTCTGTGTGTTGTATATGCAGCTTTAACAGTCGGAGGTTAGGAAGTAACTCTGCTCATTATAAAGTAGAGAAAAGACAGCAGAGATCAGCTCAAAGCGGGGATTACACCGACAGCCTGTGCCGGGCTCCACAGGGACCACGCAGGCATTGTTCAACACTTTGTCAGACATGGAGGGACCACTTACTGTAGACGGATTTAATTTAAAGAATTAAAAACATCAAACAGTCCAAAGGAATTTGTTATACCACACTTATGGTTTCACACCACCAGCCACCCACGATATGCTCAGAACAGAATTTCACCCTTACTCAGCTCCAAAGCAAAGCTGTGTCACCTGCACAGGATGTCCTAAGCCACACACACTCACAGGTGCACCTAATGCACATCACACTTGTAAGTGCATGCAGGTACAGCCAATATTTCAGCCTACACCCTGCAGAGAGCACGCAGCCATTCTCTCACCTCTGGCAACCAAAGCAGTCAGGTGTGCAACACCAGCACCTTTGACACCATCAGATGCAGCACGTTGCTTTCTGAGTCATTGTACAAACCTCAGGACAGGGTCTCTCTGTATTTTCTTCCAGGCTCTGTCCAAACCAGCACATCCAGACCGTGGCTGAGAGTATCTTGTGGATTCTTCACCTGCGTTTCCGCAGCCCACAAAGCCAGACACCTGCGGAACTTTCAAGATTTATGGCTCAAAAATCTTTGCTCCGTTTTAACTGCCAGGAATTTTCACCTGCTGTTTTTCAGGGAGCTGCTTTGCTCTTTGGTCAGTACTCTCCCCGAAGGGCTCGGATGGAGCGAAGGTCGAGGAGGATGTGTGCTGTGCCAGCCAGACTTGCCCTCGGGACAAGGGAAGCTATTGTGTTACCTTTCTCCCATGAGGCAGGGAAGGGAAGAACTGGCACACTTTTCTGGGAAAGGAGGTGGTAATGACTGGGTGGGTATTTCTTCCTCTAGTGCCAGCCATAAGGAAAGTATGAGAAGTGAAAACAGACGGAGTTATCAGGGCTCTCTCAGAGATCAGTACATTGAAGATATTATCTTGCTTACCCAGTAAAGGTGTTTATGGTCCTTTCCCATCTGAAGTGAGTCGATCTGACTGGTGTGGCCAAGCCATGTGCTAAAAATCACAGGGGCAGGTGGGCTAGCCAAGAGGGGAGGCCACCCCAGCACCAACAGGTACAGCACTCAAAAGGGGTTTTGTGGGGCAGACCTTTCCCAGATCTCATCACACTGAAGTCAACACACCAGCCCAACACTGATCACAATATAGGCACAGCTGGAAGTCCTGTAGATCTCATCTGTGTGAGGTGGAAAGCTGTACTGGAGAGACTGGTCCCAACACCATGGAGAAGGCTTCTATTCAGCCAGTGTCCCAGGAGAAGCATGTGCCCCTCCCACTACCCTGCAAAAGCTCATGGTTTCCATTCCCTCATGTTTCTCCTGCCTGTCCTGAAGGGTTTCCTAGTCCAAATGTTTAAATACTGGCTATGGGGTCCTTTCCCACATATATCCATAAAAGTGCGACAAATACTCCCTGGGAAGGGAGGATGTATTGAGAGGCTGGGAAGAAAGGCACAGACAGGAAACAAACTAGCAATGAACACAGCCAGCACACAACTTTTGTCAGCTTCCTAAAATTACCCCAAAGCACAGGGCAAGATGAACAAAAGCCTGTCCTTAGAAGCAAACCTACTGATCAAATGCCTTCAGAGGTGTCACCCTACCTAGATGACAAGGCAAGGCCTTCCAGGAGCTAAACAGTCTCTGTGCACCTTGGTGTGACCTCCTTCAAACATCCTATCCCTCTTCCAACTTTTTCAGAGCCAGCTTTATTCAGTCAGGGAGTCCATTGACATTCTGGTTTGTGTTCAGCTTTACCTCTTTGTCTCTCTGCTCTTTGTATTTATTATGTGGTGTCCTGTCTCAGTGCCTTGGTTACCAAGGGCAGAGCCTGAATAAAGGGAATTGCAAAGCAGGGAAGGGCACAGCTACTCGTGCAGGGCTGGGGAGCCCGGAGTGCTGCGAGGAGAGGCACTGTGAGAAGGGCACAGAGATAAGGCAGCTCCTTCCTCAGCACTCCTGCCTCCCATACACAGCTCATTTTCTATCTTCGGAGAAATCAACGGGAAATCCAGCTGAAAAACAGGGAAAAACACCTTCAAAACCAAAGGTGATAGAAAAACTATTCAATCTGGTTTTTCAGATCAACGGCCTGCTATGCTTGAGGAGACAAATTTCCTCTGCTCATTTTGCCAGCACTTATCCCATGTGTTTGTGAGCTGCCTTGTCAGACAGCAGGGCGACAGATGGGTTCACTCTCCAGCCCCTCCTCTTCCCCTCATTGTCCTCAGAGGTGCAAGTGTAGCCACATGTCACAGCTCTGCTCTTGACAAACCCCCACAAAAGGGCAGATGGCCCAGTCACTTTTACTCCTATTTCCCTCCCAGTGACAAAGCCACCCTTGGCTGGTCGTGGCAGGATTCAGTCCCCAGCTCACCCTTCTCAGTTACCTCTGTTCCACTCTCCACCTCCCCGTGTCCCCACAGGCAGCAAAACAAACTCCTGCCTCCCCCAGTCACAGCTCTGCCAAGCCATCCCTGGAGCTGCGGTCCCTGGAGCTCAGCTGGTGACATCCTTCCCTGGACATCCTTCTCCACCTGAAGCCTCTGCACAGCTAAACCCGCCCAGGAGAAAACTTGAGCCGTGATGGAGCACACGGATGGAGGGTGGGGAGGAGGGGAGGGTGGGGTGACTCACTGGCCCCGGGGACACAGCCAGAACCTGACTAATGCTGTTTCCTCAGCCCTCCTGGGCTGCTAATTGAACACATTTCATTCAGCAGGCTCACCTGCGGGGATGAGTCACGTGGCAGGCACGGATACGCTCCCAGCTTCTCCCAAATCCTCCCGCCAGATGCAGGGACCGCACAGCAGCGCCCTGCCCTGCCCTGCCCTGCCCTGCCCACCTCCCGCTAGCAGAGCAGCACAGCCAAACCCCTGCAGCCTTTGCACTGGCTCCATCGCCTCTGTAGGGCTGGCGAGGGGCAGCAGAAGGGAAACACAGCCAGAGGGGAGAAGTAAAGGGGGGAAGGATGTCTCATCCACGGCCTCCATCTCCCTGTGAAGGGCTCCTCCAGCACACGAGAGCCCTCCTTTCTCCAGAATCTGCATCCACAGGGCAGCATTTGAACGGGGAACTCGCTGCACCACTAGGGGAGAAAATTTTGCTAAGAGATATAGACCAGAATTGCAGAAGGACGTGGGAGAGGGACCAGCTCTGAGAGCCTTTGTCCCTATCCATATTCCCTTTGTCCCTATCCACATCCCCTTTGTCCCTATCCATATTCCCTTTGTCCCTATCCATATCCCCTTTGTCCCTATCCACATCCCCTTTGTCCCTATCCACATCCCCTTTGTCCCTATCCATATCCCCTTTGTCCCTATCCACATCCCCTTTGTCCCTATCCAAAACCCCTTTGGGAAACAGCTCCTATGATCATACAGGACACAATATTCACTCCTCTCACATCTTCCTACCAGTACAGCTGCCTTGGCTATGGAGAGCACACTCCTGCTGTCCCAGTCTGGTTCAAGGAGAGCAGAAGCACTGGTTCCTTCCAAAGGGTTGAGCTGGGCTTCAGCAGCTGCAGAGCCACCCTTGAGAAGTGGCTTCAGCCTGAGATGTGGCAGAGCACAGATGGGTGCTGCCACAGGCACTTCAGGAGTGCTGAGGACAAACGTATCAGAAAAGCCATCAGGGTGTCACCTCGGTACCTCTCACCATCTCTAGACACTGCTGGAGTCAGGCCCAGGCTCCCTGGGGCCCAGCCTTGGCAGGAAGCCCTCCCTCCTCTGCCCCTTGAAAGCCAAGTCACACGTCAGCCTCGCCTCCCCTCTCACAGCAGCTGAACAGCACAGGCACCACTGAAGGCTCAAGGCCTCGTCCTGCAGGAGCACAGAGGGTCAGTCCCTGGGAAATGAGGGCCAGGTCCTGCCCATCACACCAGGGATGAACTGACACCATTGGCACCAGGGGGGTTTTAGCACACCAGGGAGCAGATCCTACCCCAGGTACCAACTGCTCATCATCCAGCATTGCGTTGCAATAGGATCTGCAGGGTCTGGATCCACAGAAATGCATTTGGGGCAACGATTTTTCCAGGCTTTAGTTAAACCAAAACTGGAGCATGTCCCTATTTAAGCTTTAAACATTATTTCTTCCACTTAAAACTGAGTAAACAGATGAGTCAGCCCTTCCCTCCAACCTGTGCTCTTGTGTCCCCTGCAGGTTTCCCCTCACAGAGTAGGCAGCCTGGGAGTCAGTGACATCATTTTAATTATTCTGGTGTTTAGTTACTATGCAGTTGCCTTTGCTAAGTCTGGAGGAGCTCCTACAATTATCTTCCTACACATTCAGCTGTAAGCACAGCAGCTCAGAAACACCAGGCTGCCTTCCCTGCTCCACCAGACACTTCAGGGGAGAGAGCAGAGCTCTCCTTAGGCAGCCACAGCAAGGAAGGCTCCTGCCTCACACCCACGTCCTACTCCAGGCTCCAATCCTCTATCCCCTCTCCCAGGGAGCTTCAACACAGAAATGCAAATTTCAACGTTTTCAAGCACATTTTGGCACAGAGGACTCAGTAGGGATAAGCAGAGGGATGGAAACAGTGGGTGAAGTTATCACTGATGAGAGTTTCTAAAAGTTCTTATTGACTTACTCCCTTAGGAATTTTGCTCTTGGAGGTGCATCTTCTCCAGCAGCCAGGTCCCTCCCACCATGAAATTGAAAGAGATTGTGAAAGGAGCAGACTGTTCACATCAGGGCTCCCTGTCCTCCTTCCTCTCTGCTCGTGAATTAAGACTTAAATTTCAACTTGCAGAAAACACTTTTGGGACTTAACTCCCACTCACTTCTGTTTTTCTTAAAGGTCAACTCATTGCAACCACCTAGATTCCAGCTAGGATTTCAGCTTAGACCTTCAGGTGCTCTGGACTCGTACATTTGTCATATTATCAACACAGAAACTATTTGAGAAGAAAAATAAAAGAGTAAAATGTCACCTCTCAGAGTGAGAACAAGTCCTTTGCTTTCATTCAGATCCAGATATTTTTCCTCAGCCAGCTGCTGCCACTGAAGAAAGCCCATGAACATTTGCTCCCAGGCTGTGCCAGCCACAGCCCTCAGTCAGTGCTGGGGGGCTCAGGTCTAAGAACAAACCCTGGCAGCTCAATCAGAAAGGGCTCATTTGCTGTAATTAATATTCAGCCTTTCTGCAGCATGGGAAACATCGATTGTTCTGTGAGAAATAAATCATGTGTCTTTCTTGGGAGGATTTTAATGAAACCTCCCCCCTCTTTTCCTGGCACTCTCAGGCTCAGGGTAAAAGGAAAAAAAGAAAAACAACATTCCAGCATCTCCCCATCAACCCTGAATCATGTAGTGGCCCAATCAGGCTAATTAAGATGTCTCCTGTGTGCTGAGGGAGGCTTTACCCAGCAAATCCAGCCCCACTGTTCATTATATTGCCACAGCACAGCTAATTACTCCTGGCTTTAGTGGGAAGAGGAGCAGAGCAGCTTTGTGTGCAGCTGGGAAAAGGGCTGAGCTGGATACAGTCAGGTTCTGCCTTTCCCTTTGGTCCTACCAGCTCTCCTGGTGCTCTGAAGGCTACAGGATGGAAGAAGAGGCTGAGCTGGGTGGTTTTCTCTCAGAAGAACATCACAAACACCTAAACATGCTGGAGACACCTTTATTTTATCTCCAAACTCGCAGCTTCAACAACAGTTAACCAGGGAGCCTGCCTTGAACAGGCTCTGGGACCAAACCACCCTGCCAGGGGGTGTGGGTACCTGCTCCAAAAGGGGTGGCACCCTGCACTCGTGCACCCAGGAGGGAATGGCAGCAGTGCCCAGCCCAGGGTGGCACAAGGAAACGGGCCACAGGCAGCCTCAGAGCCCTCTGACCCCCTGGCCACGGGGAAACCCAGAGCTTCCTCTCACTCACCACGGCTTCCTCTGAAATTAATGGCATGGGATCAGAGAAGAGCCAAGCCAAACAAGGTCTGAGTCATGCCAAAAGCTTCTTCTGGCTGCCTAAGAGTGGAGTTTGACATCTCAGGGCTCTGATTTCAGCACCAAAATGAGCTGCTAAGAAGGAAAGCTGACATGCTGCTGTCCTCTAGTTCCTAGGTCTAAAAATTTCAGATGTTTTACAAGTATTTATGACCCAAACCTCAGATGAAGGCTGAAGACAGGAGAAAAATGAGGATCATTTTATCCTTGGAAAGTGTGGGCTGCTGTCTCAGATAAAAATCTACAGTACTGCTGAGAAAAGCAACTCTACTGTCCTTTAGTAGAGGAAAGGAAAACAGGAGAGAGCAGTGGGTGGCTCAGGAAAAGACAAAGCCACCAGTGACAGTCCAAAGGTGCTGAGGAGCTGCAGCACCAGGGACCAGGCAGAGCAGCTGAGCCTTGATGTGTTAAAGACAGCACATAACTCCATTCCTCTAATCTCCCCAAACCACCTCATGGTCCTAATTCTTTAAAATGCTTATTTAAAAGCTGCAAAGGTCTCAGATATGTCCCATGGGCTGGGGGAGATGGCCCAGCAGTCAGTGTTGCTCCAGATGAGTACAAGGCAGGGTGGCACACAGCTGATGTACAGAATTGCTCACACAGAACAGATCCCAGGAGCCAGTGAGGAGCTGGGACACCTCCACCTGCCAGCTGTGCTTTCCAGGAGTGTTTAATCCCTGCTTTAAAGAGGAATGGGATAACTTCTGAGGATATCGAGTTCCAAGCAAATTCCACAGTTCCTTTAGTCTGCTCCTTCCTCACCTTGATGATGGGCTAGAAAAGGGCTGTGCTACTCCAACTGGGTTTGACTCATAAATCCTGCACAGGAGGAATCTGGGACAGCACTGACAGCAGTGAGGGGACAAGAGCTGGGACCTGGCTGTGTCATCTGGAAAGAGCTGGACAGTTTTCATCAAATAACAAGGAGTGAGGTATCTTTAAACAAGATCCATGGCCAAGGGTGATGAAACAGGCAATGGGAAGGAAGACAGATGCAGGGAAGGTCTAAGGACCTGGCAAAGAGAGCAGTCAGCACTGCTTGTGCCACTTGGGGAGTGGAAATAGGCAAGAGAAGTGAGCAGCACCCCTGGGAGGATTGTTCTAAGCTCCAGAAGGAGCAATGGAGCCTGGACATTCAGAGAGCAAGACAATTTCAGCACTGAGGGAAGGGTAGCCAAAGGGAAACAATCTTCTTGCTCTTTATGAAAGAAAGGATTTGTTGGGCTTCTACTTTTTTAATGTACCAACTCCAGAAGTTAGCACCTGCTACTTTCCCTTAGGGAATAAAATAAAAAAACCCTCACAGTCAATTCCGAGCCCTTGAAGCACACTTTGAGAACAGAATTATTGAGCTGTTTAAAACCAGAGGGAAGTTTTACCAAAATGTATTGCACTCTGATTGCCTTGTTAGTGGCTCTGTCAGGACAGCTGGTCTGTTTTAAGTGCTGATGATTTGAGGACTTTTTGTATAGCACAATGAGAACTTGTCCCTCCACACAAATATAATAAATAAAAACAAGGTATGTTTTTATATACAAAGCCAGAGTTCCTTTGTGCTATGGGTTTGAAATTGGAAAATTCCCTCAATTTGCACACTGCAGTGCTGCTTACTTGTGATTTTGGCTGTTTATAATTCTTCAGTCCAACTGGCACAGGGGTTTCAGCACCTGTCCAGGCTGCCCCCACCCAGGCATTCCTTGGCCACGCTGCTGCCAAAACACCCCACACAGCAAGGTAAACCCAACAAAGCAGAAAGTGCCAGCAAGGGGAAGCTGGCAGCACAACCATCTAGCATAGGAACAGAACATCCTTCCTGAGCCTGCAAGAGTTTCTGGTCTGCACATTTTCTTTTATTCCATGTCAGACAAAAATACTTAAACTGGTCAGAGCGAAGCTCGTGCTTAGAGCATCTCTGCTGAGATTGCAGAAGTTGGGTGCTTGAGCTGAATGAACACTCCATTCTCTGTCCTGGGCTTAGGAAAGGCCCCTGCCCTCACACACATCTACCTAAAGCAGCTGCCAGCCTTTTTTGAGCTGAACCTGAGTGGGACATCTGCATCCCCTGAGGGCTGGCACACAGCTGGCTGTGACTCCAGCTTCCCACAGGTTTGTTTCCATGACCATCTTGCAGGGTCAAGCAGGGACATTGTTTCAGCAAAGCTTCCTTTTCTTCTGGGGATTTATTATTGATGTTTCTATGGTTCTCATCTTCAGCTCGGGCCTCACAAGTAAGCAGCACTGCAGTGTGCAAATTGAGGGAATTTTCCAATTTCAAACCCATAGCACAAAGGAACTCTGGCTTTGTATATAAAAACATACCTTGTTTTTATTTATTATATTTGTGTGGAGGGACAAGTTCTCATTGTGCTATACAAAAAGTCCTCAAATCACCAGCACTTAAAACAGACCAGTCAATAAACCTTTTTTAATTTAAAAGCTGAATGAATTTCTGCTGAACAAATTACTTGTAGAGCTTTTTGCCCTATTGAACCATTAGTTTAAAAAAAAAAAACTCCCACATTTGATTGTCTGTGAAGTCAGAAACGGATTTCAGCCTGTTTTGGTGTACAGTAACAAATCCAGAATGGAGCAAATCAATACCTCTTGAATGGATTTGCCTGCAGCTGTGCTCACACCTTTATTTACTTCCTCCAAATTTCTGGGTTTATTTACTTTGCTTGGATAAGCTGAAGCCTGGGCTTATTCTTCTTAGGTGTGTATGTAAGAACTGTCCCTGCTGTTCACACATGGTTGGGTCAAGATAAGAGAAGGATTAAACATGATGTTTTATTGTGAGCACAACTGTGCACACACAGGCCCATCACACGCTGGCATGGAGTATTTAACAAACCTGAAATGCATGTGAAACTGCTCTAAATGCAGTGATTATTCAGATAATTCAGATTCACAGAGAGGGTGTCCACACAGGGGAGGCAGATCTGAATAGCTACAGCACAATTACAACCCTACCATTACTCTGGATAATTTCCTAGCAGACGTGCCAGACTCCCCCAGCACACAACACAGCCTTAGAGCCAGAGATCCATAAGCCAATTTACATGGAAAATTAGGAGGTGTCAGAAGAGGCAGAATTAGACAGGTCTCAAGGATATTAATTCCTGCTGCCTTAGCCTTGAGTTTTCAACATATCATTAATTTGAGATCGCTGATGTTATGCTGTGAAAAGAGGGAATGCTCCACTCACGCTATGCTTGTGTTGGGTGAAGATAAAACCAGCTCCAGAACCAGGCTGCATGTGTGGGTCAAAGCTCTTCCAGCCCAGCACAGCGAGACCCTCAGTCCCACAGGGTGCAGGGATCAATCCCAGCTCCCAGAGCTCACCCCTACCCCAGGCACCCCAGACCCCAGTGCAGCAGAAAGAGATGACAAACGACACCGAGATTCTTCCACAAAGAGCTGTTCATTTCAAAGCTTAGCCAGCACCACCTCTTCCTATTTTTACTTCCTCTCAGGCTCCCTGTGCAAGGCTCTAGGCACCCAGGGCTGGGATAACTTTGCTCTGGAGCACACACACCTCCCTCCCTCCCTCCCAGCACTGTCAATCAGTTTGATGCAGAGTGGGGTAGACCACACCCAGCACCACCCCAGTCTAGTTCACTGTCTTCGAATTTATGATACATCTGCAAGCAATTTGCTCTGGGACAATGAAGTCACAATTAATTTGCAGCTGGGTGCAGTTACATCAATAACAAAGTGGGTGAGGGATGCAAACTCGCAGTGCCTGCACAGAGCATACTAACCATCCTTTTAGGCAGAGCAGCACACAGCAACAAGCCTGTGGCTGCACCAGTGAGTCATTACAGGAGAGAACAGAGCTCCCTTTGGATGCTGTTATCAATTTTTAGCTCTTCCCAGGAGCTGGGGCTTCACACAAAGCCAGGAGAGCAAAGGGCCCTTTCTGCTGGATTTAACAAACACAGCTGTGACATGCTGGGCTTTGGTCACATTGCTTCCCACACCTCCAGCCCACAGCTGAAGTGCTCCCCTGCCAGTGATACCCGCTGTGCATCCACACAGAGAGCCAGGGCTCTTCTTCCCTGGCTGGGAGGCAGCTCAGCTCCACAAGAAGGGCAGAGCAAGCAGATCTCAGTGCCAAATGCCCCTACCCTGCCCGGGAAGCACCTCTGCACGTTTGCTGGTTTTAATACAGAACGTGGCTTGCTTTTTCTCTCCTCTCCTTTTCCCAAACAGCAAAGGCTGGGAGCCCAGAGGATCACTGTATCTCACTGGTGTGTCAGACACAGCAATTCCCACCCCGGATCCCCTTTCTGGCCTTTTGGGCATGATCACACTATCAATACATGACTTGTTCCAGTTCACGCTGGCAGTGCTGCGGACCCCAAGGATTCAGAAACATCAGCCTTGACACCAATTATAACCCAATAACACAGGCAGCATCTCTCCTCCTCCACAGCTCTCCCCCAGGGCAGGAGATCAGCCTTGCAGGGGCTACAAGGATAAACATCAGCAGGTTCCCAGCTCTCAAATCCCTGGAGGGTGCCTGTGGGGTCTCTCCCACCCACTCACCACCCCACAACCAGCAGTCACTTTGGGCTCTTTTCCTTGGCTCTTGGTGCTGGTGTGATGGGATTTTAACCCTCTGGCAACTTAGCTCTGCCATAACAGGTTCAGCATTGCTGGGCTATGTGCTGGGCACGACAAATTTCTCCCCGGGATCTCATATAATTTTCTCCACCTTGAGAGGGAAGCTGCCTCTGAAGAACAAGGCAGCAGCAGCTAAAAATCAGACTAGACAGCTAGAGCAGGACTAGGACCACATGGCCATGCAGGCTGCTGCTGGAGGCAGTGCTGCTCCAGTGCCTTCACACTGAATTCACACCCACCTTGTTAATAAGACCTTTTGAGACAGGCCATGAAATTGCATTAAATTAAATACCAAGACAGGCTACCACAGCAGAGGCTCTTCCTCCCAGGAGCCTGAATGCATTTTAACTCATAATTAAGAGGACAGGTGAGGGGAAATGTTGTATTTTCACATTAGCATTTCTCCTCTTCTCAGAAGAAACAGCAAGCAACAGCTCCAGAAATTTATTTATCTTGTGAGTTAAAGTGAGGGAGGAGAAGCAGACTGGCAGGGCTGCTGCAGAGCAGTGGAAGAGGGAGATGGCCTCAGCAGCTCTTTCCACCTTCCAGCTGAAATAAAGACCCTGCCCAGCTGTAGCTCCTCATTCAATTTTAGCCTTGCAAGAAGGCAACAAGCTCTGATCTCTCTGTAGACACCCCAAGCACCAGCCTGCCAAACCAGCTGTCCCTGCAGCAAGGCACTTCTTCCTCCCAGATCTCTACTTCAACCTGTAGCTTTTTCAAGAGACTTAAATTCACTTAAAGGCACAATTAAAGCTCAATCTTTCATGTTCTTTATCCTTAAAGAGCTGCAAAACTGGAAAGTCCTTCACAGCCTAGCAGGACCAGGCCATCCTGCATTAAACATTGGACAACAGAGTTGCATTTGTGCAGTGGTTAAAGCCAAATATTAATTACCACTTGCTAAACCCAACCCAGGCCAGTCCCTAGTTTGCTGAGCAGCCACACAAGAAGGATTTTGGATACCTTTCAGCAGCACCTGCTGAGACCTCTGCAGGCCACCCAAATGATTTAAAATTTAAAGTTCAATTCAGCCCTCTCCCTGTAGGTACCCAGTTTGTGATACCTGGCAATGGGGCTGTGATCCAGCCTGACCCCCAATGGGCCTCAGCTGTGGAAAAGAGGTGAAAAAGCATAGAATGGAATGAAGGACACAGGTGTGATGCATAAACCATGAGGAGTAGAAAAGGGTTGGGCTGGAGAAGCAGGAGCAGCAGACCCTGCAGATGCCTGTACCCATCATAGGCTCATGCTGTCCCTCTGTGTGGGCAGAGAGGATGAAGCCTCCTGACAAGGTATGGTGTTACCCTGTTGTGGCTGTCCCAAATGTGACCTGTGATGTGGAGTGTGCTGTAACATCTCCTCCTGTTCCAAATGGGAGGAACACTTCCCTGCAGCCAGAAGCTGTGACTGAGGTGTGAGCCACCAGCCATCCTCCCCTGCACAGGAGCAGTGTTGTGCAGGGTCACTCTGGCACCTGCTGGGCCCCTGCAGCCCCCAGCTCCTCCTTTCCCCGTCTGCCTCACGGGGACAGAGGTATTTTTAGTACAGCTGGTGTTTTCCAACCAGAAATGGCACTTTCCTCCTGATTTACTGGCAGGGGGCGCAGCCTTAAGCAGTGGTGAGGAGCAGGATGCAGAGTCCAAAGGGATGAATCAGGCAGAGCAGTGAGGCTTGGGGGAGCTTCAGCCTCCAGCTGGCAGAGCAATGCACAACTTGGGGGATGCCTTTTGCTGCTGAGGCCAGCCCAGGCCCCTGTGCTGCATCCTCCAGGAGGGACCTGCCCTGGGTGCTCACTACAGCTCATTTCACCCGTTCAGATCCAGCTGCAGATTCTCACTTCTGCCTACAGGGAACTCAAGTGGCAAAAAGCAAACCCAAGAAGTTTTGACTCGGGAGAAAGCCAGCAGTGCTGTTCCCAGCAGCTGTGCAGGCAGGCAGTGGCTCATGACCCCTTTAGGGTCACAGTGGCTCTGTCACCATGGACTGGTGACTCTCCAGCACGTCGCTGACAGTGAGGTGGGACAGGGTCCTGGAGGTCTTCCCTCTCTGGCACTGTGGCAGACAAGCTGTTCCCAGGCTGGCAGGCAGAATTATCCAGTTTTCCAAGCACAGTGGAGGATGAAGGCAGTGACAGACTGCCAGCACTGGGTAACAGGATCCCTTCCCTATTAGGCAAGCTACATCCTAGGAAGTAACAGCAGTGTTTCACTTGGACAGGATGAGGGTAAAATGGGCCCATCCAAAGCAAAGACTCCTGAGCTCACTTTGCAAGTTTAATTCACTATATTGCACTCCAGAAACTGATACTAACTAAAGCCTGTCAGTCACACAGTAAACAATTCCAGCTTTGTAGGTCGATCAAGAGCAGTTTTGTGAGCAGATGACATGTGAGATGGAGTATGTTTTAGTTATTTTTTTCTAACTGCAAGATATCATTTGGCTTCCAGGCCAAAAGCATTTTTATTTCAAAAGGTAGATAAGCAGTTTCCAGAGTTCATTACTCTCACAAGCTCTTCTTTCAGGAAACACAGCCCACTCACGATGGAAAAGAAATTCCTTGTATGAGACAGGGAGAAGCCATTCAAGATCTGTTCACTTTAGACTGAGGCACTTCGAAGGCAGCAACCACTTACAGAGCACCTCAGCATCTCTGTAAATTGGGAAACTTACATTTTAAGGATACTTAATGGTCTGCAGGAGCTAAATAGCTTGTTCACATCCAACCTGAGAAGACTTATTCTGTTCCACTTCTGCAACAGAATCATTCCACTTTCTGTAAGGAAAAAAAAAATCAGCCTCCACTCACACACAGGCAACAAAGTAAGTTCCCCAAATCTTGTCCCACCATGCCAGGAGCCTGACTCAGAGTCCCTTGCCCCCAGGGAGCCATGTCCCCAGCACAGAGCAGGAGCTTTGGGCTCACAGTCATCCTTGCTCAGGTCACAGCAGCTCACCTGGCTCAGGAAAACCCTGCTGAGCCATGGACACACACTGGGACCCAGCCCAGCTCGATGGGAAGGGCAGGCTGAGCTCCAGTATCTCTTTTGCTTGGAATTAAATCTGCTCTTCCAGCAAAGTTACAGCAAAGCTTGTGACTTCCATAAGGACAAGCGTAAGAGAAGAGATCAGCTGGAATGAGGCAGCAGACAGAGAGATGCCACTGCCACCTTCTCCTCCAAGGAGCCTCTCCCACGCCTCTAGGAGGGAAGCAGCTTCTTGGGTCTGGATCCTGGCCCCTCCAGAGCTGTCAGGGCTCCCACAGAGTCAGGAAAAGAGTCATAGTCCTGGCAGGCAAAGTTGCAAACACATGGACCCACAGCCCAGCACCTCCCCTGAGCACAGGCTGGAACAAACACCACGGCAGGAGCCACACAATACCTTCCCAACCTCCAGAAAAACCCAAACTAATCAGCAGATCTCTTTGCTTTAATCATGTGCACCGAAGGGCAGAGCAGGACAGAGGTTTCTCATTAACACTGACCTATCTGCCCTGGAAAATCCATCTCATCCCCCTCAGCACGGGAGGCGCAGGGACAGAGTGCTACAAAAGGAAGAGGGACAGGTTCCCAGCTTTGTCCCTGCCCAGCACTGAGGCTTCCACTCCATTACAGGAGACCTCAGCCTCGTCTGCACACAGGCAAACCTCAAAGAGAACAAAGTATTTAAATGAATCAGCTTTTATTACCAAAGAGAAGATGAATTCCTATTTGTTTTCAGGATTGCAATTTTCTCCCCACGCTGCGGAGGATGTGAACAAACAAGCAGGGAATGAAAGGGATTAATGAATGAAAGGGTGGGAGCTGGGCTCCCAGCTGCAGGGAGAAGGGGGAGACACTCACCACAGTGAGACTGGTAGGGGGAGAGAGCCACTATGGCCAGTGCTCAGCACCACAGACATCCCTGGCACCCCCTGCTCAGATGTGGATGGATTAACTATCATCTCTGGAAGGACTCACTTAAGGGAAAATCAAACAAAAGGAAAGGCAGGAAGGGTTTAAAGTTTAGATCAACCACACATGGCATAGGAAGGGCTGTTTTTACAGAAACGCTGAACTTCCAGCTGCTGACACCACTCAGTTCCCAACAGCTTTTGTCCTCTTTAAATGATGGACCCACCCACATGACAGTCGTTTCCTCCACAAGTCTTAGAAGATGCATCTTAAAAGATGCAGAAAACCAAAAAGGCATTTGTTATTTAGTAAGGAATTTATACCAAGCATTGCTCATTTGAGACCTATTGACTCTCCCAGCTGGATCAGAGAGATGCAGCCCTGTGGAAACTGCGAAACAAGGAAAATTAAATCTTCTTTTTCCCTTATTCTCAAGCTATTTTAAGTCAAGTCCAACATCAGGGGATTAGAGGCAAAGTTTGGGATTAGGATTAGTTTTCAGCCTGGTGTGTGAGCTGCTCTGCTTCACATGGCAAGTTGGTTTCTGGTGCTGATGGCTCCCAATAAATTGAATTAACTCATCCTTTGCTCTCAGTGCTCAAGATGAAGCTTTGCTTTGTCTTCCCAGTGCTTGGGGATGATGGGACATATGAAAGCCACATTAAAGCCACCATGGTTTGTTTTGGTGGGAGAAGTGACACTGCCTTCTAAATCCAAAGACCTGGCACCCATCATGCTACTATAATTTATGTCTTAATTTAAAGGCAAGCTCAATTTGCAGATTAATTATTTTAGCCTGTGACTGGTTGAGCTTGTAATCACCTGGGTGAGAAATTGCACAGCCATTAACTGATTGTACATTGAGCATGTAAATGTTGGTAAAGAGGTGTCACCTAATGGAGACTGATGTCAGGGAACTGCAGGCTGCAGCCAGCAGAAGAAAGTCACAGTGCAAAGCAGGTCAGGGGAGTGGGTGGCAAACAAAACCAGAGGCCAAAATACTTAAAAACATTCAAATCAGCCTTCGGGAACAACAGGCAAAACCAACACAAGATTTTCAGGGACTGGGAATTATGGTGGAAGCTGCTGGGATTTCTTGCAGGGAGCGCTGGGACAGCAGATCTGGGAGATGAGCCACTGGTCAGGACAGCCCAGCCCCGCCAGTGAGAGTCAGCATGGACAGATCTCAGGATGATTGACCTTCAAACCACAGGGAGGCTGCAGCAGATGAAGCTCTGGCTGCCACAAGCCTGGATTTCAGAAGCATCACTTCTCTCCTGCCAAGCTATTCCCTACTGCAGCTCTTCCCTTGCAGCATCCTTGGGATGCAGCACATCTCACTGACCTGCTGATCCCAGGCCTGGGGCAGGGTCAGTGCCCCTGGGACCTTGGGGCACACAAGAAGAGATTGCCCAGCTGCATCCCACCCCTGGCCAGGGAGCAGCTGGGGCCTCTCACAAGCACTGACACACAGTGCTCCTCTCACCCTCACCAGGGAAGGTCTGAGCCAGCCTCTAGCCACCACAGGGGCTGCCCCAGGTGGCTCCTTTCTGACAGGAGCAGAGCAGTAACAGATGAGTTTCTGACCTCAGGGTAATTCTCACAAACCCGTGGAGAAACCCCCACTTTGCTTCTGGAAGCTTCACTGCCCAGCAGTGCCAGGCTTTGGTTCTGTTTGGGCACCTCTCTTCAGAGGAACCAGATTTTCAGCTTAATTACTAAAGTCCAAAGCTGTGGGGCACCCAAGGCTAGAAATGGCTTTAGAATAGCAAGCCCAAGTGTGTTAGCTTTCCTAAAACAGGACAAATGGGAAACAAGGCAAGATCAGAAGTTATTTATTCACTGTGGGCTCAAACCTTGGAGAGCAGTTTGCCACCCTCAGGGCCCACCTGCGGGATGTCCCCCTCCACAGCACCAACACTCCCACCCCAGGACTCTTCTCCTTGGCAGCCCAAGGACTCTGTCAGCACAGTGCCAGCACTGCTGGGACAGGCAGGCCAAGGGGCAGAGGGAGGGAAAGCTTCTCACCTCCCTGGGCATGATCCCAAAATGGGCTGAGGAAAGGTGGCACCACCCTGCAGAGCTGAAGGAAGCTGGGAGATAGCAGAGCACCTCAGCTCATCAATGTTAACAGCTCCCACAGACTCCCAGGTGAGATTCAGTTCTCCAAAGGATCTGGGATTTATCACCACAGCCAAAGCACTGGGAACCAGTGCAAACACTGTTGGATGGAATCTGTGAACACTCATCCAGGGCTGGAGGTAAGACAAGTGGCCAAGCCAGGCTGCAGTCTGCATCCAGAGCCAGCAGATGTGGATCCTCCCCCAATTCACAGCCCCCTCCTTCACTGCCAGCTGCCCACGAAGCTGCTCAGCAGCACAAGGGCTGATACTGCCCATTGATGCAGAGTGAGCCTCTGGGCTCCCAGGAGGAAATGCTCTTACCTGGCACTGTGCTCCCTGTGCACTCAGCCACAGAGAGCTGCCAGGGAAAACCAGGAGCCCCTGGCACCCCAAGGTAAGGCAGGGATCCCCCACAGGGCTGCAGCCCTGCCTGCATGGGATGCACCAAGGAAAGGCAGCACATCTGGCTGGCACAAGTGCCTGCAGGCCCCAGGTACACATCTCATCCCAGCAAACAGGACCCTGGCAGCAAGCCTCACGTGTCTAAAGTTGCAATAGGGTTAAGTCCATCACTCTCCTCTGTTTCCCAGTAAATTCTTGTCCTGAGACAGACCTCGCAGGCAGGCAGAGGAAGCACAGAGCTGCAGCTGCCATTGACAACACAGTCAGAGGCACGTCAGGATCACCAGGACCCTTCTCCAGGATGAAAACAGGCCAGCATCAAAGCTCTGCAGCCATTGCAGCCCACAACTGCAGGATTTCCATCACATTCTTTCCCTTTAACTCCCAAATGCAGCTTTTTGGCAGCAGCAAGCCCCTGATGCACTGGACATTCCTTGAAAAGGATTTGCTGTGTGCATGGTCTCTCCACCAGAGAATCAGGATTTGTCCAAAACCCCATGGCAGCCCCTGACAGCATCCAGTGGTCTCCAGTGATCTTAACCCAAAGGGCCCTATCCCAGCAAAGCAGCAAGGACCCCAAATGCAGCTCGGCCTACAAAAACCAAAAAAGAAATGTGAGAAGCTCAAATTCATGTCTATGATTCTTGATTATCTGCATTATCAGGAATTTAACAATGCAGTTGGGGGAGCAGAGATAAAGTGTTCCTCCTGCCCCAGAAAGCCCCACAACCCACACCTGAAAGGACTGAAGGCAGAATGAGAAAAGTTCATTCTTCACTGAGAAGGAAAACTTTCCTGAGGAATGGAAAGATGACAAAATCTGCTTTGCTGTGGCAGAGCTTCCAGGGAAATGGGGCCAATTACAAAACCTGCTTGGGATTTAGCAGGCAGCTGCTGGGAAACGTGCTGGTTTGTATGGAGAATGAGAAATTAGGTTGGAGAATTATTAGGGATAAAAGAGAGGAGCTTTCCATGCCCCACACCCAAAATCACTTAATCCTTATCAACAGCAGGTTGCACAGCTGGAGCTACAGGCCCATCACCCTGGGGACCACAGAAACTGCCCAGGGTTCCAGCCAGGCTCTCCATCCTGCTGCAGGGAGTTTCAGCCTCACCTTGCAACACTGGAGCCTTTGGCTCTTCCCCCTGTGACTCTGTGTGAGGTTTCTTGCTCTTTAACACCACCTGCAGTGGGTGGGTATGTTCTGATTTTCAGTTTTACACAAGTTTTTGCAAGTAGGATCAAGACAGTCACACATGCTGTGCAGAGGGGCAGCTCAGCAGCACCAGGACCAACCAGCAGCACTCAAAGCTGGACACATGGTGAGGTCCCAGTCCTGCAATCCTGCTCCTGGGCCTCCAACACCTCTTGGAGACATCATCTCCCTTCTCCCCTAGGAGTTATTTACCCTTTGGGGTGACAGATTCAGGTTATTTGCTTGCCTGGGAGCTGGTTACTTTGCTGCTAGATGGACTGTTCCCCACAAAAACCAATTGCATCTTTGGTGTCCCTAAGCAGCAAGGGCACCTCTGGAAGGGTCTGGCCCTTCATTAGTCTCCAGACAATTTTCCATGCACCACAGAAGGGAGAGGTTTCATTAATTACAAGGCCAAGCCATTCCCCAAGCAAGGCAGCAGCTAACAAAGGAAATTACTCACTGGCCTCCCAACAGTTACAACTTAATTAAACAAGGATCTTTCCTCAAAGGTACCATCAGATTTCTGGTGCCTTGCTAGAGCTGAAAGAGGAACCAAGCAGCCTTCAGCCCCAGGGCTGCAATTGCAGGTGGAATTTCCAATGCCAGAGAAAGGCACTCAATTTTCTTGCAAATGGATCTCATCAAGAGCAATGCTTCCCTGGAGGTCTTCCTGTCCCAGAGTGGTGCCACAGCCCAGAGCTGCAACATCTCATTTCACCCCTTTGCACAGGGCTCAGATCAGGTGTCTCTCCAGCATCAGGGCAAGCACAAGGGGAGCAGAATTTTAGGTGGACTCTTCCACACTCCTGTATCCCCCTTGGAGTGTTTGTTACCTCCTTGCAGCAGAAGAGCTGCTTGCCCACAAAGCTTTCATCTCCAGCCCATAAAGAAAAGACAAAAACTCGTATTTACCAGGTGTTCTAAGCCTGGTGCTCCATTTCTCTCCACACCACTAGGCAGATCCACCAGCAGCTTTTCCATTTGCAGATATATCATTTAAATAGAATTATGCCAGCAGCAGGGATCATGCTGTTCCTGTTCTATAGCCATGCCTTGGAAACGGATGCAGATTTATTTAATATCAAATTCTGACTTTTCTCAGATCTGTCAGCACAGCTCCCTTGGCTTCAGCATAGCTGAAGTGCTGGGTGCAACTGAAAGCAAGATCCAGCACACAGCACTCTGGAGTTATTAACAGTGCATGAATAATCTGGATACAATGCCCTTCTAATGCCAACAGCAGCATTAAAAGTGCAAAATCAGAGCCAGCAGGAGCAATTTCCCTGCTCTCATATGAGCACAGGCTGCTTTCCACCAGGGAACACCAGGCTTGTCTCTGGCTCACTGAACACGCTCTGGGTGCCAGTTTGGGGATGTTGAGAGCAAGGCAGGGCCATCATCACACTCACCTGCACGGCTGCTTTGTCACAGCCAGGACAAAGATGTTGGCCAGATGTCCAAAACCCCAGAACCTGGACCCTGCAGTCTCACAGTGCTGAAAACAGAGCCCTCATTCCGTGGTGGGAAACACCTCCCTTCCCACCTGACTGTCCTCTTCAGCCGAATGAGGTGCTTGGTTTAGTCAATAGCCAAGTCTGGGCAATTCATGCCATCCCACCAGGAGACAGAATTTCCTCCTTTGGGGTGGAAGTCATTAGCAGACTGCACAGTGTTTCTAGCTGCAATTGGTCTGATTTTATGCTTCAGACAAGCTCTCATTGTGCCTTTTTTTTTTTTTTTTTTGCACGATTAAAGTGCTCTTTGTTATCTGGAAAAGTACTTAAGTGTAATTAAGTCACCCCGTCCCTTCATTTGATAAGGGCTAAGCAGACTGAGTTCTTGCATTCCTTCCCTCCAAGTCTTCAGTATCCTTTTAAAAACATGCCTTCCGAGCTTTCAGCATCCTTTTAAAAACCCCAATAGCAAAGTTGTAGGAGTCACTTCAGCATTTCTGGCCCGAAGAGGCGAACAGATCACCCTGAAACCAACCCTGTTTCCCACCCAGCAGCAAAAGGCAGGGAGACCTTTCCCCATCCTCCACCCCCTTGGAGGCTCCTGCACTTCACCCCTTCGGTAGCAGCGCTGCTCTCCGGTGCTGTCAGCCGGGGCAGGCATCCTGTGACACCGAGAACAGAAGGGTTTCTGTGTCCAGGGTTACCTCTGCATGTGTAGGTGTAGCCAGAGGGTTTAACCTCGCCTGTTCCCACCCCAAATCCTGCTGGGCTGGTGGCATCACTGCTCACACACATTGCAGATCAATTCCAGCTCAACTCCATCCTCATGCTGTCCCCTGCATGGAGGGCAGGTTGCTGCCAGGTATTTCAACATAAATTCCATCTCCTTTCAGGAGTGTACAAAGGAAAAATAAAAAAAGTCTCTCTGGTTGCATTAGGATAAAGTTATAGCTGGCTCAAGCTGACACTGTGCAGCCATTTCTGCTGGAACAGCTTCTTGATTAAACCTACCCATCCCTACAGCTACTGACAGCTCCCAGCAATGCCTGAAGAAAGAAAAATGAGGCTTTGAGGAGAAAGGAGCATGGCTGTTCACCCCAGTGGCATCACCCTCACTTTTCCAAGCCATTGTTCAGAGCACTACATACAAAGATCACATCCCAGCCTGAGCACACCTTTTAAAACCTCACAGATGGACATTGAGAGATTGAGATGACACCAGTTCTCTGTGCTCCCAGCTGAAATAAACTAAATGAAAACATTAATTTAGCTGCACACCAACAAGAGCTGCTCTGGAGCCACACGTGAAGCACAGCTCAGGTGTGCAGAGGTTTGCAGTGAGAGGCACAGCCCTTGCACCCAACTGCTCTTGTGAAGCTCAGTGCCCCCAGGATGACCAACAGCAGCAGCTGTCAGGACATAGGCTGCTCCCCAAAACAGCCAGGAGCTCTGCCAGCTTCTCTGAGGCAAGCACAGGCAGCAGGGCCCAGCATGAATGCAGGTTTTCAAATTAGTTCAATTTTTAGCAACAAATTTATGGGAGAAGAAGGGGAACGCAGTTTGGTTATTGGGAAAGATTTGTGGGACAGTCCCTGCATGTGTGGCAGGAGCTGCCACATGCAATATTCATCCAGATGTCCCAGGGCTGCTGCACACACAGGCTAGACTCCATACCTCCCCCAAGTGCTCTAACACATCAGCTCCCAGTGTGGTTTTAGAGGACTAAAAAAAAAATACCTTTGCTGTGTCAGGTGAAAATTACTCCATCCTTCAGCATAAAGCCTTGTTGAAAAGCAAAAAGCAGACAACTGCCTTTACAATCTGCTCCCAGACCCAGATGTGACTGGCAGAAAGATAACAGCCCTCAGGCACTGAGTGGTTTTCAATTTACACAGTTCTTCCAGTGCAGAAATGCACCACTCCTACAAACCTGCCTTTTTACTCCAGATGGAATCCAATCACACAAAATACCATGTACACATCTGAGAGAAAATTCTCAGGTTATAAGTTTAAAACAAAAGAGAGTTACAGCCACAGAATGGCCTTGGTGTAGGCTCTGAAAGTTGTGTACAGCTTCAAATGCAAGAGGCAGCATTTGGCTGGGAAGTGTTGAGTCAAGGCCAGCTCTGCGCAGAGGTCAGAGTCTTTAAAATCTATTTAATGGTCCCAAAGACAGGGAACCCTGCAGGATCCCACAAGCAGCTGGACATTGGGATCAAAGACCTTCTGGGTATCATGTCAATCCCAGCTTGACTCCTGAAGCCACACAGCCAGGAGGGAGGGAGACCAAAGAGGGTATTAAGGGGGCTGCAAGTGTCCTACAGTGGGAAATCTTCTCCTAGCATTGAAGAGCTGCTGTGGAGTGAAAGCTGGAGAAGAAAGAGCAGAAGGATGAGACAAAGGAGTCAACAATCATCCCGTGAAGACTGCTCCCACCTTCCTCCTCAGAGCAGGGCATGCCAGCTCCTCCAGCCCATCCCCACAAGAGCTGCCATGGACCAGCTTTCAAGCAGCAGCCCAGTTTTCAAATAGCACAAAGCATAATCACAACCATAATCACAACCAGCCTTACTTCCCACCCCTCAGTGCCTGCTTCACACCAGCTGCCAGCTGGAGACTCATCCCTTCCCACTCCATCCAATAGTTCTGCTGGCAGTTTGCTTCCCATAAGAAAAGGAAGCAAGCAGCATCCTCTTTAGCCTTGTGCACCAAGAACAAATCAACCTGCTGTAGTGCTGGAACTGAAGCTGTCTCAACCCATCACGGTGCTGTAGATGGCACTCGGTGTTCACCAGGCTGATTTGTTTGCTGGAGCTGTTAAAATATCATCATTAGTGTAAACTCTTGCTGTAGCACTTGAATTAAACTCAAGAGCTCAGAGAGGTACACACCAGCATCCCAAATAAACTAAGCAGAGACCTTTGAAGCACAGACACAGAAGAGAGTTCAGTGGTCCTGGGAGTGCTGGTGCAGACACTGAACAGCTCCTCAGCCCTCTCTGAGCACTCTATCACCTGCTGCTCCACATCTCACTCTGCTCATGGCCTCAGCCACACAAGCAGCACGGCAGGAACTGTTCATTCCACTTGGTTCAAAGCCTGGCATGCACAGAACAGGTAAGGAATAGCCTGAAGCTTCACGAGCTAATGAGACACTGCAGAGCAGGTCCTTAATCTCCCAATTCCTGGCCTTAAACAATATATCCTCCCTCTCAGTCTCCAGCACAAGCCAAAGGCAGCCTGGGTGTCCTGACTCAGTCACTTGTCTCCCACCTGAAGGCATTTCCCTGCCAGGCATCTCCTTTCATGGAATACTCAGCAGGAAGCAGCAGGATTTTGAGTGCTTCTCCAGACCAAAGCCAGGGGAGACATTTCCAACTACCTGGTGAGCACAAACACATTGCAGAAGTTCTGAAACTCCAGCAAGGAGCGTAATCTGTAGCCTCAAACTCTGCACAGTGAGGCTCCTTCTCCCCAAGCAGGCATCCCAGTGTCAGTCTGTCCAGCTGAACTGTGAGCAAGGTGCCAAGGAAACTGGGGAAATGAGGAAAGTTTCAGCCATTCTCCCCAGACAGAAATAACTCAGCATTTCTCCCAGCCCAGCCCATCACTGAGGTAGGAAAGGCTCCTGACCATTTCAATCAATCTTGCTGCACTCGGTCCGTGGTTCCTTGGTCTTCACATACAATTAACAAAATGCAGTTTCCAGGAAGTGATTGCAAATAAATCCTTAGATGCCTAACAGACAGCAGCTCCAGAAAGTCACACAGGGGCATTTGAGAGCCCAGATTCAGATCAGTACTGGGGTTTCCAGTAGCTGATTGTGTACCACAGCCCTGCACAACAATACTAACTCTGTTTTCCTGCCACTGAGCAGAACCCCGAGAATTGCAGTATGGAAAGTCACACAAAGGCAATTTCTACCACAAATTTAGAAGACAGAGTGAAATTTAAGCTCTTTCCATTTCTCAGCCATCAGGAGGCAGTGGTAGGTGTCAGCAAACCAGAGTACATAGTGGTTATGGAGAGGTATTAACTGCTTAATCCCCAAAGTCCTGTTCTCAAAGACATGTTTGTTTGGTTTTTTTCTTAAAAATCTCCTTCTATCTTCCAAGCCCAGCCCTGATGAGTGACAGCAGAGGTTTAGCCCAGAAACCCTCCTCAGTAATCTCCTGTTTGGACAAAAGTCTCTTTCCATTGCCCTGCCCAAACTCCCAGCTGTAACACGCTGTGGGAATGATCCCAGGCATCCTAAAGCAATAAGGAATTTGCCAAAAGACTCCCAGGTGAGGCTAAAAGACAGACAGATTCCACATCTCCCA
Organism: Irena cyanogastra; assembly: GCA_013397155.1. Classification (NCBI taxonomy): domain Eukaryota; kingdom Metazoa; phylum Chordata; class Aves; order Passeriformes; family Irenidae; genus Irena; species Irena cyanogastra. The sequence goes on from VWZV01006130.1 coordinate 516,009, forward strand.
GACAAGCTGTAACACCTGACACCATTACTTGCTTTGCATCCAAACCCAAATACTTCAGTGTATGCTCAAGGTCTGCCAAATCCTGCTGGAACAGACTGACAAACCACTCCTTCTCATGGTCTACTGTAAGAAGTTTAAGTTGTCTAGATGATGCTCTGAAAGCTCAGCATTGAGATGTTTCCACTAGAATATAATTAAGTATAACAAAAATCAGACAACTGAGTGCTGAACTACAGCTAAGTCATGATTACAGCTTTGCTGGGCAGTCATGATGTGGGCATAGCTCAGAGCAACTGGGATAACACCACAGGTATTGCAACACACACAAGAATTGAAGCACTTGCCAGTTTTAGGAAGTTTCATAGAATCACAGAATGGTTTGGGTTGGGAGGGACCTTAAAGCTCACCCCTTTCCAGACCCCTGCCTTGAACAGGGACACCTTCCACTAGACCAGGCTGCTCAAAGCCCCATCCAACTTGGTCTTGAACATTTGTAACACCCTTTTCTGTCCCAAATCACACTAAGCATCTACACACAAATCCTCCTGGCAGCAGAACACACTCCATGGGTTGCAATGAGGGCGAGAGGATGGGCCATGTTATCCATCTCAGACACTGTTTTCCAAGTGTTACCATTTGTAAAGTCTGAGACACAGCTGGTTTTTGCAGAATTACTAAAATATTTCCAAACACCCTGCCAGGAGCTGCAGGAGTTGTTAACACAGGGATTAAAGCAGGTAGCTGTACCTGGCAGGGCTGCTCTGCTCCAGCACAGAGCATGCAATTCCCACCTGGCTGTGCTACATGAAACTAGAAAAACAATCCTAAGGCCAAACAGTCTCCTGTTTTTTCAAAAAACACCGAGTCTATTTACACCAAGTTCATCCAGGAGTTAACCACAATGAACTTGTGAATACAGGGACTGCACAAACACGACTCCAGCATACAGAAAAGGACTGGAAGGACTCAAATCCATCCTCACACACCACACTCTGCTCCCTCAGAGCAGGGTCAGAAGCAGAAAGGAGAACTAGGAGCAGGCTGCCCTGTTCAGAAGAGACAGCCAGCCCCCATTTTTCATCCTAATGATCTTTTTACACTTTATTAACATTTTTCCCCAATCAGAAAAAAAAAACCCACCACAGCAAAGTGGGCAAATGCACCACGCTCACCTGCTCCAAGAGCCCACGTGCACTGCTCTGGTTTATTCACTGTGGTGTCTCTCCAGTCAAATCCAGCCCTTTCTCACTTGGGATGACAGCAGGGAACTCAGGAACAGCTTTGGCCTCCATCATCAGCCTCCTCCTTGGCTTCCTGTGCCACCCAGACAGCGAGGGCTGGATCCTGCCCTGCTCCCTGCTGCCACACACCCTCAGTCTTCCTCCCCAGCAACCTCCAGGCTCACAGTCCCACATCCATCATTATTTGAGCTCCCAGGACCCCCCCAAGGAACCACTCACTCACAGTGCCAGGTTTCACCACTGCTCAGCTCGGTGACCATTGTTGCAGCTTCTTTTCACAACCCTGTCCACCCAGGACAGTCACGCTCCTCTCAAAATGCATTCAGGTTCCACCCCAAACAAAGACAAGAAGAACCCAAATTTAAGGAAAGAAACCCATAAAAAAACCCCACCACGAGCACCACAGTCACAGTTTCAAAGCAGCTGGACAGAAACCTAATGCTAAAAATCCTATCTCAAACCCAGAATAACTAAAGGGGAAAAAAAAAAGAGACCCACCTCACCCTCCATTTGTAAGTGGAGAATAGGAAGTGCAGCCCCAGGACCACCCACCCCCAGCTGATGACACTCAGAATTAGGGCTGATAAGAGGATTCAGCTGGGGAGAACACCAGCCCCATCCCACCAAGGCTCTGCTGGTGCCCCTGAGAGGAGCAGGACATTCCCCCCACCACATGACAGCTAAAATCCCAGTATTGAAAAGAAACATGAACCGAGATTAGTCTTGACGTTTCTGGGTCTTGTAATCACAGTGGGTGACAAAAGCAAATTCTGGATCAGAGCTTTTCCCTGAGCAATTTAAACACGGCTATTTTAAGAAGACTGAGCTAAACAAAGGAGTGACAGCCCAAAAGTTGAAAGCCACAGGATGTGGAGTCCTGGGATTATGTGATAATCAGGCAGTCCAAGCAGTCTCCAAACTACGTGCACTTTTTGGAAATCAGGGTGAGAAAGCCCTGCCCCTGCACAGCCTTCTGCCCCTCGACCTGTTCGTGGGTTCTTGTCCCCCGACGTGCCAAGGAGAGGCACTGCTGGCCAAAATCACTTGACCCCCTCACAAGGTGAAGGCTCAGCTCAGGAGGAGGAAATAATGAGGCAGGAAGCAAAAATTAAATCATTTCAGTGGAAAATGGAAGGGAATGGTTTTTACATTCATCTCCCTTCACTGGCATCTTGTCAAAGGGCTTTTATTGGGAAACCACAGCTGGAACCAGGGACTCTGGTGGGGAGAAAAGCTGTGTTTTTCCTACTTGAGGCTCAGTGCCTCCTGTGAGATATCCCACAGCAACAGGAGACGGGTTTGAGGTGAAACTTGAACTTTTGGTGTGTTTCCCCATCAGATCTGCCCATGCCTTCCCTGGCAGCCAGACTGCACACTCAGGGCAGTCAAAGGCATCAGCCACTGCTGGAGCCTGAGCCAGGAGAAACAGTGACACCACTGAAGGGACAATCCTCCTGCCCCAGTGGCCACTTCCAGAGCCTTCTGGCTGGTTCCAACAGCCCCATGGCAGGGCACAGCTGAGCCTGTCAGTGATGCTGAGAAATGTACTGAAGAATTGATAAGATTTTAAGAATTTGTGAGAATTTAAGAATTATTTATATTATGATTATTAAAAATTTATTATTTAAGAATAAAGGTCTTTTCCTTTGGGGAAATGTATTTAAAAAAGGGCAAAATGCAGTGAGGAGAGAGGGGGAAAACGTGACACAAGGTCCTGTGAGCAGCGTGGTTGGGGGAAAGAAGGGAGGGACAGATGGTCCAGGTGCTGCACTGCTCCCCAGAAGCCTCGGACAGAGCAGATATCCAAACCTGGGACTAATATTAATTAGCAATAAATAAATAAATAAATATTTTTTTTTAACTTAAGCCCAGCCTGTTTACCCGTATCACGTATCGGTGCATGATCTTCCTGCCCTTTATTCCAACCCATGATTCGTTTCACCTCCCTTCTCCCATCCCGGCTGCGGACGGGGCGCGTGGGAGCCGCGGGTGTTAAGCGGAGGCAGCTCAGCACGGCGGATCTGGGTCAGATCCCGGGGCAAAACCCGGTGCCCGGCCCCATCCCTCCGCAGTGCCCGGTCCCGGGTGCTCCCGCCCGTCCCCGTTCCCTCCCCGGTGCCCGGTCCCGGCCGCTCGAACTCCTCCGAGCCGCCAGGGGGCGCGTTGGCGGAGGTTCCCCTCTTGGCGGCGCTCGTGCCCGGCGGCGGAAGGACGCTGGTCCGGCACGTGCCCATGGAGCCCGGCGGGTCCCGCCGCCTCAGGTGGGGCGGACGGGGGGGAAAGCGGGGAGGCACCGGGGGAACCCGCGGTGAGGGGGCCGAGGAGGTGCCGTGGGGAACTGGGAGCCTGCACTATTGGGGACGGGGGAGGCACCGTCGGACCCCGCGGTACCGGGGAAAAGGAGGCACCGGCGGGAAGCCCCAATGAGGGGGCCGGGGAGGTACCGGGGGAAGTCGCGGTACAGGGCTTGGGGGAGCACCGCCGTAACCCCTGGTACGGGGATTCGGAGGGGCTACCGAAGTACGGGAGGACCGGGGAGGCACCGAGGGACCCGCGGTCCGGGGAGGCCAAGTGGGCACTGCAGTCCGGGGCTGCCCGCGGTCCGGGGCTGCCGGCCGCTCTCCCGTCCCTCACCACGCCGCTGTCGCCCGCAGCACGGCGGAGCAGCCGGAGGGTCGCCGGGCCCCGCGGAGCCCCCGCGGGCAGAAGGATTTCCTCCCCGACGGCTCGGCCCGGCAGGCCGAGAGGCTGCGGCGCTGCTGCGAGGAGCAGTGGCGGCTGCTCTCCGAGGAGCGCCCGCAGCCGCCGTAAGTGCATCCGCGGGAGCGGCGCTGGGAATGGCTTTCCCCGTGGGAGGGGTGATGCCGGCGGGCAGAGCACAGCTCGGGGGTTACGGGTGGGGTCGAGCTGTTGGTAGCAGGAGGTGTTGGTCAGCACAGTAAGCCCCCCGCATTTGGTGCCCGGGTTGGAGCAGCAGCAGTGCGACACAGCCTGGCTGTCCCTGAAGGAGCACAGGGACATGCTGGCACGCCTGTGGCTTCAGAAAGTCCCTCACAGGGCTCTTGGTTTTCACAGGTGCGTGTATAATCCTGTAGCCTTTGCAGGTAGCAGCCACTGCCTTCTTGGGCATGATCCAAGTTACAGAGTGTCTTGTTGATGCTCCTGTGTGGCCTTGTGCAGATTTGACCAGGTGTCAGTGTCTTCGGTTTATCAGTTTTGCTGATTTCAACAGTGCTGCCAGACTTTGGTGCTTATCACTTGGGAGACATTCACACCCACCTCTCAACACACACCTTCTCTGCTTGGCCTGCAGCTATTAATTTTTCCCTGTGAGTCCCTGTGGGTGGGGTACAGTGATTTGAGGATGTCTTGACAGCAGCTGAGTAATTGTATGATACAGAATCACGGAATGGTTTGGGTTGGAAGGGACCTTAAAGATCACCCCATTGCACTCCCTCTGCCACAGGCAAGGACACCTTGCACTAGACCAGGTTGCTCAGAGCCCCATCCAACCTGGCCTTGAATGCTTACAGGAATGTGGCAGCCACAGCTTCTCTGGGCAAGTTGTGTTAGCTCCTCGATATCCACATATCCTGGCTTAAGCCATGCATCTCCAGCAAGCTGCTGTAGCCTGTGGGCATGTCTGCTGACTGGAGACACTTTTAACTGGTTGGTGATGATGAAGTGCTGCTGCTAGATCCAGGGGATGATGGCTTTCTAATGCCTTGTAAAAATGCCACCTGGAAACTTCCTGCCTTTTGACACCTTCCTGAGCTTGTTTTGTCTTGCTACACCAGGAGCTGATTGTTAGCCACACTAGCAGTAACAAGCTAATCTTTAACCTTCTCAGGGGGAATTTGGTGAAAGCTGAGTGGAAACCTGAACAGGGCATTGTGGAGCTGAAGTCCCCTGCGGTGAGTGCTACAGAGTATGCTCAGTGCCGTCATCTCCTGCTGCCTCACAGATTCCTTAATTTGCTTCTTGCAATGGGAGGGAGCCTGGCTGTCAGCGGGGAACAGCCAGAACCCATCAGGGATTTGTGCTCCTGTTCCAGGGAAAGTTCTGGCACACCATGGGGTTCTCCGAACGAGGCAAACAATGTCTGCTGCCCGAGGAAGCACTGTACCTGCTGGAGTGTGTAAGTAGAATGAGGGCACTGGGTCCTCATTTACTGGAGGAGCTGTAACAACTGACAAACATCTAGTTCTCAAGGAATTGTCTCTTTTAGTGTGTTGCTGATGGACCTGTTTGTCACCAGGCTGTGGGTTCATACCTTGTACTCTCAAGCAGCCTCTGTGTCACTGACAGAGCGTGTTAGTTGGATCTGTGGCCAGTTAATTCAGCTTGAGCAGAGATCTTTAGGGTTGCTGCTTGGGATTTCTTCCCAGTATATATGGCAGAAAGAAATTTAAATGTGGCAGACCGAGTAGTGAGACCAGGTTGTGTTCAGTGCTCCTCTGCTTGCAGAGATGCTGCTTAGGGCTCAGCTGGATTTCTTTGCTGTAGAGAGGGGTTTTTTGTCTCTCCACCAAAGCCTGTTATCAGTAGAATTGGTGCATTGATCTGAAGGGAACTTTTATCTCTTAGCAAAACAAACAGATAGTGAGCGTCTGATGCCATCTCTTAAATCCTGGCATCAGAGGTGGGGCTTTTTTACCCCTGGCATTCTGACAAACAGTTTGTAAACAAATTGATGGCAATAAAATGGTTTAGTCAGATGCTGAATACAAAATCCCCTCAAAAGCAGAAAAGACCAGTGAGATGCCTTCAGTGTATTTCATGGAAAAGATGTGGTTCTTAAGGTTCTATTTTCTTCATGAGTAAACACCATTTAAAAAGACAAAACGGAGGAAAAAGAGGTGTAGCTTAAAACAGCCTCCTGGAGGTCATTTGCTATTCCCTGGGGAAGTTGTCTCTGGGTCTGTAAAGGAAGTAAATGCTTCTGAGGAGGTACCAACTGATGCCACCTGAAGCTGCCGTTCATTCCTCTCCTCCAGTTCTCAGTTATGCTGGTCATAAGTGCTTTTGTTGTTGTGCTATTTCCTGAATCACTCAGATCGTCAAAGTTAATTTATCTCTCCAAGCAGTGGTTATTTTATCAGCTGAGCATTTTGCTCCCAGCTGCATCCTCCAAACAGATGCTGGAGCAGGAGCTGAGAGCTGTGGGTGGGAACTTCTTACCTGGCTGATCAAACCAGGGTATGGGGGAGCTGAGTATGGGAAAGGGACTGTAAGTAGTTCAGATGGCACATGGGGAGAGATGGATATCATGTGAGGGAGGGTGCTGGGACCAGCTGTCAGGACAAGTGGGAAAGGACAGGTGTGAGCTTACATAGATTTGTTCCTGTGAACAGGAGTCCTGTGACTCACACCAAGCTTCCACTCTGCAGGGCTCTGTCCAGCTCTTTTACAAAGATGTGCCCCTGTCAATCCAGGAAGCCTACGAGACCCTGTTGTGCCAGGAGGCAATGAGCCTGTCACATTACCAGGTGTGTTGGGACCTTCAGTGTTGGAGGAGGATGAAGGCAGAAAGCCCATCCTCTGCCACACAAGCTCTTCCAGTGGCTGGAAGCAGGGTAGGATGATCTGGGAGGGAAGGGGAGGGAAGTCATCCTCAGTTGTTCCCACTCCCCTTCTTCCAGATGTTCAGTTGATGTTTCCCCACCTTTGCTTTGGGTCCTAACTCTGGCATTTTCTCCTCTGCCAGTGCCGCATTGTGTTCACTAAGTCATTGTGGAACTGAAGTAAACTGTGTTTAGAGCTGTCATTTAAACTTCTTGCTTTCCTTTCTTCTAAGGTGTTCAGCCACTTGAAGCAGCTGGGTTATGTTGTACTGAGATTCGACCCCAGGTAACAAACTTTTCCTTCCCGTGCTGCTTTTCCATTCTGAAGACCCTGAGATTCTCTGTACCCACTGCCTCACCCCAGGGAATGGGACCAGAGAAGAAGACTTTGGGCCTGCATTCCACCTCTTAGGAGGATTAAAGGCTAAAAGTAGCACTCTACCCTTCCTTGCTCCTCTCTCCTGAGGAGGTGATTTGGAACGTGAAATGGGGCATGAACAGAGGGCCATCCTGGTCCCACTTGGCATTTTCTATGTCTTTGGTTGCTGTATCCTGGGGGCTGAGCAGAAGGTAGTTCCACTACCTCTCCCTGCTCTCAGCCTCTGTGTTGGTCTCTCCTTCCAGCACTGTCCCATCTCTCTACGAGAGGCAGTTGAACTTGGAAAGTCACTGCAAGAGCTCTGGGAAACACCATCGCAAAAGGAGGAGAAGTTCCAGCCCCTGGTAAGGATGTGGCCCAAAGCCTTCTCCCATCCTCTTCAGGCCATGCTAGCTCAGGAACAGCTGCTTTGCTGCAGTGTCCCCAGGCCCTCCTGCTGGGGGTGACCTAGTATGGCACTGGTGCTCTTGGCTGTCCCCAGGCGGTGCAGCACTTTTCCTGAGTGCTTTGCAGTGTTCCCTTTTGTCACGTGTGTGTGTCATGCCAAGGCTAAGAGGGGCAATTGCCCCCAAGTCCCCCAACTGTGGTGCTGAGATGTCACAAGAGAAGGGTGGAGAGGTCAGTGTGAAAGGAACGTGTCAGGTGCCTCCTACTCTTTTTTAGCAAGAGCACAGCTACCACAGTGCACGTTGCATTTATCCACCTCCTCAGTCCAGCTTACCTGGCAAGACTCAACAGCAGAGAGCAGAGTCACGTCCTTGCACATGCCTGAAACATCACCACAACCTGACAATGAGTAATTTTGCTCATAATTCTGACAGTTCCCAGGAGGTGGCGTCAGCCTTTTAGAAATAGGGAGGATAAGGCTGGAGAGTCTCTGTTGACAGTAAATCAGTGCCTGAGGAATTGTGGAATTGTAGGAACTGGGAGATTAAACTGCTAGTCTAAGAACTGCCCCATCTTCTCTGGAATCAGCGTCTGAATCCCACAGCAATAAGAGGTGCTGGCAGGCAGGTTTCTGCCTGGCCTGTGCTGCTTTGGCTGAAGTCCATAGTGTTTGCATGGAGGTGTTTGGGTCAGTGTCTGGGGTGTGGAGCTGGCATGGCAGGTTGGGAAGATTGTCTATACAAATCAAGGCTGTGATTCTCTTGGGTGTTGAAGTCAAACCTTGTGCAGGACTTCTCAGAAGTTTAGTTTGCCTTTAGCATTCACTTTTTAATTTTTTGCCTGCTTTTTTCTTTTCTCATTTGTCTCACAAACAAGGAGGTTGTCGTGAAGGGTTTGCAGACCTACCTGGGGGTTCCTGCCACCTTTGCTGTCCTTCCTTCAGGCTTGGCAGACTGCATTCTTCCTGTTAGCAGGGAGCAGGCTGAATTTAAAGGAAAGCAAGCTCTACCATATGCACTCCCTGAATTTTTTACTGTTCCTTTGTCTTTAGGTTGCATGAGAAGAAACATAAAGGAGATGAGGACCTTCCAGAAGCTGAAGGGACCTCCAGCAAAGATGGAGATGACTATGGAGACTCCATTCCAATGGACGAAAAGCCCTTGTGTGTGCAGCCAAAGGAATCAGTTGCTGGCAGTGCAGAGAGAGAGTCAATGCCAGTTACTCTTGATACAGGACAAAAGGACTCTCTGAGCTTCTCCAGCAAGCAGGCTGGAGACCACAAGGAGAGCAGCAGTGGCACCCATGCACCCCGCTGGGATTTTACCACCATCACCTTTCCTAACGTGGCCTCAGACCAGCCATGCACACATCTGCCCTCCCCTGACAACAGGCTCCTGCCAGAGAACGTGCCAGGCAGGGAGGTGGATGCAGCCTTCTGGTGCACACAGATCAACCAGAAACAGGAGAAGCTGTCGCGGAAGGAGAGGAGGCAGCGGGAGAGGGAGAGCAAGTACAAGAGCAGTGTCAATGCCGACCAGGAGGTGAGGCGCTGCTCCAACTGGCAGGAGTACAAAGCCCTCTTGGAGCAGAGGAGACAGCAGAGGGTGTGGAAGCGACCATCACACCTCTGGGACCAAGCTGTCACACCGCTGCTGCGGCCAGAAGAAGTGACCTCACCAGGTAGTGGCTCTGGGAACTTAACAGGGACCATTCTCTCCCCTCCAACTCTGAGAAAGAGTGCCTGGTATGCAGCTGCAAAAGGGATGACATGGAGAAGCTGAACATCAGTTTTGGGGACAGTACTTTGAGCAGGAGAATCTTTCTATAGCCCACTCAAGTGCCAGGATAAACAGGGCCTTGGGAGGGCTTGTAATCCATTCCCCATGTCCTGCTGTATTGCATTTCTTCCTGCTGGGCTGTTAGGCATGTGCAGTCAGGGCCAGCAAGATGCAAAGCGACTGTGGAGTGTCTGGGCTGTGTGCTGGGAGGAGATGAGGAAGTTGAGGTCTTTGAAGTAGCCAGTGGTGACTGTGGAGCTGCCAGCCATTGTCAGAGGAGGAAGGCTCGTGGGTGGTGTGGAGTGCTTGCAGTGCCCTGGGAGGGAAATTGCTGGTCTGATCCTTTCCCCTTCCTTCTCCCTCCAGCTGCGCTTCTCCAGCAGATCAGTGTGCTGCAGCCCTCCCACATCCTGGATGGAGCCTCTCGGTTAGTATCCAGCCAGTCAGCTTGGAGCTGTTGGGGAGCAGGAGTGTCTTGTGACTGTCCCTGCTTGTGAGGTCTGTGGGGTGCTCCCAGCAGCGGTTTGGGAGCTGCCGCACATCCAGGGTGCCAAGATAATCCAGTGCTCTGCTCCATGACCCCCTAGCATCTCTAATGGGGGAGTGACATTTCCATGAAGTATCAGGTCCTGCAGCAACAGAGCCAGGGCTTTCCAGGCCAGTTAAAACAGCAGGGTTCCTCTCTTATCCTGCCCTTCCCTCTCTGCACCCCAGCCAGAGGTTTGGGTTTCACCTGTGCCTCATCTCTGGAATGTACTGCCATCCCTGCTTCAGTGGTTACAAAGCCTTGGCTTTGGGACTTTGGGTTCTGCTCCTGCCTCAGAGTCTGTGTGGTGCTTGTGTGCAGTCCCTGCAGTGCTTTGCTCCTGTCTTTGTTAGTGCTTCTTCTTGCAAGGGCGTGGGGTAGATGTGAGCCAGGATCTTGCTCTGGTCTGACTAGAGGAAGGCTCTGGAAAGTAATTAATACAGTTGTAGGGTCAGTCCTTTGGGGAGTGAAGCCTTTCAAGACACCCAAACTAGTCAAAACTAGACCCAAACTAAAGGGAGTTTTTGCTCCCTCTTTTCTCTGCTGTACCCGTGCCCTGCAGTGTTTCGATCCCATACCTGTGTGGGTGTGTTCCCCTGCAGGCTGCAGGAGGACCCAGAGGCCATGAAGATAGACTTCAACGTGTATCAAGCAGACGCTGTGTCCAAGTTTAAGAAGACAAACCCTGGGAAGCCCCATGTCAGGATGTGTGTTCGGAGGTACCCCTGAGTCTTGTGCTGCTTCTGAAACATTGTAGTTGTTGTGGAAACGAAGCCCTAATGATCTGTAAATGACCCAGCATCTTGTGAGCTTTACAGATCATCAGAGTGTCTCCCTTGAGGGTGGTTCTGCCTGGAATTTTTTTTTTTCTTTCAGTTCCTCCTCCTTTGTTGGAGGCTGTGGCCAACAGTTCCCCCCCTTCCCCCTGCCCTTGCATTCAACCCACACTATTTGGTCATCTGGTTGCTGCATATGTCCGAGTATCACTGGGAGTTAGGAGAAAGAAGCCACAGCTTTCATGCAATGCTTGTGAAATTCAGGTGGAACCCAGTGCTACGGGAGCTGAATCCTCAGTCAGTGCAGATCACTGTGGATTTCTGCAGAAATGAACCTCCCCAGGACTTGCTACAGGTTCTGAGCTATGGGTTCAGTATTCTGATCTTTGTCAAGTGTAATGCTAAAATCACTAAGAACAGAAGGTAGGTGTCCCCTTTCTTGCTGGATCCAGAACCTGATACTTAAACTCCATAGCTAGGTAGAAAGTTCAGTTTCTGCCTTTTCTCATTTTGCTTTACTAAACCTGTCCCTCTGCTCTCTGCAGCTGTAGTAGACAGAGCAAGGAAGGTGGTAATGCAGTTTTACCAAGGTATGTCATGAGTCAGTAGGATGATCCTTGTTGCATAAATATTTTCATTGATGAGCAAACAGACTCTGCAGAATTAAAAGGAGGGAAAAGCAGGTCAGATGTCGATCCCAGCAACCTAAAGATCTTCCCAGCACAAAGGTATTAAGATTGCAATGGATTGACCATTTGCCAATATCCCTGTGAGCCATATCTAATGGGCACAGCGTGGAGCAGTGTGCAGTTATCCTTGTTTTTGGCAAAGGATTCAACAGTTCCCAGTTCCTGGCATGCTGGCTACTCAATCTCAGGGCTGGCAGCCTCCTGCTTGGACTGAAATGGGTGGGGAGAATCACTACCAGCTCCTCCAGCCAAAGGGAATTGTTGTGATGGCTGGCCAGGACAGCTTTGCCTCTGTGTTCCTCTTGCTTGGAGAGCAAACAGGATGTTTTTTTCTCTCCGTAGCTTTGATGAGCAGATCCCGTCCCTGCGGGCTTTGAAGCAGGTGACGTATCTGAGTGGGGACGTCCCGCTGGTCTTTGCACTGGTGGATCATGGAGAAATCACCTTCTATTCACTGAAGGAGTTCAAGCTGCCTGTTGATGTTAATCACTGAAGTTGCTGTCACTTGCAGAAATGGGATGGGTTAAAGAGAAGAGCTTTACTCAGGAGTTGTTTTCCTGATTTATGAAATACTACAGAAAACAGAGTCTGTAGTAACTGGAACCTTGAGAAGTTGGCCACTTTATTGGCTGTTACAGACTTCACCCACCCAGATAGCTCAGGCATAATGTGTAATTTACAGCACACAAGTCTGTTTGGCTTAGCTGGGCTTTTCTGGGCTGGAGTACACTCTGCTTTGTTCTTGAAGCCACTGGCTCTCCAGCTTTCTCACCTCATGGACCACCAGCCTGCCTTTCCTGAGTCATCTTTTGCTGACTGTGGACCATTAAAAACACTTTGCTGGTGATCTTTTTGTCACATGTAAAGAACCACTGTGCTACACCAACGGAATGGTTGGAGTGTCACTGAGGTCGGTCAGGGACAGAATAAGCTGATCAGTGCTGGTGGCTTGAGCCTCTGTCATTCAGCTGTGCCAACAACCATCAGGTCAGATTCTGGTCTGAAAAATGCACAGTCATAAACTCAGTCATCTGGAGAAAAATTTCCAGACACTCGAGAGCAGGAAACTGTGCCTTGAACACAATTTTATCAGCCAGAGGCCACAGAAAACTCCAGGGCATTGCAGATGGTAGCTTGGCCTCCTGCAGCAGCTGTGCTGAGATGCATTTTGGCCACACAGTGTTAAGCCATGCTAAAACTTGACCACCACTATCAGCACACTGCATCTGGCAGTCTCACCAGGGCTGAACTGCAGCCCCTCTCTTTCAGCCCAAGATCCTCATTCCTGGCTGTGGATCCTTGTTATTTCTCTTGCACGTGGGAGGTCCCTGAGTAAAGAAAAAAGCTTCAAATTCCTCATGAGCTTTCCAATCTGCTCTCCACCAGGATATCTAGGTACCAAATTTGCTTTAGCCTCTATGCCAAAAGTGCCAGGTGCCAGAAGGTCTGCTCAGTGGGTGGAAGTGAGCTAAGCATGGCTGTGTTTGGTATCAAAGTTTTCAGAACTGTAATAGCAACTGGTTTAGATGCGTTTTATTTGGTATTTTTTAAATTCCTTTTGGAGATGTGGAGAAGTCTAAGCAATAAAAAAACCATCCTTTTCCAAGGATGCAGGCTCCTTGGTGTATTTCTTAATTCCCCTAGAAATGTTAAGTTACAGAGGGAGACTGGAGGCTACTGGAGCAGCGGCAGCTGGTGAATGCCTGCTCAAGGTCATGCAGCCCTGTGGCTGTGTAACCCTGGTAACCCTGCTCCTACGCCGGCTGTGCTTGGCTGCCGCCGCTGCCCTGTTCCCGGGGAGGGCAGCGTGACTCAGAGCCTGGAGGTGTCCCTACATCCGCGTGCAGTTCCTGTCGGGACACGACACCTCTTCCTCGTTCATCTTCCTCCTGCGTGGCCAGAGGTATCGTAGCCCAGGGTGCCGGGGCTCTGCTGCCAGCGCCGGCTCCTGTTTCACACACACACGCCCCAGTTACCAGATGCTGGAATTCGGCAGGGCTCTGGTGAGGTGAGGGGTCTGACGGCTCCTCCCACGCTCCCTCCCCTTCCTCTTCCTCCTTCCAGCAGTGCTTTGGCTTTGATAGTTTTCAGTAAAGCCGGGGTTGGCAACCCCAGCTGCCCTCAGCATTCTCCCAGACTGTTTTACAGATTAAAGGCAGTGGGAAGGGAGTTTCTAAGAACAGACGGAGCCAGGAGAGCTCCAGCCTGACCCACAAGGCTCGCGTTTGTCCTGGAATTAGGTCAAACTCACTCCTGTTGATTTCAATCAGTCTCATCTCCTTATGCCAAGGTGGAATTGTATCGATGAACTCTACGAGAGCCACCCAGTGAGTTTCACTGGGGCAGAGACTCCCTGATTCAGCACAAGACAATTACAATTTAATAACCACTGCAGGGAGGATTGAGAAACTGTGGCTGCCTTGCTCAGCACTGTAACATCTGATGGTGCCTTTACCCACCCCAGAATAGGAGCATGATCCAGACTGATACCACTGCTCCATTTTGGCCTGTGATGCAGATCGGCTGAGCATTGAAAGAAGATGAGAGAACTGAATATTTAATTGAAAAACATCACTTTTGGAAATGTGGGTGAAATACTGTTACTGGACCCTTGTCAGAAGTAATTTCAAGCTTTTGCATGGATGCAGAGTGGGCAGACCTTCACCTGCCACTGCCCTTTACATAAATACAGCTTCCTAGCCTATCTGCCGTTCCCTGCAGCAGGACACAGGCTGGCCGCTGCAGGGCTGTGCGGCGAGACTTGTGCTCCTCTCTCCAGTGAAGGCTTCGACTTTTTGCAAAGTCTGCCTATTTTCACAGGCAAGGCTGTGAAAGTTGGGAGCTCCCTCGCGGGGCAGGAGCCGGGAGGAAGGGCCCTGGAGTCCGGCCCCGGCTTTTCCCGCTGCCTTTTCCCGGGCCGCCTTTTCCCGGCCTTTTCCCGGTGCCGAGTGCCCGCGCTCCCCGAGCCGCGCGGTGCCGCTCCCTGATTGGCTACAGCGAGTGCGCTGCTGAATTATTCATAAGCGCGTGGCTGAAAGAGAGGCGGAGCCGCGGCTCGGCCTTATTTGCATGCGGGGCCCCGCCCACACACGCTGTTTATATCCCATGGGCCCGCCCACGGGGCGGTCCCGCCCCAGGTCCCGNCGCTGCCTGGGCCGGCCGTGTCGGTGCTGCCCACACCTGAAGCCTCGGCGCGCCCGGGGACTCCGGCAGTGTCTCCCCGTGGAACTTGCAGCCGCGGCGCTGAGGGCTTTTGGGGTTTTGTTTTCTGTTGTGTCCGTTCCCGGGCTCGCTGCGCTGTGTCTGTCCCAGCCGGAGCGCGCAGCCCCGCGGGTACCGCGCGGCAGCTCCGCATCCCGGGATTCCCCGGGGGAGGTGGCGGCAGTGGCCGCTCCGGGACTTCCTGCCGGAGCCTCCGCGGGGGCTGCGGGAGCCGCTCCCGCCCCATCCTGCGGTGGGAGATGCCCCTGCCCGCAGCCTGGCCCCGCGAGTCTCCGGTGCTGCCGCTGGCTCCAAGCAGCGGGTCTTGGAGAAGACAAGAATAAGAACTGCAGTGACTCTTGACTCCCTCGGGATATTCTGTTAGCATTTTCTCGCTTTTTTTCCCCCCTATGCCCGTATTAAATGCATCTTGTCATTATTAGTGGTTTTTCTTTCTCCTCCCCAAAGTTGTGAGAACTTGCTGAATGAAGGAGCATTTTCTTCCAGCAGGCAGCAAAGAGGTGTAATAAAACGGTGAAGGAAGTTGTTCAGCCTTTGTGTCAGGTTGCCCTTCATTGTGCCATGGGAACGGACTGTTGCTGGTATCTCCCCTCCTGGAGCTCAGGCTTAACCTTGGCGTTGGAGAAAGCTTTGCCTGTTGGTGTTTAGTGTTAGTTGTGTTTAGTGTTGATGGTGTAGAGTAGTTGAATCGGACTCCGAGGTCTGTGTTTCTGTGCTGGTGTGGAGGTAGTGAGAGGACAGGGGGACAGCTCCACTGAGATGGTAGAAGTAAAAGTTTTCCATTGTCATGTCTTACCTGATGCAGAATGCTGCTCTTTGTAGTCATCTGAGAGCACTTCAGCCAACTGGAATATCTGGCTTTACCAAGTCCCAGCTGAAGCTGTGTGCCCAGAGCAGCTGCCTGATGATCTTAGCTTTGAATCGGGAAGCTGCTGCTTCTGGCAAGTGGAATGCAAAGTGCTGGTATGTCCCAAGGCTCCTCCATGCATGCTGGCACGTTCCTTGTAGGGATAGACTGGCCCATGGAGGAGATGAGGATGATCTGTGCCAGTAGTGAGCAGTCCTTAATCCTGCTCAGTGCTGCTTGTAGCCTGTCAAGGGGCTCTGTATAATTCATTGTGTTGGAGAGGGAGAAGAGTTCTCAAACATCTTCATAGGATGGTGCTGAGGAACGTCTTTTATTTGGTTTGGAACAAATTGCATCTGCTATAACAGCTGACTGAAGAAAAGTACTGGAGGAGTTAAACCAGTTGAGAGCTCTTTGTCTTCCAGTGGCCTTCTCGTATGGTAACATAATTATTCCTGGGAATTGCTTATGGAAGAGGTGTGTCTTTTCTTGGCTGACACAGAGGCTTGAGAAATGTCAAAGAGCAAGAGGCATTTTAAACTTATGTATTGCAGTTAATACATGGCAGTAAGAGTATGTGCTCCAAAGTTACAAGCCACTTTTCTGTTTGGTTCACACTTAGCAAAGCCTACAAAAGGTTTTGCATCATGGGCAATAATGTTGTTCAGTGCAAAGACTTTGTTCTGCTGTAGCATTTTGAAACGTCGTGCCCCCATGACAAGGAGAACACAATAGGAGTCATAATGACACACAAGGTTTGCACAATTCCCAAATTCATTGGAGGTGGGCGGTTCCTGGTAACTCCAAGTACAAGGCTGTTGGCAGTACATGAACTTGCCTTAGTTGTGTGATTAGTTCTCAATTATTTTCAAAGAGTTCTTGGAGAATCGATGTCTGATATTTTATTTAATGTTCTTTGTGTTTTGGGAGGGCACCCACCGCCACATAGTGTTGCCACAGTCTGCTCAGTTGTTCATTTCACTGTCTGTCTCTCCAGGTTCACTGAAATAAATTCTTCTTAGAGGGTCTTTTGGTTTTCCTCTCTGACTATTGTGTGTAAGGTGCACCTGAACACTCCTATTTATGAAACTGCAAGTGGTGGGGGGTAGCAGTGGCTCAGAAGTTGTGTAAGAGAGATCTCTGCGTGGTCTCATTAAACTGAGATTAATGTCAGAGCATCTTCCTTCTCCTGGGAAAAGGAGGTGGTGTCTTACACTTCTCTCTGTGTACTGCAACTGCTCCTTCCCTTGCTTTAGCTCTTTTGCTTGGCCTGTGATTTCTTCTTCAGTAAAAGAAACAGTGTGTCACAGCCAAGCAGGGTGGTAGAGATGAACAGTTAAAGAATAGCTCAGGCTCGTTTCATTGATTTCAAGCTAAAATTGTTCTTAAATTTGTGCTTTCACAGTGAATCATGTCATCGATAAATGTGATAAATCTGGTATTTAAGTGATACTTTGCTCAGTTCTGTTGGTGTGAGATCACTGGTGCTAAGGAAGAGCCTTTTGCTGTGCAGCTGACCCAGCCTCTGTTCTCTTGCTGCTGACTGTGTTGGTAACAGCAACAAGGCAAACTCCTGGGTGCAGGAAAGAACCTGGTTCAGACAAGGCCATGGGAGTGACGGTTTGTTATAGCAGCCCCAACTGCCTGGAGTTCAAACAAAGCTGCTTGATAAGGCCTCTTTTATTTTAGCAGAGTTGATAAAGTGTTATCAGCTGCATAGGTAGAACTTATCCCTTTAAGGACCTGTAAGCAGGAAGGAGTGCTGGGGAAGGAACGAGAAGGAAACCTAAATCAAGGCAGGATTTAAGAGTTCTAGAGATACTTGCTGGCATTTTGAAAAGAAAGCTCCTGGACTGTATCCCATTGAAAACCTGTTCAAGCTGAGTAAAGGTCGCCAAGGAAGCACACAGATGGTACCTTGCAACTCTGCTACGTGAGCAAAATAAACTCATTATGGGTCTGTTTTTGTTGTGGGGTTCACTTGAGACTGCATCTGGACTTAATACTGTCTGCGTAGTAAAAACTTCTGACCTGGGCTTCCTCTTCTTGAAAGACTGGATTAACTTGTGTGATTGGGACTTACAACATTTTGGCTGGAAATTCCACTCTCATGAGAGGACATAAGGAAAAATTGCAACAGATTTCTGCCCAGGGTAATTCCCTGCCAGCCTATGCCAAGTTGATGGAGAAAATGATGGAGGGTGTCTCAGCAAGCTGTGCACGGGGCATCAAGATACATTGCTGTGTGCAGAAGCAAGGAAGCCAAAGAAAAACGTGGAGCTCTGGATTGGTGACACTCAACAGTGATGAACAATTAATGCTGCTCCTGGGAAAGGAGCATTTATCCTTCTGTTGAATACGGGTTCACATGCCACATCTCACAGGCACCTGAAATGAATGGAGCTGAGCAAGGAAGACAGAATGAAATCTGGTTGTGATGTTAAACTCCTCCTTAGTCTCTGATTGGAAACAGGATCATCCTGCCACTCGTGCTTTCATTGCCTTTCCATATGAATAGTGAGGAGATTTTGCTTTGTGTCTGGCTCTAATCCAGTGAGGTGAAAAAGGGGACGTAACTGTATTTAGCTGAGCATTCAGGTAAGGAAGCAGCAGGAGTTTGATGTTCAGGGTACTCTGAGCTCTGCTTTCAAATGTCCGTGTCCTGAGTACCAGCAAAACTTGGGTTGGCTCAGCCTTGGGCTATTGTTGCCTCTAAACAGCTGCCCTCAATGCATCTTAAAAGAAGAGAATGTTGCACATAGTTTCTGGTAAAAGACTTGTCTTTGAAAGCCTAAAGAATTGTTTCCCTGAAAAATAAGAACATTAGATACATGCAGACCTGGCACAGCTTCAGAGGCTACTGGAGAATTCCTCTCTGGCTACTGGTAGCCACAACTGTTACCAGATGGTTGTAAATGCTGACTGGCAGACAACTGCAGAGCACGTGGGGCTGGAGTTTTATGTAACTCAAAGGTGTGTGGGAGAGAAACTAAACTGCTAAAATGTAAATGTGCATCTGGAAGATAAGATTATACAGATTGTGGAATCTATTTCTAGAATTGGAAGAGATACTTGCTTATTGTACTAAAACCAAAATTCTTCTCTTTGATAAGAGCCTTGTAAACTTACGATAATAACTCTGCTTGGACAACGTATGCTGCAGTGGATGCTATTCCTTCTTTGCCTTTGTTCAAAAGTGCTTGTCCTCTCATCCTCTCCCATACTGTGACACTCAAAGGTTCTTTGGTCAGAAAGAAACTCTTAATATCAGTCTATGGAGGTGACTTTTGTAGTTTGCCTTCTCTGATCCTCTCAGCCCTTCAGGGTGATGGATCATCCAAGAGCATTACTGCTCAGTTCAGAACTACTACACTTCTCAGCCTGTTGAACAAGTTGTGGGCTGGAGTGTGAATGTTGGAGCTCTTGCATAAGCAGGCTCAAACAGCATGCTTCAGGATGCCATTAATATTTTAGGATAAAACATTCTAGCGAGTTTTTAAATGTAAAGTTGTGTCTCTCTCAAATCAAGCCCCCTCTTCTTTGCTCCTAACACTGAGTTTGTCTCTGCTGGCACAGCTGAGCTCTTTTGTTCTAAAGTGGGGAGGGTAATTAGCAGAGTTTCTCTGTGGGTTTGCCTCGTTTAACAGGTCCAGGATATTGATTGACAGTGGGAAAGGGCGCGTCTCCTTGGCACTTTCCTTTCCTTGTCTGGCTAAGGGCAAGTTGTGTGTTATACATGGGTGTGATACGCTGTCCTTTCATTGCACAGCACCTTGTCACTGCTCTGTAGCTTTTGCTGACTTAAAGTGAATGTAGCTTTGTGAAAATATGTCACTCTCTCGGGGGTGTCTAATAAAAGAAGTCTTACGATCTGACACTATTTTTGGGGTTTCAGTTGAGGTGCTAAATCATTGTAGAAGGATTTACTTTCCAAGTAAACTACACTTTTATTATTCTTCTCTTTTCTGAGGTACTCATACTTTAGTTTCTGTGCACATTCTTCACCCCTGCATGTGCTGGTGGCTCAGAAACACAGACAGCTGTAGCTGCCCTGCTCAAAGCCAGTTTTTCTGTGGTAGTTGGTGCTGCCAGTGATTCTAGGTGACTGAAATGTCACATAGGTGACATATTCCAGTCACCTAGATCCTAGTAATTCTAGGGACTAAGTGACTCAGGTGATTGATCCAATGGTCCTCTGAACAGGGCTGCATTGCAGGCCTTTGGTGAGCTCAGGGCAGTGCTGCACAGGTGCCTGGAGATATTGGGGTGTGAGCAGGAAAGGTAAAAGGGCAGTAGTGCAACAAAGAGGTACAAGTTCAAGCTCAGGGATTTTCTAAAGGGAGTTCTCAAAATATGCCTGTGGAGCGTCCTGTTTATCACACCATTTCCTTCTTTTGGATCTTCACAGCTGGTGCAAGGCCTTGTTAGGAACTCTTTGAAAATCAGCTCAAGCTCCTCAGGAGTGGCTGCTTTAGGTCGTTATCCAAAGGCCATTGTTGCTAGCAGGAGCACAGAAGCAGCCACCCTGTTTCCAGCTGTGCTGTTCCTATCTCTGCAGGTGTGAAAACTTGTCCCCTCCGTCACTCACCTCCAGCCCCACTGTCTGAAGGGTTCAAGGCCCTCTGTTCACTTGCCAGTTCCTTTGGTTGCTCCTGGTCCCTCTCTTTCTCATGCAACATCAGCTCCCTGCTCCCCACCTTGCTGTAGGGGTGTATGAACCTCTTCTGACCATGTATAATATCCATTCTGGTCCTTCACTGCACCTCAGAAGTTCTGGCCCCCACTGCACGCGTGTGTCATGTACAGAGTAGCTGGCAAATTGCTCCCTGTCCAGCAAATTAAAATAAAATACTGAGTGAAGTGTCTGTAAACTGCAGCCTGTGAGAGATGGCCCGGGCAGGCAGGAGCACTACCAGGGTAAGTTGGCAGGATGTGAATTCAAGCCTTTGCTCTTGAGTTGGCAGGGTTTTACTTGTCACTCAGTACCTGTGCAGAGGGAAGATGTGACAGCCTCCTGAGCTGTAGAGAGTGGGAAGCTGGAGCCTGGGATTCCCCGTGTGATTGCTGGCTGCCCAGTCAGGTCTGATTTGTCTGCTTGGATCCTCCTGTCTGTGAGAGACCCAGCACTGGGACACGCTGCTTTGGGCTTCTGCTGCCCTGTGAATTGCAGGTGCGAAATTCCCTTCCCTACCCCCACCTCGAGCAGGGAGTTCGGCTTGATATTTTACAAAAGCAAGTTAATAATTAATGCAGCTGCCCTGCAGGCAGCACAGCGCCCTTTCTGCGGTGCCCATGGAGAGACCTGAAAATAGGATTCTTTCTCTCTTTGGCTCAATAGCTGGAGGGTTACCTGGGGTGAAAACTGATGCTAGTCAATAGTGCCTGAGCCTGGGAGTTGGCCTTTAGGTTGGGTTTGTCTGAATGCTTATGCAAATGCTGCAGTTTTGCCTTTTCTTTGGATAAGGTCAACTCGAGGGATGGCAAAATGGCCAAATGCAAAACCCTTTTTAGAATCCTCTTGTTTTATCTGTACTAGTTTGCTTTATCAATGTGAAAATAGAATTGTGAAGTGCTGCACCAGAGAGCTGTGCTAGACTGGTATCAGGTTTTAGTCACTCGATAGTGATGTTGTCTCAGTCTGCTCTGGCTGATTTGTTACCTGCTAAACCAAAATATATAACCTACTTCTGCCTGCTTTCTGCTCGGGCTGCTTTTGTTTATATAGGCTCTTCTTTTCTATTTTGTTAGGATTTTTGTTGCCAAGATACTACAGCAAGGAAGATGAGAAGGTTCTTGAGACCCGGGCACGATCCAGTGCGGGAGAGGCTCAAACGCGACCTTTTCCAGTTTAACAAGGTACGGGGCTTTCCTCAGACTTCAAGGCAAATCTATCCTGAGCCTCCTGCAAAAGGAGGGAAAACCTACTCGAGTGTGGGTGGAAAAGTTAAATTTAGGAGAGGTGCTAGTTTGTTCTCTTTTTCAGTTCTGCCCTTTTCTCCCCCAATGTGCCTGAGTAGTTTCCTTTAAGGTCCTGAGCATGTTCTCAATTCTGTCTCTTTTTTTAAGAGGAAGGATATTGTGATGCTGTTGAGTGGCACTTGCTGAAAGAAGAGATATTCACAGCAGCTTTTCTGTCCTCTGAGTGGTCTGTCACTTGTCCTGCTATGTGCTGTGACTATTTCTGTTAAAGATAGTCCTTGTTAGGAAAATAAACATTTTTCTAAAGATACACATAAGCCACAGCTTGTGATGCAGCTGAAGCCAGAGTTCTTTCTCCCTGATTATACTTCGGATTTACAAGTGTATCCCTGCTTTTAAATGTGCATTTAAAAGGCTGTGCTAGCACCTAGGCAGCACAATGGCCATCAATAATGAATTTACTATTATCTTAGTCTGAATCTGTTTCTAGATTTCTTCCTTCCCTCTGTGAAGAAGAAATGGCAGTGGCTGTGCTATCTATCCAACACTCTGGGCATTTTTCTTTTGAGCTCTGGCCAGGAGCATAGTGCTTTTATCTTTGAAAATGCCTAGTATTAAATCATGGCTAGGCTAATGGCTACTTACACTTTCTTTGGGGAGCAGAAATATATTTGTAGGTTTTGTGCTTCCAAGGTTTAAATGGAATTTTGCTGAAAAGTGTAATGGATAAATGAAATCAGCCTAGGAAATAACCTCCTTGATTCATTGTAATTGTAGTGTAGATGGATACTTGAAGTGGAACTGTGGATATTTGAGATAAATGATTTAATGTAATTGGTACTAAGCAACACCAATTCCATGCATACCTCCCTGCCGTTGGGGAGACAAAGGAACTCAAGAGTTCTTCGGGTCTGTTTTCTGCCTGCTACCACCAGGAAATCCTAGTGCAGATGCAGTAGAAAAATCAGTGAATGCAGACCAGGTCTGAGTTGTTTGCGTCTGGCTGAATGCGATGTCAGCTTCAGAAAAGATGTCCCAGGGATGGGTCAGAGTTGCTTATAAGCATTTAAAATTATATATACGCCTTGGAAAAACTTTGCTATTTTAGAGATGGCTCTTTTTTGAATATCCCTTTCTCTTATGAGAATGTTTGGCTAAGCTTTACCTGCCAGAGACACACTAATTTGGATAATGCAAAACAGGGTTGAAAGAGCTAGATTTTGCAGCAGAGGGAAACTTCCAAATATATTAGAAGCTGACATCAGGATTTGTGACTCCATTTTATTCAGTCCTGAAGGTAAATATGACATCTTGTTTCTAGGGAGACAAGTACTTTGGACACTTCTAATGGTTTAGTCTCATTAACAGCTTGGTAATTAAAGGCCTTGTAAAATACATTTGCACCTTTAAGCCACAGTAACTTGCTCCTGTCTAATAAGAATCAGTAGGGAATGAACTTTTTACCAGAATCTTTTACACTCTATTTTTTCTTGCATGAAAGCAAGGAGGGTTTTTTCCCCAAATCTTGTGTCTCCCATTCCGGAATTTCTAGAGATAATGAGTCATTTGAAAGCTTCTGCCCTTTGATTCAATAAACATACACTCACAGCTAGGTAGACTGAGAAAATCTGGGGAAGCCAGACCTTAATTCTGAGCTATGGGAGATTGTGGCTTCAAGGAGCCAAGAATCATAGTGCTTTGTGTGCCAAGGCTGTCCTGGTCTAATGTGCTGTTAGAGCAAGCACATTAGTGCTGGCAAGCAGGTTTTTAAACACTTGTTATTTGAGGTCTTTGAAAGACTTCTGGTTAAGAACCTGCTCGGGAAATATTTTGTGGGCCTGTAAAGTTGCTGATCAGAGAAATTGCACAGTGGATTTGCACCTCTTCAGTGTGTGATGCGGGTCATGACTAAAGGCAAGGTCTGTACCTTAAAAGTGCTGGGGATTCCTGCCCTCATTTTACACTGAAGTTGAATATAAATGCATGATGCCACACAGATTTAGTGTTAGTGTAGTGGAATGTAGTTGACCACGCTGACCTAGAATGGACTTCAATTTAGAAAGTCTATTTAATTGGTGGTGGTGGATTTTTGTTTGTTTGTTTACTCTGTCAGGTGTAAATAGGCTGTGATCTTCTTATTGCTTCTCTCTTGCATTTCTGTTTTACGTGAGAGGTGGTCCAGATGTTTTTAAAGGACTGATTGATGACTGGACTAGCACTTCAAACTGTTTTCAAAGTTGTGTTTGTTTCAAAAAAAAAAACCTTCCTAAATTCTGCTAGTCACTTAGCTTTGCATATCTGTTTCTCTGTATGGGTAAGAACTTCCCATACTTGTGTGTACCTGTTGCAAGAATCTGTTTTTAGCTCCGTGGATAGAATGAAGGTTAAGGTATGTGGACTTGGCAGTCTACTTCTTTGAGTTTATCCTGCTTTTGGAAGTAGTATTTGGATGCCTTTGGCTCAGTCCAAGCCCTGCAGAAGAAACATGTTCAGGCTGGCATTGTCAGACTAGATGATGGGTAACACACAGGTGAACCAGCCTGTCTTACAGCTGAATGTTACCCAACTGGGAGCATTGTGTTTAATTTATGGCTTCATGGTTTTTCCCCTGTTTTCAGCCTTCCTGCCCCTTTGCTGGTGGGTGTGATGGAGAGCTTACCTGAAATCTGAATTAGTGTCTAAGCAAAGTGGAGTTAGCACAAACAGGCTTCATTGTTTCTTCAAAAGGTGAATTAACAAAGGGACAGGGCTTGTATTGCTCGTGGTTGGGTTTGTCTCTGTCATAAAACAATCTGAGAGGAGAAGGAGAGACGAGTGAAAGGAGGAAGACAGAGCTGATTTTCATGGGCACAGCTTTAGTGTGGGCTGAAAACAACTGTTCAGTTTGGCCACATTTTTCCTGCAGTAAATACAACTGACACGAAGCATTTTTGTCAGTGCTGCTGACACCAGGCTTGCTTTAGTCTGACAAATCTGTGGAGAATGAGAAAAAGCTCCTACCTTTCCCCTTAGAAACAAAGGCCCTTTTGAGAAGGAGGGCACATTGTGGGCACTCCAGTTTCTTATTTCAGCTCTGCTGAAAGGCTCCATTATAACCTCTGCTGCCTCCTGCCCCCCTCTCTCCCCCTTGCTGCGTTTACCTGCTGGGCAGGTGAAAGGATTGGCTGATGAAAGCTGCCGAGGGGAGGGAAGGAGGGCAGCCTAAAGCTGGCTTG
Source organism: Irena cyanogastra (assembly GCA_013397155.1). Taxonomy (NCBI): domain Eukaryota; kingdom Metazoa; phylum Chordata; class Aves; order Passeriformes; family Irenidae; genus Irena; species Irena cyanogastra. The sequence continues at coordinate 540,552 of VWZV01006130.1, forward strand.
ATGTGATTTAACAACCGGGTGCAAATGAGTACAGGGAAGAGATCTGGGTAATCAGGACAGTGCATGTGAATGCCTGGTGGTGTCAAATGCAGCCCAAAAGCCACCCTGAAGCCTTTATTGCCCAGCTGTGGAAACAAATGACATAAGAGAGAGTTATCTTTGTTGCATCTTATGGGCATCTTGGTTGAAGATTCAGAGCTACCAGAAACCTTTAATATATTTACTGCTCTCCATGAGCAGCTGTGTAGCACACTGTGGTTGTTACTGATACTTCTCTTCTGCAACTTTGTCTGTGGAATGGGGGGTACTTCAAATTTTTGGTTGAATGAAAACCTGGAGGAAAAAAAAATCACCCTCCTATTACTATTACTGAATCATACACACTTGGTTGTGTAGTTCATAGGACTCATACTTGAAAATTAAAGCTTTTTTTGACTTGTCTAATGTGTTTACAAATTAACACATCAAACCCAAGATATAATTAGGGCAGTATTAAGGCTGGTTTTGACAGCTTCCTAACAGGCAGTGCAGTATTCTATAAGTCATGGTTTTCTGAGAGTTGTGGCTAAAGCTTTATCTTTTGGACTGGATGAAATCTTAGCATAATCACAGTTTCTAATTGATGTGTCACTGAAAATTGCACCTGGTTGTGCTGATAACATGACTTTGCAGTGACTGTGAACAAGTTGAAACTAAAACTGTCAGGGGGAGTTACACTGGTGTCTCCCTAACAAGTTCCTCACTTTGTTTTGGGTGAGAGTGGAAGAGTGTTTATTGCCTGTGCTACACCTGATTCATTTAAATATCTGATTTGTTGTTAAGATAACGTTACCTTGGATCTTCTTCCCAGAATTTGCAGCATAGCTTTATACTCCCACAAGTTTGACAATTAGGAAGCTTTTCTGTGTTGCCTCAGTAGCAATCACAGTGCAGAGAAATTCCTTTTTGCCTGTGCTGGATTAGGAAACTGCCCCGTTTCAATTCTGAGTCCATTGATAAATTCCTAATTTCATACAGCCTTCTCTAGGAAATTTTATTTGTGTAGCTATGTGAAACTTGGTTAGCAGCAGCTTCAAGGGTGAGAGTAAAAAGACTGACTTCTCAAAATTTGTTTTTAATAATGTAAACCTAACATTTAAATTGCCTTCTTAGAATATAAATACCTAAGGCTGGTGATTAAGTTATCAAAAAAGGAAGTAAATTCAGTGCTCTTGGAGTTTGTGGTACTAATCTTGGCTTACTACCTATAAAAGGTAAAAAAAATGCTGTCTACTGTTTTGCCCAGCCTAATGAGTTGGCAAGCAGAAAATTGGGAAATGCTCCAATATTTTCAGTTTTATCTTCTGAAGAGGCTCATCTTCCCTTAAGAGAACCTCAGGCTGGGGTCCTCAATATTTAGAGGAGGGAGGTCTTTTCTTGCAGCTTAGGAATTGTGATCAGATGGGTAAAACCGAAGTGAACTGGCAGACTCTGGAGTCAGCTGGATCCTCCTGGGCTGTGTCTTTGAGCAGGACATTAAAGTGCATTAAAGTGCCTTGCAGCACCTCGGGCTATGGCCTGACCACCAGAATGAAACCCTCGTGCAGGGATTGAGTTGGGAAATCACTATGCAGGAAAGAAAGTCCAGGTGTTACTTTTAGGCTGAATAAAGCATAAAACTTAAGTGATGTGGTAGCTTTGCTTCAGACATAATGGAAATGAGAATGGGAGTGAGGTGCAAGTGCTGTAGATGGAGAGTTCTCTGCTTTTTTTTTTTCTTTTTAATAGTGAGTGTAATGAATTCCTATTCTGTAGCTGGCCAGCTTCCCTTAGAAGAAGATATTTTCCTGAAGTTTGGCCTTTAAGGATCAGCATTTTCCAGGAAGCATCCCTCTTAATCTTCCCTATTAATCTGTGGGCACACCTGTCCTCTTTACCTGTGTGTTGGTGCATACTGGTTTTGCCTAAACCAGGATAAGAGCTGTGCATTAGCACTTCTCAAAACCTCACTGAGCTATTTTCTAAGCAGCTTGGTGGCATCCTGTAAGTATGGCAGAATATTATTCCCTGGTATGTAAATGCATCAGGCGTGCTCAGTGTGGTGTGTACAAATGCTCCAAATCTCCCTCCTGGAGCAGTTGTAAATTGTACTTCAGGGAAGCCACCAAGGCCAAGCCACACTGCTTCCCGTGACAGTAACATCTTTTTAGTCCCAAATGGCTTTGAATTACTCTGAGGTGGCCTAGCAGGCTCCTGCTCTCATTAAATTCCAGTGTTCCTTGTGTTCCCTCTGGAAAATGGATGTGGATTACATTAGTTTTCCTGGCTACTCACAGGAAATCTGTTTCGTTTCCTTGATGAGCACTGATGTTCACTTGTAGCTCTGCATTGCTTTGCACCATTTCTTCATGTCAGTCACCAAAAAGAGGTCAGGAGGGCTGACCTGTGTGGAATTTGGCAGATAAAGCTGATCTTACTGTGCACAGTATTTGTGTCAGACTTTGAAATTGTGCTGAGCACAGTTGGTTTACAGAAGTGCAGCTGATGTGGAGTGATGGAGTGTGTTGTATTGACTGACTAAGCTGTGCTTATGTAGAGTTATTTATAATCTTAACATGAAGAGCTGCTCAGGCTACTGTATTCAGAATATTTCTCTTTCATTTCTGTTACACTTCTGGATATCCTGGCTGTGGAACCAGGGATTCTTGGCACACATTCATCATTAGGCTGTTCAGCAAATCAAAAAGGTTTGAACACCTGTCAGCAGAAAAAGCTGCCATTAAGTGCTGTATTTCAGACTGCCATGCCATGTTGACTTTCTGCCCAACAGTGCCCATGAAACAAGCTGCTGATCATGATTTTTCCTTCCCTCCCCCAGACTGTGGAACATGGATTTCCCCACCAGCCCAGTGCCCTGGGCTACAGCCCCTTTCTCCGTCTCATGGCCATTGGGACACGATCAGGAGCCATCAAATTGTATCCTTTGAACACCTTGGGTGAGAGGTCTCTAACCTCAGCAGAGTTAGTGCAGCTTTGAAGACATTTCAAAAGTTAGGTTAAGTGTGAATCTGCAAGCAAGGGTTACTGGAACACTGAAACAGTTTGCCAGGGTTTGGAGGGATTTTGGTCTGATCAGTGTGGGGATTATCTTTCCAAGAACTGAGCTACAGCTCCAACAGAAGCTGAGCTGATGCAGATATTAAACAAGAGTCTGCTCTTGCTATGCAGAAGGTCAGACTAGATCTGGCCCAAGTTTAGCAATCCTTCACATTGTAAATTCCAGGGTTGTTTAAATATTTGGGGCAGGGTTCGTTTTTCTTTTTTTTTTTCCCTAAAGCAATTCTATTTCAAAGGTTAAAGCTGAAGTCAGAAATGCTTTCTACTTCCTGAGTTTTTGACCATCCAGGAATTAAAGACCTAAACATGGAAGGTAGTAATTTATTTTTTGTAGCTAATGACGTCCAGTCTGATTTTTGTGTGTGTGAGATGATTCTCATGGCAGACACCAGTTAGATGAGCTATAAAACAGGCATGTCACCCAGCCCAGAAAGGAAAAGTTGGTGCTGTCTCTGCCAGCTTAATCATTCATTGCTGGTGTTATTTGTGCTCAGAGGCTGGACTCCACATGCAAGCAGTAGCCATCTGTCTCCTGGTTACAAATTAGTTAAGCAGGATTGTAGTGTCTGGGAAACCGCTGAACATCCCTGAGAAAAAACAGGGTCCAGGCACCTCTTCTGCATACACTGAAGGAAGAAGTGAACTTCCCTGTTCTCCACAGTGAGCACAGCCTGAAAATTTTACAAGCATGTGAAATCAAAAGTAGATTTGCATTGATTCCTTGCAGTCCAGCTCACCAACAGTAAAATGTGGTTTCAAACTAATCTCTTTTCCTCTTGCTTGCTAGCAAGCGTCTTATCAATTAATTGTAGCTGTGGGTCACCTTAAATGCTGTAGATCCTCAACAAACTCATCAGATATGGTGCTCCTGGGGTGGAGTTCATGGGTTTACATGAAGAAAACAACACTGTAATGCAGATTCACTTTATACCTGATCAGGTAAGTGGATTTCCAGTACCTCTGTGACTTAAGTAGATCTCTCTAAACAGGTGTTGATTTTATTCCAGGGATCTGGGCTCCTATTACCAAGTATATTCAAATGCTGCTTGGTTGGGAATGTTTATCCCAGTGTATTTTGTGCTCTCAGCCGCACTTGTTGCTGTGGAGATGCTCAGTAAAACTAAAAGAGAAGCTTTAAACTAAAGAGTAGCTTTATTGTTCATAACTGTTAGTCATTTATCTCCAGCAACATCCTGGGAATGGTAATAAGGCCAGGATAGTTCAGGCAATCTGCTGCAGAAGCAAGAACTTCCTTTTCCTTTTGCAGCCCCTATTTTTTCAGTAGGACTGAGTAGTCTTTGCTCTGCACAACAGATAGAACAGGAGCTGCTGCTGAGCTGATTTAATTATTTTCAGGAGCTCAAAACAGCGCTGCTAACCTCATCTGCTGTTAAGTTTGTTGCCTTTGTGTTTTGGGGGTATTGGATCTTGCTCCTGGGGATTGCTGAACAGTTATTGCCCCACTCTAAAAATAGGAAAGCACAATTTTCCAAATGTCTGGTGGCTGTCTAACCACTTTCCCTTGACTGTCCAGACTGGTGTCTTGGTCACAGACTTTGTTTCCTGATGCCCCCAGTGTAGCACAAGTGGCCTTTTTATGAGAGGGATTTAATTCTTGAGGCAGTTTTGGGTGTCTGTTTGCTTAACTAATGGTATAAACTGAAACTCCCATGGGGAGTGTTGCACCAGGTGTGGCTGCAGCAGGTAAAATGCTTCAATTTGAACATCCAGCCAGCAGGGCTGGGCTCATAAAAGGATTCTGACACAACCCTCCAGAATGAGGTTGGACATGAAGAATGTGAGGAGTGTGGTGTAGCAGAGTGTATCAGCCCCACCCAAAGCTGGGGTGTGTTCAGCAAACCTGTGCTGAGCCAGGAGGAGGTGAGATACAGCCTGCAGCTGCGTGGCTGGACTTTACAGCACGGGCTGATGTTCTTCAGGAGCCTAAATCCTTGTCATCCCCCTCAGTGATAACCTGTGCCTTTGTAACAGGGTTTTTAGCCTCTAGGCTACTTCTTGTCTCCCTCCACCCCCTAAATCCCATTGCTGCAGTATTTGTCCGCTGCCATAAAAAACTGAACCAGCTCCCCAGTCCTGTTTTAGCAGGAAATTACGAACAGCAGCAAATCTACTGCTAAATTTACTGTGTTATATTTAATACTGGCATTCTGAAAAAAGCAAGTTGTGTGATTTTGCAGTGCCAGCTGGTGACACTGCTGGATGATAACAGCTTGCACCTCTGGAGCCTGAAGCAGCACGGAGGAACATCCGAGCTGCGGGAAGAGCATCGCTTCACCCTCAAAGGGCCACCTGGGTAAGGCACAGGAGGGCTTGGAGCTGGTCTGGGGATAAGCAAGCCAGAAAATTCTGCTGTTGTTTAAGCTAGAGCCTGTCCAGTTCTTACAGCCTGCCACTCTTCTGAATCCACTGAAAGGGCATCCATGGAAACCAACCAAGAATTGGCTAGGGCATGAGAGACCACCTTTTAAATATGCTCAACCAGTGCAAAGGGTGACGTCTTTTAAAATATTGTACACTCACTGCTGTGAGTACAGGAGCTGTTAATCTTCAGGTTAGGTAAATCTAACCGTGCCTTAAGTCAGACTTTCAAATGCTGCTGTGGTTTTAGTTTCACTCAATCTTGCCAGTTTTAGGTGAGCTATTTTTAGGAACACTTAGAGAGGGCTCTGTAGAAAAGGTGTCTGATTCTTTGTTCATGCACTTGTCAAAAATTTCTGACATAATTTGTCTTAAAGCTGATGTTTTCCTTCTTAAAAAAAATCATGCCTCCAAAACAAGTGACACTGATAAATGTCCCTGTTATGTTGCTAACTCTCCCAAATTCAGTAACAAGAGTCTCTTTGCATCCCCAGCTCCCCACCAAGTGCCACCCAGGTGACAGCCGTGCTCCCGCATTCCTCACGGGAAGTGCTGTACCTCGGCACAGAGAGTGGCAACATCTTTGTGGTGGAGCTGCCCTCCTTCCGAGTGCTGGAGGACAGGACCATCACCCCCGAGGCCGTGCTGCAGCGGTGAGTGAGCAAACAAGACGTGGAATCCCATTACCAGACACATCCTTTGTTAAAATGTCACCCCAGATTATGTACTGGGGCCTCACTGTTATGTTAGGCATTGTCCCTATCTGCCTGGCTCTCATGAAAGTAACTTTTGGTCCTGGTGTGTGTTAACTAACAATTTCAGTCCTGGTCCAGCCTGGTGTTGTCATTGTGGAGATACAACACATTCACTTGGCGTGAATCTGCAAACCTTATGCCCTAGCCCTTGTGTTTAGTTTTAGAAAAAAAATATTTTGTTTAGCTGTAATTGCCCATTTATTTTTTTCGACCACTGGAGAACATCTGTTGCTGCTTTGTTCAGATAGGGTCTTTATCACTCTGCTGAGTTTCTCCTACTGACATTTCCATCTTACCTTTATTCTGTAAGAGAATAGGGTGAGTGGTTCAAACTGTCTTTACAGTCCTAGGCTCCACTCCTGGAATTCAATGTAATCCTTGGCCTTTCCTTGAAGAAAATGGGACTGAGTGCATGTCCATGTGGTAGGCCTGATGTGATGTCTCCCATAAGATATTTTTGCTGCTTGAAGGATTTGTGGGAAGACTGTAATTACCTGTTTCAACTTTGTTGCTTAATTTCTTGTTCTTACACCCTTTATTACAGTCCTTTAAGGTTGTACTTGGAATCAGCTTCTCTTGGTTTTCTCTTCTGCTCCTGCAGGATACCAGAAGATAACTGCAACAGGCGATCCTGTGAACTGGTGGAAGCCCTCCGGGAGCATCCTAAGAACCCTGACCAGATCCTAATTGGATACAGCAGGGGCTTGATTGTCCTCTGGGACCTGCAAAATAACAAAGGAACACACCATTTCCTGGGCAGCCAGGTATTGATTCAATCTGGAGTCAGTTCAGCAGGGCAGGAAGGGCTCTTGCTGACGCTCTGAAGACAAATCAGGTGCAGGGAGAGCCTGACAAAGCTGCTTTTTAAAGTAAGAACAGGTTGTTTTGGGGAGATAACAGCTCTCTGGAGAGCAGTCATTTGTATGGCTTTCTTTTCAGCAACTGGAGAACCTCTACTGGCAGAGGGATGGCAGTAAATTCATTAGTTGTCACTACGATGGAAGTTACACCCAGTGGCCAGTATCCAGTGACAACAGGCAGTCAGAGCCTCTGGAAAACACTGTGCCTTATGGTCAGTAAGTGAGGTTTAACTCTTGCATATTTGTCCCAACTCAAACTAATTCTGAGCTTGTGTAGGATATTCAAGTCACAATTCTCCCTAGTGTTTACTGGCAAAATGCAGAGGTGCCTCTTGAATGGCTTGTAAGCCTCGACTAAGGAATTTCAGCCCAGATTTTTTCTTAGATTTGAAACTCCTTTGTATTGTTGAAGTCTGTCCTGAACATGGAGAGCAAGTAATCCTGACAGTATTAGTGCCCCTTATGAAGAAGGATGTTGATGATTCAGCTCTTTGTTTTAGCTGTTGTCCTGTTCAGCAGGAGTTGCTCGGATCCTGTGTAATTAATAGTGAGCTGAGTGTGTTTTTTGTTGACCTGAGCAGTGATTAAATGAAGCTTCTGATTTGCTGGAAACCATCAAATGGGGATGACCTCACCTTTCGAGTGCCAAGAAGCTTCTAAAGCTCTATTACTTTATATTAGTTTCAGGAATGGCTGTGATTTTAGCAATCCTTTCTAGTTAATCAGCTCCTCCAGCAGCGCATCTACTCCCTGGTGGCCATCAGCAGCATGGTTTAGAACTTCCCCTGAGCCTAAGCTGTGTTTTGCTGTGGAGTTCTGTGGTCAGTGTGTCCCAGAAGACTTGTCTGATGTGGCTTGGTCTGGGGAGGTGGTGCTGGCTCCTACTAATTTAGGTGGCTCCCCTTGGGGTGGAGGGTGAGGTGACCTGGCTGAAGCAGAATCAGCAACTTCTGATGTAAAGATGCGCTTCTTGAATTGTAGCAAATAACTCTGTTTTCTCAGGTCCTTTTCCTTGCAAGGCCATCTCCAAGATCTACTGGCAGACAACAAAAAATGGGTGAGTTTGTGGTGTATCCCTTCAATCTCACCTATTTGAAGGGCGCAGCGTACAATGCCATGTGAAACCTTTAGAGTAGCATTGTGAGAAATTGTTGTCAAACTGTCTTTGACTTTTCTTTAAAATTTTTCTTCCTCTTTACTTCAGCACAGACCACTTTAACTCTTTCTTTCTCTTAAGGCTTCCTTACATAATATTCCAAGGAGGAATGCCCCGGGCTAGCTATGGGGACCGGCACAGTATCTCTGTTATCCACGGCAGCCAGCAAACAGCCTTTGACTTTACCTCACGAGTGATAGACTTCTTTATCATCTTCAGTTCAGATCCTGCTGCAGGTATGTGGTGGAAGGGCATTACTAAGGAATTAGGGTAGCTGTGTACATGTGTGGAAATCTGCCTGGTATAAATAGCGTATGAAATGTGATAAGGAGGTCAGTTGTTTGGGGAGTTTCTGAGACCTCAGCAGAGAATCACAGAATCATTTTGTTTGGCAGGAGTCCAGCTGTGAAAGATTCTCATTTAAAAGTGAGATGTAAAATACTGGTGTAAGTGGAGGGCTGGTTACAAATGCCATACATTCCTCAAAAAAAGTAGGCTACTCTGATAATGAGAGAAGATCTCTTAAGTTTGTATCTGTTTAAGCTGGACATTGGATGTAACCAGGTCATGAAATGAGGATCTGAATATTGTTGTTTGGAAATAGCACTTCAAAGGAGGCTAATAATTAAAACCAGAATTTACTCCCACTGAGACACTGCTTCTTTTAATTAGTACCTGGATTTGTGTCTGAAGCTTTGGGTAACAAATCAGCAAAGGGTGACATAGAACCAAGGGTCAGTATATGGAGAACTTAATTTCCTTACTGCTGGTGAACATGAATGTAAACTGAATAGTTCTCATTCCTGGAATTGTGTAGAGTATGTCAGATTCTTGCTTCTATTGAAGAGCTTTCTTGCCCTTACTTCTGCAGTAACTGTACCTTCTTCCTTTTCATGAAACTGTAAGGGTTTTCCCTAAGAACTCTTTGTTTAATGCTGGTGTAGTTCTTGCTTCTGGTTAACTTGGAGTAACTGAGTATAAAGTGCTATTTCAAGCTCCAAAAATGTGCAGGATTAGACTGAACTGCAAATTGTTTAGGAGCTTGTAGGTAAATCTTCTGTTACTGGATCTTCTCAGGCTTTCTAGTCTCTGATTTGCCTGCTAGACTGGTTTTCAAACCGATTTGTCCTGTGTCCTGCCAGGGAGAGTGGTGGCAGCCACAGCTCCACATGTCTGTCAGTGCAGGTTGGATCCCTCTGGCCTGTTCTGGGAAGCAGAGCATGGATCAGGGGAGGAATGTCTTGGGAAAAGAGGCAGAAAGAAACAGCTTTTGGATTCCCTCTTTCGTCTCTTCCTAGATCTTAACAGACTCTCTCAGGTCACTGAAAAGAGAGCAGAGAAATAAAAGTGTCACTTCTATTATGAGGAGAAGTGCCTGTATGTGTCTGTTACTGATTTTCCCTGCACAGCACTGCCTTTATAAGTATCTTCCAAGTGTGCAGAACCTACAGGTCTAAACTTTCAAGCTCACTGTGCTGATAAACTTGAGGTACAAGTATGTGCTTGAGGTACATACTTGGAGTTCAATACATTTTGGTGTTAATGAAGGAGACCTTTTACTTCCTATGAAATTATCAGAGTGGACATTCCAGATGATGGAACAAAAGTATTAAAGATGAAAGATATGTGAGTTTTTTAGGTCAGAGTTGGACTGTTTAGAGTTCAGGTTCTGGATATGATTAGAAATCCTTTAGGATGAAATAACTGAACAAACAGGCTTTATATTTCTACTTCCCAATAATTGAATTACCCAGTTACCTGCTGCCAGTGGGTTCAGACAGGAGCTGCTACAGGAAACTGAAACTGTTGCACTCAGATGAGGAAGTTTTTTACAATGAAATGAGGTTTCTGTGGTTGACAAGCTTCCTTGTGGCTGATTGCCTAAGCTTAGTGGATCTATGTAGCTTGCCTTGTTTGCCCTTAAGCAGTCTTCCCTGCAATGGCAATCCCAAGGTATTAATTGTATACCAAAGCCACTTAATTTAATAAGCACAAAGCTTAGGCATTGCAGCATGGTTGTAGCTGGTGACTTTTCACTACCCTAAATATGCTGTGGAAACAGTTTTTTAAAAGTCCAGCCCTTCTTGTTTATTTTTTTTTTAATTAGGTGGGTGAGTGTGTGACAATCGTGACAAATTCTACTGTGCCTGCTACTTCAGCAACTTAAAATAGAGTTGCCATAAGAAATGAGCTCAGATGTGTGTTTTTGCAGGGAAAAGATTGTTAAAACAAAGTGGTTTTGGTTAATGTTTGTGACAGCAAACTGCAGGGTTGTTACAGCACAGGGATGATATTACTCATTTTATTATGAAGTCTGTAGGCGACTGCAAATGATGATACATAGGAAAGCAAAGTGAAACTGAATAGAAAACATTTTTTTCATGAAGAAACTGAACTAATTAGTGATGTGTTGTGGCTGGGCCTAGTCAGAGGTGAAACTTGGGGTGCCTCACTAGTGATGCCAAGTACTAACTATTTTAATTTAATTTTGCTGAGTGAACAGTGTTTGTATATGCCTTCTTGCAAGTGTATACCAAGTAATCAGCCCAGTAAAGGAGGGAAGTAGAAGTACAATTTAGGCGGGAAGGTCAGGGAAGAGCTATTAAGTATTCGCTAATGGCTCATTGTTTGTCAACCCCAATCCAGCTTTATACTCACTCAGATTTCTGTAGCTGTGTTGATTGTCACTGCTGTGAACTGGTCTGTGGTTTTGGTTTTCCCCACCAGTTTGCTGCTGTGCCTGACTCGTCAACCTTGCTGCAATAATGTCCTTGTAGACTAAATTTTTTTCACTCAAGATTTTCCGTTGTAACTTGAGTTAAAATTCTTGTTTGTGTCAGATGTCACCAGTCAAGTTACATTAGCATATTTCTTTTGTAGTTGTTCCTAATACACATAAGAATTATTAGGTGATGTACACATCTTTAAAAAGAAAGTCTAGAGGATGTGTCACAACATATGAGAAGAAGAGAAAATAAAAAGTTAAAGAGCTGAATTGTAACTACTTGTCAGTTCAAGCAGAGAAGCATTCTGCAGAACCCAAGGCATTAGCATGTTTAAGCAGCTTAGCCTGGATGGACTGTGGTCCTAACAGAGCACTAAATGGGTCACTGCTGGGGTGTAGGCATGTCTTTCCACCCAGTGCTGTTAATTAGCTGCAGGTAAAGTCTTTGGAATTCTGGCTGTTACAGTAGTAAATATGAACTTTGTGTTATTTAGTCATTGTTAACAAATTTTATACTCTGCAGTGGACTCTATTAAAAGTCAGAGTCCCAGGAGTGATGTAAAGAAACACGAATTTGCAGTAAATCTGTGAGTGTCTTCAGATCCATTCATACTCAATAGGCACAGTTAACACTGAAGCATTCAAGTTTTTTTCCAACAAAAATGTTGACGTGGGGCTGTGTGATTACAGCTTTCAAAGCAGCCTTACAGGAAGCTTGTTTGCACTGACTTGGACGGTCAGTTTTGTCAGCCTCAATGAATGTTGTTTCTGCAGAGTTTGATGACCCCTCTGCCCTGGTGGTGCTGGCAGAAGAAGAGCTCGTGGTCATAGACTTGAAAAGTGCAGGCTGGCCAGCAGTGCAGCCTCCATACCTGGCCTCCCTGCATTGCTCAGCCATCACCTGCTCTCACCACGTCTCCAACATCCCACTGAAGCTCTGGGAGCGGATTATCAGTGCTGGGAGCAAGCAGAACATTCACTACTCCAGTATGGTATGGCAGCCATGTGTCCCCCTCGTGTTCCTATGTGTTTAGGGCAGTGTGACTGCCCAGGGTGTGGGTGGTCTGTGTTGCTGATGATCTCCAGAGGTTTCAGCCCCAGCAGACACTGTCCTGCCTCTTAACAGGGTCGAGAGAGGCCTTTTCCCAAAGCACCACCAGTACAGTTACACTGGGGAATTAAAATGTGATATTTTTTAAGCTTTGACAAGCCAGAGGGGAAGTCTGAGTGTTCCCAGCTGTCGGTGGTAATAAAGTTCTCATGTAAAAGCATGAAGCTTCTCAGGGAAGTGTGTAGAATGCCTTCTAAAAGGCACAGTTGGTGTCAGAATGGGAACATCTAATCCCAACAAAAGCTGACAGCATGGACTGTTTCACTGCCACTTGCACTGGAGTTCATGCCCTCTTGCTGACTTTATATTCTCTCCACACTGTCACTGCCTAGGCAGTCACACATTTTTCTTACTGTATTTGTAGCCGTGGCCGATTGATGGTGGCACCAATATCGCTCCAGATCCTCCACAGAGGGACTTGCTGCTAACAGGGTGGGTACTGACCTGAGAACACTCAGGGAGCCCTTTCCAGTTCCAGTTCCCCTTTTTTGACTGACAGAGATCTCCTATGGAATTAAAGTCTGCTCATCTTTTAGGGCAGACTGCAGCTTTACAGTGCAGCTTCTCGAAGTTGTGCTGCTGGCTTTGTAAAGCCAATTTATTTTGGTGCTTCTGAGCAAACAGGTCATGATGTCCACAGATAACGCAGAAAGTGGCTGATTTTTAGTTTAGATGTGTTACTCATTGCCCCTAATCCCAAAGTGTGTAGGAGTGCAGGCACTAATCCAGCCTGGTTCAAAGGCAGCAGTATTAAAGCAAAGCTTAATCTTTCATGTTTTGAAGCATTTTTCCCTCTACCTTACACTCTGAATCTTAAAATAGAGGTTAGCTTGGACTTCTGTCTGCTTTGATCAGCATGAACAGATCTAACTAAGAGTTGGAAATAGCTAGCAAGAGATTGTCTCTTTGCATAAAAATGTGCCATTTTTCTTTTCAAAGCACTATTGAGAGTTTCAGGAGGCTGTTCCTCAGACTGCATTCTTGATGGACCATGTTAGAAGCTCCTACTCTTGTGTTGGAAGACTTGCAAATTTTCACCTAGAGAACTAAGATTTAAGCTTGATTTTTTTTTTTAAATTTTATTTTTTCCCTTCCCTAGCAGTAACAGTATTTTTGCCTGGATGAGTTTTTCCTTCCATATGCTAAGCTTTTTGCCTTTTCCACGTCCTTTTGTCATAATCTTAAATTAGTGTAATGGTGTCAGATCACCAAGAACACCTGAATTAAAAAAACCCAACAGCCTAAAACAAAAGCAAAAAACTACAAAAAATACACAAGAAGCCAAAAATCTTTCTCCTTGTGGTTTGTTTTTTTTGGTTCTGTATTTTCCCCTCTGTTTTACCCTCCATGTGCTGTTCTCCTGTGTGATGTGTGTTCCTGTATGCTCCCCCCAGGCATGAGGACGGCACAGTGAGGTTTTGGGATGCCTCTGGTGTCTGCTTGCACCTCCTTTATAAGCTGAGCACAGTGAAAGTGTTCCTCACAGATGCTGATCCCAATGACAACATGAACACCCTGGGGGAGGACGAGTGGCCTCCACTCCGCAAGGTGAGAGAACTGCTGCTTGTAGAAACTTCCTGAAAACCTGGGGAGTTCTGATTCATGCCCCAGTTAAAGACCAGCCCCTCTCTGTTCTCTTGCTTAGGTTGGTACCTTCGATCCTTACAGTGATGATCCAAGACTTGGGATCCAGAAGATCTACCTGTGTAAATACAGTGGATACTTGGCTGTAGCTGGTACAGCAGGACAGGTATTGGAATATGGCCTATCAACATGAACACTGGTTTCAGTGCAGGTTTCAGTGTAATCTGGAGATCTGCTGAAATTCAAAATGCTCATTTCTCTCATGGTAAATTGATCTGTTTTCTGGAAATGGTTCATGGGACCCTGCTCTGGTGAGGCTCCACCTTGAGCACTACATCCAGCACAGGAAGGACATGGAGCTGGTGGAGTGAGTCCAGAGGAGGCCACCAAGTTGATTAGAGGGATAGAGCAGCTCTGCTTTGAGGAAAGGCTGAGAGAATTGGGATTGTTCAGCCTGGAGAAGGGAGGGTTTGGGGTGACCTAATTTCAGCCTTCTGGTACCTGAAAACAGCCTACAAGAAACATGGATGGGAGACTGCTTACAAGGTCCTGGAGTGACAGAACAAGGGGGAGTAACTTCAAAGTGAAAGAGAGTAGGTTTAGATTAGCCATTAGATAGGAAGAACTTCTTTACTGTGAGCGTGGTGAGGCACCTTAGCAGGTTGCCTGGAGAAGTTGTGGATGCCCTGTCCCTGAAAGTGTTTAAGGCCAGGTGAGATGGAACTCTGACCAGGAAAGGAGTCCCTGTGCATGGCAGGGGTTAGAACATCTGATCTTTCAGGTGTCTTCCAACCCAAACCACTCTGGGATTTTCTGCTTTCTCTAGCTGGTATTTTAGACATTATCTGGTGTTATTTATCTGTCCTGAGAGGTGCTGTAGTTTAGCAGCTGTAGAGATGCAGCTTGGAGATCTGCCTGCACAGCAAAAGCTGCAGTGAAGGTTGTTCTCTTCCTTTCAGGTGCTGGTGATGGAACTGAATGACGAGGATGCAGAACACGTGGTGGACCATGCTGAAGCAGATCTCCTGCAGGACCAAGAGGGCTATCGATGGAAAGGTCACGAGAAGCTGAAAACTCGAGACGGGCCTGTTCGATTTGAAGCTGGTTTTCAGCCATTCGTCCTTGTCCAGTGTCAGCCACCAGCTGTGGTCACCTCTTTGGCCCTGCACTCAGAGTGGAAGCTTGTGGCCTTTGGTACCAGTCATGGGTTTGGGCTTTTTGACCATCAGCAGAAGCGACTGGTCTTTGTCAAGTAAGTGTCATCTTTCCAGGGGGTCTTGGTAATCCTTATGTTAGTGATGACCTGGAATTACTGGCAAAGCAAGGTGTGATAAGTGGTTTCTCAAGAGCTGTCACTGTAGCAAGAAGCTCTGCTTCTTTTTTCTCCACCCTTGAAGATCTTCCAGAATATATAAGTGTGTTTCGACATTTGTGTGTATCCTGTTGGACTCTTGGGAGTGATTGCCACCCAGTAGAAACTGTCTCCCTCTTCCAGGTGCACACTGCATCCCAGTGACCAGCTGGCCTTAGAAGGTCCCCTGTCTCGGGTGAAATCCTTGAAGAAGTCCCTCCGTCAGTCATTCCGGCGGATCAGAAGAAGCCGCGTGTCCAGTAGGAAGCGGAGAGGAGGTGGTGGGAACGCCTCAGAGGTGAGGGGTTCACCTTTTTGGGGTCTGTCTGTTTGCAGCTTGAAGCCTGCTAAGACTGCCTGGAGCTGGAGGTGGTCTCAGCCGTGCTGTCAAATCAATAGCTATTGGTATGAGGGAAAAATGGCAATTTCTGATGCTGCTCTGTTAGATAAAAACAGGCACATTTTTAGAAAAGATCAGTTCAGAGGACAATTTCACTGGTGTGCCTTTCTATTGCTGCCACGCTCCCTCTCTCTCCTTGCTGTGTCTATCCCTGACTGACAGAGTGTCTCCCCACCTGTGAAGGTGCAAGAAGCAAATGCCAAGTTTGACCAGGACGTGTTGCAGGAGA
This sequence comes from Irena cyanogastra, assembly GCA_013397155.1. Taxonomy (NCBI): domain Eukaryota; kingdom Metazoa; phylum Chordata; class Aves; order Passeriformes; family Irenidae; genus Irena; species Irena cyanogastra. The sequence continues at coordinate 556,198 of VWZV01006130.1, forward strand.
TGGAACTGGCTCCAGTCCAGCGCAAGATCGAAGCGCGATCGGCAGAAGACTCTTTCACCGGCTTTGTGCGAACCTTGTATTTTGCTGATACCTTCCTGAGAGACAGTGAGTAGGAAAAGCATCTCTCTCTTCTTCCAAATGGGTTTTTACTGCTTCTGCCAAGGAGCGTATTAGGATTTACTGCCAGGAAAACCCGGCACCTCCTGTGTCCTACTTTGTGCTGTGCTGAAAAACTCATATAGAACAAGAGCATATGTTGTCAGGTAGAATTGTTATTTAGCCATTCTGGGCTGCTGGTTAATCCAAGGCAAATGGCCATTCATCTTTGAATCAAGCCTTTATGTATGATTTTCAGTCGTGCTGTATTGGCATCTGACTTTTAACCTTCCTTCATTCCTCTGAAGATCACCCCTGCCTCCAGCAAAGCCTTTTAATTTTAGTGAAGATGGTGGCTGGTTGTGCATCAGAGCCCAAACTGATAGCATGCACAAGTTTACTCTGCTCATCTGTGATACAAATGTCTGAAAACTGGACACAGCAATTGTGGTGGTTCATGTATTGGTACTTTTGCCTTTGCTCAGGTGCACTGCCCTTTCTGAGGGCTGCTGGTGGACATGTATTGAGAAAAGAATGTTAAGAACTTGCAGGTTTTGCCTGGCAGATCTCCCCTAATATAGAGATATTTAGGGTGCAATGGGAGGGAGGTTCTGTATAGCCAGGGAAAGCTGTTATGTCATGGATGGTGCCTTGCTCATGGGCTTTTTTGTCACTCCAGGCTCCCGGCACTGCCCGTCCCTGTGGGCTGGCACCAATGGAGGGACAGTCTACGCTTTCTGTTTACGTGTTCCTCCAGCTGAGAGGAGGATGGATGAGCCTGTGAGGGCAGAGCAAGGTGAGTGCCTTGTGAAGGCAGGGTTCTGTTGGGTCTGAGCCATGGCTCACAGGAGTTATGGCCAGAAAAGCAGGGTCGCTCAGTTAGTGCTGTTTATCAGTGATTGGAGCCAAGTGTGGCAGTGTCTGAGCTAAGCAATGCTCATTGCAGCAGCTGAACTGGAGCTACAGCACTGCTTGGTGTGCCTCAGCCTCATTTCCTACTCACTTCAGAAATGTAAATTTGTGTCAGCTGTCACTGAAGTTTGCCATCAACCTTGGCTGCACATGTCCCTTGTTCTGACAGCTGGGCCTGTTGTCTTTATGTAACAATGGTTTCTGTTTAACACAGATCAGTCCAGTCAGAATGCCCTAATGCCCTTCAGCTACCAAATCTTTTTAGGCAGCATTTCTATAACCACTTTATATGGGTCTCCAGCTCTGAGAGGATGTGAATGAACTTCTAACAATGTTTCTGACTAGACTCCTGTTTGTTTTTTCTGTTTGTTTTTCCTCCTTATCTCACCTGTCTAGCCAAAGAGATTCAGCTGATGCACAGGGCTCCTGTTGTGGGGATACTTGTGTTGGATGGACGCAGTACTCCCCTCCCAGAACCTCTAGAAGTAGCACATGACCTTTCCAAGAGTCCTGATATGCAAGGCAGCCACCAGCTGCTGGTGGTATCTGAAGAGCAATTTAAGGTGAGTGTCACCTATTGAGGGAGGGAGGTGTCTATGAATTGTGCATGAAATCTGCTAAAGCATTGGGCACTGCTCAGCAGAGAGAGAACTTTTGGGAGTGCTTGTTCTCCTGTACCTGAAGAACAGCCCTGGGACAGCACTTCTGTTTGGTACAGTCCATAGATCAGGTGTGTGCTAGCAAACTGGGTGTTCAGCATAGTGCTGCACATGCTGAATATAGAAATTTTGTGCCTATATTACAATATACTCTTTGGACAAGGCTGCTTCTGCTTTTGGGTAAGAGCTTTTCTGTTGTTAGTGCAGAAGCAGGAATTTGTAGGTATTTTTGTGAAGTAGCTTAAAAGTTTCTTGTTTGGCACACTAACTCAAACCCGGTTGTCTTTCTGTATTAATTTATAGCCAAATAGGGAAGAGTTCTGAAAAAATTGGGGAGAAGTGTAGTTACAGCCTAAAGGGTAAAACTGATGTCAGAGCAGAAAGACATTTTCACACTGCCTGAGGCTGATTGGTTCTCATGCTATGAGCAGGGGGTTGGCTCTGGTTACACCTGTGTGTATTCCCTGTGAATGGAAACATTATCCAGGGAGGGAGCAGCAGATGTCCTGGGGAGCTGCTGCTGCCTTTGTGCAGGAAGAGGTGTCAGTGTCTCATTTCTGTGGCAGGTCTTCACATTGCCCAAGGTCAGCTCCAAACTGAAGCTCAAGCTGACAGCCCTGGAGGGCTGCAGGGTACGAAAGGTGACAGTTGCCAACTTTGGCAGCTGCAAGACTGATGATTACAGTGAGAACGACCTGGCAGTGCTGACCAACCTGGGAGACATCCAGATCATCTCCCTGCCCTTCCTCAAGCTGCAGATCCGTTACCCCTGCATCCGCAAGGAGGATGTCAGTGGCATTGCATCCTGTGTCTTCACCAAATATGGCCAAGGTGAGGTGGGCTTCTCCCAGATCATCCCTCTTGTTTTGTGTTTGAGACAATGGGAAATGGCTTAGTGTTTTTCACACTGTGTACACATGTGAGACTGTTTCAGAAATGTGTTCATTGTGTGTTCCTGGGCAGTACCAGCTGCCAACAGGTACCAACACATGAGTTAGAAGAAGCAGGAGTGAGTTTATTCCATTACTGTTAATGAATACAGGAGTGAAGAGTGGTTTTCAGCTTGGATGTGCCCCTTAGATAACTTCCACCTGGGTATCCTCCTCTTGTCTGGAGTGGGGCAAATGGCTCTCTAAGAGAAATGGCTCCACTGTGCCTCCTGTACGTGCCTGTGTCTCAGCACTCACATTGCAAAACTGGGATCCAACATCCTGTGGCTGCTGAAGATGGATTGCTGCTTTCCAGTTCATTTTTTGCATCTTTATGTGCTGTTTTTCCCAAGTGTCAGCACAGGACAACAGAATTATGTCTCAGTATAACCTCAAATTGCACAGTCTCTAGGCTAACCAGAGGGGAGCTGGCGTAATACCTTCCTCAATGATCCCTCCTTGCTTAGCTAGAAGGAAAAGCAAACCCTTTCTGCCAAACACAGATCATGCCTAGATTTGTTCTTTTTTAGGATGACCTTTGGTTCTGGAACTGTTTCCTGAGAATTGCCCTTATAAGTTCCCAATCCCCTCTAGGTTTCTATCTGATCTCGCCGTCGGAGTTTGAGAGGTTTTCCCTTTCCACCAAATGGTTGGTGGAGCCCCGGTGCATCGTGGACATGCCAGAAGTGACAAGCAACAACCACGTGCACAAATCTGGCACAGAGAATGCTGCAAGGAAATCCAGGTAATGTCTGTAACGCTCTTGCACACTGACTGTGTCTGGGTAGGGAGGAAAGAAAACCCCTTTGAAGTTAACATCCATAGAGGGACTGGCATCAGGAAATGTAACCTTCCCTCTGATGGTTTTCCTACTTGGGGTACACTTGGTAGGACAAAGCAGGAAGCTTTGGAACTGGTATCCCTAAGCTGGAGTCACAAACTTGGAGCAAGCCCTGACTTGCTTTGCTTGTTCCCAAGTGCTGAGGCTGAGCTGATGCTCTGTGAAAGGAAATCCAGCGTTCCTCCTCTCCTCTTGGAACATCAGTGAGTAACAGCAGATCTGACACTCACAGAGGTCCTACAGGAATTTTATTCCAAGAGTTTAGAACTGTTCTGTGGTGCTTGCAGACTTCTGCATCACCAGCATGTGAGGAAGCCCTTCCCACACTCAGCAAACCATTTAGTTGATGTGCACTGAGCCTATTGTAGCTGCCAAGAACACATAGGAATTCTCTGCACCCCTGTTGCTCAGCATCAGTAATTGTTTTCTGCCTCCTTTCCTTTTTTAGGGGACCAGGAAAGAGTCCAGGTGACTGTGGAGAAGATGGTAAGTGAAAAAAAAAAAGTATATGGAGGGTAGCATGGTGTGTGTAAACCTCAAAATGTCTTTCCTATTGCTACAGTTGATATTTTCTACCTAAGAAAGGGAAGAATAAAGAAGGATGTGGGGGAAACATTGTGACCTGCCTGGACTATATTTTAGTTGATAGCTCTGAAGTAAGTTGCATGTGGAAGATTCCCTTAAAGGGTAGAACAGAGTTTTTGCTGGAGAAAAGGTCTGAACTTATTTAGATCTTCTGTTATCCAAACTAGTATTGCTGAAAAAACCAGTTCGGTGTGTGAGAGACTTTAACGATTAGTTGTGAAGCATTCAGTAAAGTCAAAAAGTACTTAACATGGGGAAAAATCCAGTTCCATTGTGCATTTCTCCAAAACTGCACTTACTTCAGGAGAAGGGGAAAATATTGTTAGGTAAAACAATTTTTCCTACTCTTTTTTAGAAAGGAAGTCTGAGAGGCTGATGGAACATGCCTTACTCAATGATGAAAGTGAGTGAGATCAAGACTTGCTGCTGAGGGGGGGAAGGTGCCTTTCTGGGTGGGAAAAGAAGAAAGCTGCTGGGAATTTTGTGGATTCCAGTTCTGAGGGATCTGTAATTACTGGTAGAAATGCTGGGTTTTCTTGAATCCCCAGAACTGAGGGGTTGGACAGATAGCCATGCCCTCGGGCTGGGGCTGTTCTGCAGAGCTGCATTCCCTGCTGAGATAAGAGAAGGATCTTTATTTCCAATAGGACTTGTGTAAGATGACAGCTGGAACAGACAGTTCCTTTGGGGCTCTGGTACACAGGGATTGGCAACATTCCTCTGGCAAATGACTGCTTCAGTCCTGTGTGCCAGGCTGCCCAGTACAAACCTGGTTGAAGAGGCAGTGGTGATCTAAGGACTGACCTCTGAGCTGTGGGAGGCAGGTTCTGGAGGCTGTTCAGTGGGGAGGTGGAATGTGGTCAGGCAGCTGCCCGAGAGCAGATTCGCACTGGTTTGGCTCACTGCTTTAACTCTCTGCTTTCCAGAAGTGCTGAAGGAGATCCAGAGTACTCTGGAGGGGGGCAGAGGGTGAGTATCAACCAACTTCTCTTCCTAATGGCTGGGGCTGGCAGGGGAGGGCAGCTTGAGGTGACAGCAGGGGGATGCCCACTTGATGGCAGGGATGTTTCTGCTGGAATCTGGTCACGTGTGTATCCCACAAGCTACCAAAGGGCAATAATGAGAGGCAGGTTCTCTTTCACATGCTGTCCCTTGACGTGTTTTTATGAATAATGCTTTGTCTCTTTCTCTCCGAAAAGCAGGAGAGATCACATTCCCACATCCCCAAGGAGCAGGACTCTGAGTATTCGCATACAGGTTTCTATTTGTGTCAACCCATACTGATCTAAGGGCAGGCCACACGGGCTTAGTTGGTCAAGGATGGGACTCTGGAGTTTTAATCCTGGCTTGACACTGTCCCTTGGATGTGTTCAGTGTCTCTGCTCCCATTCTGTCTGTACAATAGAGCTGAGCTACCACCACGGCTGCGGGGCTTTATCTCATCTCCCTAGAATGGTCAGGGGCTACCAAGTGTAGGCAAAGGACTACTGTCTGCAACGGATGCAGGAAGCTTGGTGGGATTGGTAACTGCTGGTGTGGAAGGATCAGTGACTGCCTGACATGCTCTGCTCTGTGCACTTCCTCTGGACACTGCCTCATCCTGGTCTTCTGTCGGCATCTGGGAGTGGATGGGATGAGACTGCACTGCAATAAGGAATCTCTTCTTGTGTCATTGCAGGAGCTATGCAGAAAAAAATTCGGCAAGAAGTCCGTTAGGACATGGACTAAGTAATGGAGGAGGTAGGTGAGGCTAAAGATATTTGAAGTAGCCAAAGGAAGCAGAAAGTAGAATGAAATTTCTTAATAAGCTTCAGCTTTTTAAAATGCTTTGTGCAGAACTCTGACCTGAATTTTCCGGGTGGGAATCTGCTGGCTGAGTGGTGTGTGAGCACTGTTCAGCACCTTACATGCTACACCAGTAGTAAAGGAAGAGCTAAAACTCCTTTGAAGCTTCCTGACTCTTACACAAAGAGAGCTGGTGAGGCAGCCAGAGCTCCCAGCAACAATCTGAGTGTATCAGCCCATTAGCTCTCATTACCTTTCAAATGCCTGCCTTTTCAAATGGCTTTTGCCTTCTTCCCTCCTACAGCAGATTGACCAGAGCTCACAGAGGACATCCTGGTGTTGGATCGAGTGCCACAACACTACTGACTGGGCAAACCGTCCCTGGGGAGAGGGCACCAGTGCTCCCAGCAGCCAGGCTGGGGAGCTGCAGCTCCAGTGCTGTGCTTCTGCCTCTGCCTCCCCTTTAGTGCCTCTTGGAGACCTCTCCTGCTGGAGCCTGCCTTGCTTTAGGACAGCAGTGGATGCCAGGTCTGATGCACCACAAGCCTCTGAGTACATACAACATTCAAATGTTTGCACATTTCTCTTTTCTACTGGGCTGGGTTTTAAATTATAAATGTTTTACTGCCTTGGTGCAGGATTTTAATAAACGCACACTGTTACCTCCAACAATTTTTTTTTGTATATTTTTTTTAAATCTTAAGGGTATTTCAGTTTTAACGGAAACATTTAGAAATTTACTTTAAGAAAAAAAACATTAAGTAATATATGCTAGATTCCTGTGACTGCTGTATGTGGTATCTGAATGAGTAATTTTGGGATTTGTTTGTTATGGTACTGTTAACTGGCTTTATGGATTTGGGTAGAATCTATTTTTGTAGCCATTCAAATCGGAGGAAAACTAATTGAATTTGATTTTTGTTTCAACACTACATTGATCTTTTTTTTGGAAATAAAACTCTGAATTCCCTTTTGTGATCCTTGTCTCCTCTCATATGTATTCTGTCCTTCAACAGCTTCTTTTATATTGCCCACAGATCCCTGGGAGAAGGTGGAGCTGCCCTCTGAGCTGAGGGGGACAAAGAGCACTCCTGGAGGCAAAGCAAGGTGGTGGGTGGGAGGAACAAAGTGATTGTGTCACCAATCTTGCAATCCATACTGGATGGGGATGCCAGGAAAGGGCACTGGTTCAGATTATAGTCCCTGGAAGGTCATTGCTGGTTTGTCCTGAAAAAAAGTGAATGATAACACTGAAGGGAGACAGGGTTGATTTGGCTGTGCTGTCTGCCACTGGATTTGGAATTGAAGCTGGTGAAACTCTGCAGAGAGCAGTTTGGTCCTCTTTAAAATCTCCTTCCTTTATCCCTCACCTAACACCACTTTTTTTTTCCAGCTAAGGAAAAGAACAAAGCATTCTGAAATTTCTCTGCTGTAACTTGCTTGTAGCACTGTGACAGCCAGTGAATGTGAACTAAATCCTCCTGGAATGGTGCTGAGTTGCTGTCCTTGGCACTCTTTGGAAACCTCCCCTTGGAAGCCCTCTTGTTTCAGCCTCTCCTTGGAAGCCCTCTTGAGCCTTCCCAAGCAAGGCTGAGGAATCCTTTCTTACCTACAGCACTAGGATGGCACATTCTGTTCTGGAGGAAAAAATGCTTGTAAAGTTGCTCTGCTGGTGCTTGAGGCACCTTCCTTCTAAAACTGTTAATACTTCCTTTGAGACCTAATTTATTGCTAATGAGGTTTTTGAGAGCCTTCTCTTTCAGTTTCCATTTCCAAAGTAGTTTTTACTTCCTTATTTCTGTTTGCTTCATTATTTCCTTGTCTCTTGCTGCAGGACTGAAGCTGGCAGGGAGGTGTCCTGCTGTTTCCACCTCTTGTGCCAGGCACTGATGCTGCAAATTTACAGGAAATTATGGTTTAATCAGCAGCTTCTGAGCTAGTGTGACCCTGTGCATGTGCATCATCCTGGTGCACCCAGCTGCTTATTTCTGCTCCTCACAGATGGACTGATTCTAAAGCCTTTTCTGAATATTTATTTGTTGGCAGGCTTGGGGGAAGAGATGTGACAGTCCTACTCAGAAAGGGCAGAGCAATTTATTATCTTCTCCCTGTTTTCACCCACATAACTTGAAAACTCCAATAGGTCCACTGGAAGAGTGAAAGAGTCACAAAAATGCTACCATTTTTTGTAAACCCCAGAGTGCATTTAGATTCAAAACCAACAGCAAAAAAAATTAACCCAGGCTTCTTATTTTCCTCAAAGCACAAGCCAGACTACAAATGGGATTGAGTAGTTTAGGATATGTGCTGAAATATGGCAGATTTTTTGTTTCTAGCAGAGCTTTGGAACTGAAGGATTCACTGGAAAGAGATCCTTGACTTGTTGTGGGCAGAGACATTAAGAATCCTTTTAGAGCTCCTATGCCTGAAATACAGAAGAAATTGCAAAGGAACAAAACAGGGCAAGACTGGAACTCATTAATTGTGCTTTCAGTTGTGTTCTGAGTTGAGCAGGAAAGGATGGAAAGGCTTGTGATAGAATTAGGATGTATTTTTTGTGCTGTCAGAAAATGAGAAGCAAGTAAAATCAGTGATGGGATGAGATGATCATGGAGGGTGGAGCCTTCAATGAATGAATGTAAGCAGCTTTTGAATGTAGTGGAGGGAAAAAAAATCCCTTTTCATCTCTCCCTTTCAGGAACTGCCTTCTGAGCCTTGTGGTTACTCTTAGCCTGCCCCTCAGCTGACACTAAAAATAATGGCCTGCTTCTGATCAGAGGATTCAGCTGCTGCCAAACCCCTCGAATTTTGTGCCTACCTCTACTTTGCACTTGAACTCTTTGTCTGGGATCTGATAGAAGTTTGCTGGCCCTCTCCAAGAGCTAATGCTTTAATGCTTGGAAGCACTCTGAGGGCTCATTGGCCCTTATTAAGGTTATTGCCAGTCAGGCTTTGGCTCTGCTTCCCCCTCCTGCTTTGTGCAGCCTCACAGGGCTCTGGCACTGGCAAGTGTCCCTTGGCTGCAGGACCAGAGCTGCTGTTAACACTGACTGGAAAAAATCCTTCCAGCAATGCTGGCACAGTGTTCCCTGACCCCCACAGACCTGCTGCTCTGCAGAGGGGACAGTCTTGGATCACAACTAAAGAACAAATTTTCCACATCTGAGTACACATTGGGTCCCTAATATGGGATGCTGTTTTACAGTTGCCTGAGTTTTAGGTCAAATGCTTTCTGGTAACGTGACCTCTTTTATAGGGTGGTGTGTTTGCTGCCAAAATTCTCCTCTACTCCTAGAAAAGCTTGGCCTGGAGGTTTCCTCATGTGTTGCAGTTGAATATTTGCAGAATTTGTCTAACAGTTCTATTAGAAGAACATAATGTTGGAAGGAAAAGTACTTTTCATCTTGGTCATGAAGCCTGAGGCCTTGTCTGGTTGGTGAAAGAATGAATTCTTTTTTACAGCTTAATTGGTCTGTTGCTTAGAATATGGTTTGTGTCTATGGCAGCTCAAACCATTTCATGCCTGGACTGTGGTCCTGAATTCAGGCTCCAAACCACTGCCCATATGGCCTCAGGGATTGGGATGTCTTTAATCAGAGCAGGAATTGGTGTGGCTGAAAGATGAGACAGACTTTAGTGGAAATTTGCTTCTAAAACCCAGCAGTCCTTGCTAAGCCATCTTAGACTTTGTTATCTCTTTCAAGCAAAGACCAAGGTTGTGCTGCAGCTGTAGCTGATTCCCTGGGGTAAACCAGGTGGAAAAATTCCTTCAATATCTGCCACCAGCCGTTGGTCACAGGAAACTCAGTGCCTTCACTCCCAGCCACAAGCCCCAGGTGCTTGGGTTATTTCCATGCAGCACCTCAACCTCTTTGTCCAACATGATGATGATGGGGGTGTCTGACAAGCTTTCTGGGTTAGGTGCAGCTCCCCAGAGGACCTGCAAATCCCTGTGTGAAAAGGCTGCTGTAGCAGTAGGATGGTCCTTGAGATCATCCTGGTGTTGATTAATTTGTCCCAACTGTTGCTCAGGTAGAAATGGCCTCTCCCAAGTGTGAATTTCTTGTAATTAAACTGTTGTATGACCAAACTCCTCATTTCCATCTTGCTTCTCGTGCCTCTTATGCATGTTGGCTGATCCATGGGGATGGGAGGGATGAGTTTGCTGGGAACACAATCAAGACAGGAGAGCTAAAAGGCTCCTTGCACTTCTGGCCTGTTTCAGTAGGGAGGAAAACAGATAAAAAGATACTTTGAGGCTCTTCCCTTTGCTCACCTCTTTCCCAGCTAAATGAGTAGAAACTGATCTCTCCAGCTCTTGGTGGCACAGCTCTTGTATGCAGAGCTAAGTTATGTTTTAAAAGAGCTTTTTGGCAAGGGAGCCCTCTTTAAGATGGGTGGTCCTGAGCACGTGGTGACAGCATCAGAGTCACCTGAGGTTGGAAGGATCTGTATCTCCAAGGGCAGAGCCCAGCCTGTCCCTGACTCTTGCCCTTCAAAAGACAAGGAGCTCTTCCTCCTGTTTGCTCCTCTGGCAGGTGAGTCTGTGCCTTGTGTGCTTATTCTGGCACACTCTGCATATTGTTCATTTGTTTAAAGCCAATCTCCTCTGCTTAGGCTTAAGGCAGGGTCTCCAAGAAATGAAGCTTGGATTCTGCTCACACTCTCCTTCCTTAAAGAGAACTTACCTGTATCAGATTGCTGTGCTGAGCCCTTGAAAAGCAGGCTGAGCTCCTAAAAAACCCTAATTGGCAACACACGGACATCTCTGAGCTGCTGAACATCACCCCAAAAGTCAGATATTGCAGCTCAAGCCCTGATGGGGTAAGAGTCCAAGGAAGCTGAGAGTATGGCAGGATGAGAAAAGGCTTGGTGTTATTTCTTAGGTAGTATATTAAGCAAAAGTGGCTTCAGCTAGAGCTGGGGGAGCTTTATTCCAAATTGCAAGTTAGCCATAGGAGTGGAATTTGGGAGAGGTATTTTTAAGGGTGTGATTGTTCTGTAGACAAATACATCCTCTTGACTTTATTCTGACACAGATAAGAGCAGATGAAATGCAGGCTGTGACCAAAGGAGGTGTCACAGTCCTTAATCAGTTTGATTACCCGTGATCTTGTCAGTGCTGTGACAGTTTGCTCACAGTTCAGACCTGGTGATATTTGCCTGTACTTTCATTATAGGAAGATGTTTTGAATGTAAATTAACAGTAATAAGGATGTGAAAAAAAAAATCCATCTCAAGGAAATTCAGTTCTGTCAAGGTAGATAGATCCGTGAGGCACAGTTTCTGTAAATAATAAAATTTAAGCATTAAGTGATAGTTGCTTACTATGAATTTAACCTTTAAAAAAGACTGTTTTAATTTTATACTTACTGAAGCTCTAGGGCAGGTGGCAATACCTCAGCCTTAAAGGCTCCTGAAGCCCTTTCCTAAGAGCAGTGTCAGTCCAGGCACTGGGATTTCTGATGTGCAGCATCCAGGGTCCATCCTTAAATATCCTGTTTTGAAACTGTGCTAAGTGATACATGAGAATTTCAAAGTGAAATAATACCATGTCATCTCTCTGAAGTGCTTTGCCCTTTTAAAGCCTCAGACCTTGGATTGGATAAAAACCAATCCTGCTCCAATTAATCTCTGTTAACTGATGTTGTACAGGCAGATTCCTCCTGACACATCTCTGTGCCCATTCAGCTGCTCCTTAGAGGTTTGTTTAAACCATTAAAAATCCTGTTTGAGGGCAAGATCTTCAACTAGTAACTTTTAGTGCACAAGAAAAATGCCCATTTCTTGGTAACTCAGTTCACAGGCATGAATTAATGTATCAGAACTCCGTGTGCCTCATTAATTAATAACATGGGATGCAGGTACCATTAACCTGGTAGGTTTTCTTTGAGGAGAAGGAACAGAAAGCTGTGATCACTTCTTGTTTCCTAAGACTGACCAGGCTTGATTGTGCTGGTGAACTTCCTCACTGGTGTGCTTGTTCTGGATCTGCACAGAAAGAGCTTTCCATTGGAATGGGTCCTGCATGGAAGTGGCTCAAATTCTGTAAACCATTTCCTTGTCACAGTGATATCTGGTGAGAGAGATTTATGTGAGGATCTGTCCTGTGCACAGGGAGAGGTGAGACCTCTCATAAAATGAAGAGAGATTTATCTACAGAAGATGAGGGGAGTTAAATATCTGCAGTGGAACAGAGCATAAGATACAGGGTAGTTAATATTAAACGAGAGAAAATGTTTGTCATCCTATAAAATAAATGTCAAGTTTTGGAAGCAATCCCCTTGAGAAGAGTTTTTGAGTGTCTTCAAATGCCTGGCTCAGCAAACAACTCCCAGTTTGTTTCAGATCTTCAGTAAAAGCATATCAACAGTGCCTGTGCCTCAAAGCTGTAAAGACAATATCACAGGGCATAAAAAATGTGAGTGGCCCAAAATCTTACAAAAGTTTGTTATTCCACTATAGGATAATATGCTTTATGCTTCTGTCCAAGTTTCCAAACTAAAATTCCTTCCAGGTACAGTGACCTTCCTGTACCCTCCTCTTTCCCTCCCAGAGTTCAGGAGCTCCAAAAGATTTTCACCTTTGTGACCAAGGTCTGTTCTGCCCTCCTGTGTTGCTTGTTCCTGCTCCCTTTCCTCTCTTGGCACACATTTGTGCTTTTAAATTTAATTTTTAACTAATTCCTTACAGTCTGGAATAGGGGAATAAGCATCAAGAGCAATTCCAGGCAAGCAGGCCACTCATTTAGGGGGAAGCTCAACATGAGGAAGCTCAACTTACCTGTAAGATCAAATTGCACTGAGGTGACCACCAGCACTGGTGCAAAGGAAACAGCTGGGGAGTATAGAAGACACTGGAAGGAAGGAGAGGCCCCACAAAGTGAGTTTGGCTGTAACATGAGACCTCACCCTTAGCTGTGTCATTCCTTCTGCCTTTATCTCTGCAAGCTTATTAGAATCTGCTGGGGATTTTCAACTACCTGGGTGTAATCATTTCAGTCTGCCCAATCTGACATTCCACTCTGAGCCTTTGATTTGTACTTTGGGGGCTCAGCTGCTTTGTGCAGAGCACTCATTTCCCATGGGAGAACAGCCCTGGGGGCTGCAGCCCACTCCCCACCATTAAAAAGCCTCTTACTTTCATGTATAATTGGGTTGAAGCCCAGTTTAAATCCAGGGGATTTTTACTGACTCAAAAGAATTCTCTATCGAACCCGTGGTTCCCAGCTATGCAGAAACAGGGAAGGAGAGCAAGGACAGCTCATTTGAGGCCACCCAGGTGCCCAATAAAAAGAAAAGTACCAACATCCCATCCTGAGTCCCAGAGCAGCAGTGAAGGAGCAGTGGGATGAGCCATGGGCCTGCCTGCTGCCCATGCTGCTGGCACTGCTCTGCCAGGAGCTCACAGCTGCTGCCAAACTGGTGCCACCAAACCAGGACTGAATTTAGTGCTGGCTTGCCTGGCCTTGCCTCCTTGGTTTGCTCCTTTTAGGCACGAACCACAGAGGCCACTCAGGGGATTAACAGGGAGAAGTCTGAGCCCTGTCCTAGCACAGGGCAGAGTCCTCCAGCTCACCCAGATCAGGTCCAACCCTGCCCAGAGCCAGGGGCTGCCTGACCCTGGGATGGGGCCACAGGACACTGCCTTGCAGTGTAACAGGATCACCCAGCCCTGCTGAACGGCAGACAATCGGGCAACAAAGTGCTCCTGAAATATTTAAGGGGGCTGTTTTCAAACCTATGTAACTTAATTGTTTTGGTTTCTCCTTGCAATGAATATTTTATTTGGCTTCCCCGGGTTATGGCTGGGGAAGGAGCCCTTGGAGACCTTTTGGCTCGTCCTAAAATAGCTGCAAGAAGGCAGCAGAGCCCTTACCAGTTTGAAACAGCGAGAGGTCAGGAATGAGAGGTCAGGAATTCTCCCTCAGTAGCCTGGGGCACAGGCTCAAAGGAGAATATTTTCTGTCAATATGAGGCAGCACATGATATGGAAGCAAGAGTGGAGATATTTTATATTAATGCAATGGGGGGTGGGGGGAAGGAGAGGAGATACATAAAAAAGACATATCTTTTTAAACAAGTGTTACAGGCTTCAGGATCCTGACTGGATTGTGAATTCTACTTGCTGTGGAGTCAAACCAGGAGGAGACTCTATTTATACATTTAGGGGGTTTATCTTAAAAACAGATGTTCCTAAGAATAGCTTTGACCAATCTCTTTGCCTGAGCTATTACCCAGCAAACAAGGTGATTGACAATTTATGCAATTTATGTAATTTCTCTGATCAATCACAGCCAGTTTCTACCCTTTTATTTGTGTGATTTAGTAATTTTTAAAAATGGAGTTACTTTTCATGTCTCTTCTATGCAAGAGCATCAAAAGCTCTTCTTTTATGTAATTGACTTCATTTGCAGTGAAAAGGTGATTCTGATGTTTTATCACTCTCTAACAACTTTATAAAATCATAATGGCTGAATTGTGGCTGAAGGTACCTGGTATTTTGCACAAATTAAGAAATCTTTAGGAAACCCCACTACCCAGTCTGCTCAGGGATCTGCAGCTGAATCTGGAAGGATTTCATCTTTCCTGGTGCTTATCTGCCTCTCCCTCAACAAGATATGAACCAACTGCCAGCATCCTGCCAGGAGCACTTTAAAAGGCAAACAAAGGTGTTCACTCTGTGCAGAGAGTTCAGGTTAGAGCTGCTGGGACAGCCAGGCTGGAGATGGGGTGGGGAGGGAGTATCTGCACAGCACCAGTTCAGCCTTCCTCATCTCAGATAGCTCAGGGCAGGCAGGAGTCTGAAGTGAATGTGATCAGTGCCTTCATCTCAGCCATCCCAGGGTGAAACCCAAATGTCTGAGGCTTCTGACTGATCACAGAAATCAAAGCAGCAGCTCTGGTGCTGCCTGGGCTATGCAGAGCCTTGAAGAAGCTCCAGCTGATGCTGATGGAGTTTGTTAGAGCCATTTCCTCCTCAAGAATTGAATTTTTCAGAGCAACTTCTCCTCCCTGCCACACACACACACACATTAGAAGCTTAGAGCTAAGAGCCCCAGGGCTTTTCTCCAAGATTCGTTAAGGAATTAATGATCCACATGCCATCAGTCATTCTGGGCTTTACAGGAGAGATTTCTCCTTTCTGCAGAGAGAGATACAGAGTTATTAATGGACAGTTAATAAAAGAATGTGATGAAATAATGAACTACACTGTTGCTCTACAGCCTCATTCTTGTGCACTAAGAGAAGTGGAGTATCCAGGGACAGAAAGCTCAGGTAAAATTCTCGAGTTCTCCAGCTCAGCCTCCAGTTTTTATCTTTGCTTCTTAATGGAGGAGTCCTCAAGGAACAGAACATAACAGCCAGGGGCTCTTGGAAGGAGATGGACAAACAGGTTCCACCCAAACTAATGCTTCAAAGCATCTAAAATCTTATCACATTTCGTGTCTGGGTCACTTGTTCTGGTGGCTGGCCAGAGCTGAGTTCATTTTGTTTAATCTCCAGCTCCTCTGGAAAGGCTTTTTGGGAGGGGGCAGGAACCTTACGGAGTCAGTGCCATCCCCAGAGCTGTTAAATCCTGGTCTCTCTGCTCTGTCCCTTTGCAGCCTGGGGAGAGCAGGGGCAGGCTGCTCACCCTGAGCATTTGGGCCTGCTCTGTTACCTGATTTCCTGAGAACAACCCAGGCAGGGCAAAACCATCCCTGAATTAAACAGAGTTTAATGGACATCAACACTGGCTGTAAATAACCTCGGCCTGTCTGCAAGAGGAGAACAGCTTCATTTGGAAATTTGAGTTGAAAGGAGATTCAGTCATTCTGCTTGATTTGGACTGAGATTTAGGCATAATGAGGGCAAAAATGGTGCCAGTTCTGCTGTCTTTTTCAGTGCTGAGCTGGAAACTGCTTTCCTGTTTCAGCAGAGAGCTTGGTATTGGCAAGGAGAGAGCAGAGGCTGAGCTCTCTGTGCTTGGCTCCTTGGAATAGAACTCCAGGGCTGCAAAAGAAAGGGGTCTATGATTTAATTCTTTTCACTGGCCTAAGCCTTTTTTTTTTTAGGTAGTTTTCACTGTGCCTTGTCTGGTAGCCTCTTGCATTATAGTGGATGTGTTTTGGTTTTGGAATTGACCCTTTCAGTCTTTCTTTGGGGGTGCACCTAATCATACCACACCTGGCCCTGACCTAGGTGAAATCCCACCTCTTCTTTTATCTCAAACTCTGCAAGCCAGCTGCTGATATCACTGGTTGAAAAGTTCAAAAGATACCATGAGAAAGCTTGAATTATTGATGCCACTTTCCTTCCATACACGTGTAATTATCTGCTCTTGGGGCACAGCCCAGCCAGAATCCCTGTTAGACTCCACAGCTGGGCAGGCTTGCAAGAACTCTGCAATGGACCCTGGGCTGCATGGAAACAAGGCATGGGAGAGGGAATGTGTTACCATTGCATGGATGTGACCTATGATCCAGGTACAGGGCAGCTAGCTGGAATCAGTGGAGGTATGTTACAAAAAATTACTGTGCAGAATGGTAAAAGAAGGGGTTAGAGCAGTTTCTACAGTGAATGAAAATAGAAACTTAAGAATTGGGTTCCAGGCAGGTTCCTTTAATATTAATGATTGTACTTTCCTCTGTATGAGTTGGGAGAATCCACTGTGCTCAGGGAAGACAGACAATTCCCTATTGGTCTTAAAATAGCAGCATGAGCTTTCTGCTCTTCTTTTTGTCTGTAGGTTCAGGCTGTGATTCTTGACAGCACTGAGGATCTTCTTTCTCTGATGTGATTTATCCTCATTTCTTCTAAAAAGGGAGAATGCCATTGAATTGTTCTTTTTCCTGTAGTGATTTAGGTGAAGTTGGTGTGGTGAGGGGAGCTGAGAAACTGATGAGCAGCATCTTTCACCTGCTGCAGTGTGTCCAGCAGGCAGATGGTCCAGGGCAGTTAATCTGAGCAGGTCTGATGTCAAAGGAATTGTTTATATAAGCAGTGATTCATCTTCCCATTCCCACTAATAACAGTGGTGTTACAAACCAATCTGCTGTAAAACCCTGTCTCTGAAGAATTGTGAACTCCAGTTTTTCATTTTCTAACCCAGATTCAGTCTGGGGTCCTGTCTTTACAGCAAGTCAAACCAAACTCCTGTGTCTAAGCTCCCTACAAATTTGGGCAGAGTTCCTGACCTTCCTCCTCATCCAAGAATTTCAGCATTTTTGTTTTATGGTAGGCTTTAGCTCTGCAGACACATGGCTATCTAGCGACAGCACATAAAAGCAGATTTTTATTTATTATTTTCTCCTGCACTTGGCACTGTAGAGAAGCTGAATCAACTTTAAGCCCCCAGGAGGAGAGAATATTAACAACTATTCTGTACTGAGGATTTAGGGCCTAATTCAGCTGCCAATAATCTCGGTAACAAAAGTCTTGTTGCAGGATTTAGAGATCTAGGCCGGGAGTATTGGGGTATTAAGTGGGGAAAGGGGGCTGGAATGAGGTGAGCAGACACCTCCATGTGACAGTCCTGTCCAAAGAGAGGGAGGGAAGAGAATTGGTGTTGAGAGATGAACTCTGCACTGGGCAGAGTGTCCAGGAGAGTTTGAACAGAGTCGACTCCAGACCAGAACAAAAAAAGCAAGTTTAAAGGGAACCCTAAGGACACATTGTTGGGGAACCCTTAATTGCATGTAACTGCTTTCAGAGCAGCAGCTTTTTGCTTCAATATCAGAGTTGCAGGTGGGGGAAAGGGAGATGCTGCTTTTCCCTGTTGCAGATTGTTCTGTGGTGCAGAACAGAACGAAATAGGGGGTACAGAAAAGGAACCAACAGTTGCAATAAATCCTTGAGCTTTACACACACCAAATTGCTTTTCTTAGAGCATCATCCTCCCTGAGCTGTGGAAATCTCAAATGTGGTTTTGCTGCCCTCCTTGGAGTGACTGAGGTGAGAGAAACTTTTTGATTCACTGAGTGATTTCTCACAGAGTTGGTCCCAGAGTACTGGAATCTACTTTTTAATGGCCTTTTAAAAAAATTTTATTTTAACAACTTGTAAATACACTTGGACAAGTTTCAGTCTGCAATCAAGTCATAAGATATTATGGAGAGTGGCTGGATTTCCATCTTTCTTGAGGTACTAAGTGCTAAAAATTCTCATTCCCTGTCAGCCTTTATAGCAGTTGTAAAGGTTTAAAGCTTTTAAAGCTTGCTGAATTGCAATCTTGACTGTGTTTTTCCCCCACCCCCTTTCCTGAGGCAGGGAGATGTCTGTGGATGGAAGTTCCAGGAAACCTTGGCCAAAACCCTTTAGGGCTTGTAGCCTGTGTACAGACATTGCACCCATGGCCAGTGGGGTGCAGGGTCAGAGTGTCAGACAGGTGAATATATTGCCAGCATCCCATAATAATCTAACAAGTGACTGGAGGCTTCCAGATGCTGGATTTCAGCCCTTAAATAAGTTACTGCTTGGTGGAGTTAGGAGGAATCAGTAACAAAATCTTGACTGCTCCATCCTCTGTTACCCACTGACAGAATTTTTAAATCTGTGATGGCTGGAAGTTTCTCTTCTGCCTGTGGAAAATCCACAGAATTGGCTGAAAAACAATGAGGAAGAAAAAGGAGAAAATGGAGCGGAGACTTTAACAGAGAAAGAGATGAGAGGACAAAATATACAATGGAATTTCCCTGTCCTGTGTGCTGGTTTGTTCCCTGCCCATCACTGGGTAATGTAATTTCCAAGATAGTCCAAAACAGCCCCAACAAGAGCCTTTTACTCTTTTTTCTTTGGGAAGATGTTGCAGACTGATGGGTTTCCTTGCTGTAAGATTTTTCCCTCAGTCCCATTCTCGTCATCCACTCACCTCCAAATTTTCCTTTCTCTGATCCATCATTTCCTTTCAGTTGTGCTCTTACTGTTTTGTGGTTTGGAGCCTTTCCTTGCAGTGTTTGGTGTTGGGGACCCAACCCCAGGCTCTGCCATCAGCACTTCATTCACTCACAGGGGCCCCAGTGGGATGTCTGAAGCAGAAAAGGTTGACTCATAAAACAAAGGGTGTGGATAGCTGGAAAGGGTAAAAGTGATACTTTGAAAGATCAGGAACAATTCTTTGGGCATGTTTACATGCTTTATTCATGCATATGATTAGAGGAAAGACAAAGACAGCTGGGATACTGAACATATCCCACACTGCCAGGGAATGACAGTGCACCAGGGGCTGCTGAGTGGGGATGTTGTGACACACTGCAATAGTGTTTGCTTCTGATGTTTGTTTCACACTGACCATTAGATGTGTTCCTCTCTTCTTCAGCACAAAGAAGGATATTGGAGAAGCAGAAACTGAAATAAAATGATCGTTCTATCTTGAACTACAGTGTGTCCAAACCTTTGTCAGCTGCAGAAAATCATGGGCACATGGCTGATGATGGGATTCTTGAGGTGTCCTGGTCAGGCCCAGGAGTCAGACTTGGATGATCCTGGTGGGTCCCTTCCAGGTCATCATATTCTATGATGGTATGATTCAAATTAAAAAAGAAAATCAGGGTGATTTGTGACAAAATAAGCCAGAGATTAACCTGGAACCGGGCAGTCAGTTTGGCACTGCACAGACAAGGCTCTGCAAACACTGATTTGGCTCCACAGAAACAAGGCAAATCAGTGCTCAGGAGCATCTGGCTTCCCTTTTCAGTTTATTTCACAGCAAAATGCACAATGTTTCCTTTCACAGGTGAGTCAAGATAAGCCCTGACATATTCCTGACCACTGAGGAGATGCCTCCTTCCCGATCCATAGCTTGCCAGAAAAAGGCTGGGAAAGAGAAGGAGTTCAACTGTGAGAAAAACTCCACAGGAGACTCCAAGATGTGCCGTGGGAAGCAGAGGGAAGGTAAGAGCAGAGGCCAAGTGAAGGGCAAAGAGTCATCTCCTGGACAGGGTGACAGCCTTGGAGAAGAGCCCTTAAAAATCCAGAGGCTGGGGAAGCCTCGGGAAAGCAAAGAAAATGACCACAAGAAGTTATTCCAGAGAAAAAGAGCCTGCAGGAGAAACTATAAAAGTGAATCTGGTGTGGGGAGAAAACACAGAGTGTCCAGGTTGGAGGGGAAAAAAGGAAAGGACTGCAAGCAATGGGACATGACATCAGGGCAGGAGAGTGAGGACAGCAGTGGCAAGGAGGGAAAAGCCATCCCAAAGAGAAAGAAACAGAGTTTTAAAAAGAGATGTGGAAAGAGACTTGGTGTTGGTGAAACAGGCACTGAGCTGGGGGCTGTAAAGGCCAACACAGAGCAAGGTGCTGAAGGATCTTTCCAGAAACAGAACTTGGCAGAAAAGGCACAGAACTCCAGGGGAAGGCACAGAGGGAATCAGGACTTCAAGGAGGCTTCTGAGCAGAAATCAGGTTCTCAATCCCAAGGCAGTACAGCACAGGAAAAAGGTGAAAGGACTGGGAAAAAGCAAGTGGAAAATCTTACCAGGATTGCCATCACTGAAAGTGAGGATGAAAATATTCTAGAAACCTGGGGTAACTCCTGCTCTGACTCCAGCAGTGAAGGCCATGGAACCCACAAAACAGGTCCAAAGGAGGCTGCAGTGGGCAGCACTTCCTGCAGTGAAGAGAAGAGCAGCTCTTCTGAGTTAGATGGCAACAGTGAGAAAGAAGTTGTGCTCAAAGATCCTCCTGTGAGTGAAGGAAAAGGCTACAAGGAACTGGCTGATGAAAGCAAGGAAGCATCTGTTGAACCTGAAAAGGAGCAGGTGACCACAGGTGGAAAAATTGAATCTGAGGCTGAAGGCACTGAATTTGCAGGATTGGAAGCAGAGAAGATGAGGAAGGCAGACAACATGCTGAGACAACCAGAATGTGCTCTAGCTGAGAGCAGTGAGGCAGATGATAAGTTAAGCACTTCAGGAGTCCAAGTTAAAAGTGTTAAGAAGAGGGAAAATATTGAAATAAACAAGGAAAATATACTAGAAAATGACAGAATTGAAGATATGTCAAAAGATGGACGCGTGAATTCTGACAGCAGTGGGGAGAGCAGCACTGCAGAGAACATTGATGAAGCAAAAGAAAACAAACCAGAACCACTCCCAGCTGCTGTGAAAGCAAAACTCCATGTTCACCTTAGCAAATATGAACAGGAGGAGAAGGTGAATGATGAAGACAGAGAGCTAGAAGATGGCTCCTTCCTCTTCAAGCAGCAGAGGACATTGAAGGAGAAACCTGGGAAGTGCAAGATCCCAGAACTAAGTGAAGAGGTTGGACACAGACAGAGGGACTGCAGCAGGCAGGACCTACCAGCACTGATGCTTACAAAGAAATGTTCCTCCCAATCCCAAATCCCCCTCAGTCTGGAAAACCAGCATAAAAATGCTGAGACCAAATTATCATCAGGCCAGAAACCAAATCCTACCCAGATGGCTTTGGGAACCAGCTCAGACCTGAACTATGTTGAAAGCATCTGTTCAAAACCCGTGACTCTAGAAACTCCCAGTAAACAAAAAGAACCCAGCACAGCTCAGAGTTTTGGAAAGAAAAGATTAAATACTTCAAGCTGCTCCATGATTACAAAAAAATCATCTGACAAGCAGCTCCTTGGAAAGAAGAAGAAAGTTGGAAAAGTTATTGGAAAAGTTAAACAGAGTTCAGGCCAGTCTACAAAGGCAAAAAAAGAGAAAGCAGAAGAAGTGGTTGCAGAGGCACCTTCAGAAACAGAACCTGTGCACAGTGGGGAAGGATCCAAGCACTTGTACACCCATTCTGCTTTTAGAAAAGTCACCAGCTGGCTTGGCCAAAAACCTGCCAAGAAAGCAAGGCTGAAAGCTCGACTGCTGAGTGTGGCACGTGCAATTGGTATCTCCAGATGGCTCTTGAAGAAATTTGAGGAGAAGAAGAGGAGCAGCAAACCCTTTGGATTCAGAAGTAGAATGGCAATCCGGATTCTGAGCACTGGTGGGTGGGTTGGTCAGTCTGGCAAAGCAGCTGGACAGCTGGAGAGGGCTGAGCCAAGGGACAAAGGATCTTCTGCTTCATTAGTGGAGGGGAAAGGTGGTCCTGAAATGGTAGAGGAAGTGGGACACATTGATTTGCCTCCTGGTGATTCCCCTCTTCATGGAGCCAGCTCCTTTCCACGCTCGGATGAGCAGAACAGTGCTACTGATGCCAAGTTTGCTGTAGTGCTCCCCAGAGTCCACAGCTTGGTCAAGGCTAAGAACTCCTTGTCCAGGGGCTCTGACAATGGGTCTTTCCTACAGAAACTGAAATCTCCATCAGAGAGAAAATCTGTCACTCCTGTGCAACAGGGTTGCAGATTCAAAAGTGACCTTCCCAGATCTCTGATGAATCCCAGCCAGGGAGCCAGCGAGCAGGGCTTCCTCCCATGTCGGGGAGAGGAGCCAATTCATACACCAAATTATTGCAGTGAGGCAGAAATCAAGGAGGGTTCAGGTGTCCTCCAGACTGCAGGATCCATGGTCACTCCTGGTGTGCACTGGTCCCAGCAGCCGGGGCAGGGATGTGAGCCTGCAGCGTGGCTGAACTCCGAGCTGCTGCTGCCACAGCCCACCATTGAGAGCCTGAGCAAATGGGCCACCTCCAAGGACCCCCAGCTGGCCTGCAGCCGTGTCAGGGTCTGCAAGGACCAGTGGGAGGCAGATGATGTTGCTGACAACGTGCTGGAGATGGAGCTCATGCAGAAACAGGTACAGGTGTTGTCCCCAGCACTGGAATGGAACTGAACTTCCCCTGATTTTCAGTCATGTACCTGTGTGTTTCAGGTGTTCGTGTGTGAAGACCACTGTGCAGAAGTTGAGGAGATTGAAGATCTAACCAGACTGGAGTAGGTGTCCTCAGTGTCTGCAGCTCATTCAGGTCACAAAGGCTTGCTTGTTATCCTGCAAAGGTGACTCAACACATTCTAGATCCTTAGCTAGATAGGAGAAAATAAAATTTTTCCTGTGGGAGAAAATAGAATTGATTGAATGTATATCATAGCTGAGTAACTGATGCTCTACTGAAAAGCTAAGTAAAAGACTGAATTTTAGCAGTTAAATTATGGCCCTACACTGAACCACTGGGGAGGAGCAGAGGTGGAGAAGGAAGTCCTGACTGTTACACAGAGTGTGTCCCCAGGCTCTGCTGCACACAGAGGGCACATTGAACCTCTGCAGCCACACCCCAGAGCCAGCAGCTCAGCCTGGTTAACAGACTTCTGTACAGATGCATCCCTGGAACTTTGTCTCTCCTGTTGAATCGTTCCCAGTCCTGATACGGGTTCTAAAAAGAACCCAAAAATAATTAATTGGTAGGGAAAATTAGATTTAGAGGCTGATGTGACTTCTGTGATGTAGCAGAAGGACAGAATTGGGAACTAACATGCCTTTCTTATTGTATGAAGTGAGTGGTAAGAAAGGACAGCTTGCAGGATGAGAAGCACATTTCTCTGTTCTTTGCCTACTGACATTGGCATCTGTGGCTTTAGTGACTCCTATGCCTTCAGCTGTGAAAAATTCACATCCTGCATCTTCAAGAGCTGTAAAAGCCTTGGTTCACTGCTGCTGTTGAAAGATAAGCCCCTGACTCTGCTCCTCACACATCCTCCCCTCCCATCATCCTGATGAGATAAACACCTGTAAAGGGCAGGCAAGGAGCTGTGATCACACAGAGGAAGTTCTGAGCTCTGAATGCTTCATTCTCTGATGTGTTTAATCCTGAGGATGTTAGATGAAGGCAATGAAGAGTTTTAGTCCCAGCTCCCCACAAAATCTTCAATCCTCATTCAGTTGAGTTGGACTCCATGATCCTTGTGGGTCCCTTCCAACTCAGAATATTCTGTGATCCTTGGGAGGGCAGAAAGGTTAATATTGAATATTAACAGATGTAAGTGAAGCTTATGGCTGACGAGTCCTTTCCTCTGTTTGTAGGGAAGTCTCTGAGAGCTCAGTCCTGCTGTGCCTGAAGAAGAGGTTCCATCTCAATCTCATTTATGTATGGAGAGTGATGTTTGCTTTGGTTTTCTCCAGTGCTTGTTCACTCTGAACAATGAGCTTTAAGAGAAAGTAATTTATATTATGCCATCAAGCTTTAATAATGCATCAAGTATTTAACTCATTACTGGGAACAATGATAAAAAGTGTACTCACACAGCTTTTGCTCAGAAATCAGGTAGCATGAAATATTTGGGGTAAAATTTGAAAGTTTCAGAGTTTCTCTCTAATTTTGGTATTAGTTGCCAACCTGTGAGCATACTTGGGCTCCTTTTTAACCTCAGCTGCTCCTAGTGGGAATCTCCTATTTTAGCAGAGAATTTCTGAGTTAAAAATTGTTGATCTTGAGAAGTAACCTCAGAGTTTCTGCAAACATTTCCCAGTGTTGCAGTCCAGATCTGCTTGTGGATGGTTAATTGTTCTCTTTTCCATTTACTGGCTCAAGTGTTCAAACCTGTGCCTGTAATTTCATGTAGAGCTTAGAGAATATATAGTGGCTAGAGAAGATGACCACAGACCAGTGAGTGCTCACTTATACCAAATTATTAATGACAGAGATTTGAAAATGACCACTGAAAAGCTGTGTCCTCCATAAGTTGGTGGCATAGTCAGAGTAAATAATATTCCTTTAAAGGGAATGTGTATATTTGTTTAAGTATATGCATTCAGCTGCATTCCTCATTCAGAAAATTCTAAAAAACCACCAGATTTTTTCCCACTTTCTTATTTTTGTCCTAGACTTACATTGGGCAAATTTTGATCTCTGTGAATCCTTTCAAAGACCTCAATATCTACTCTGAAGATGTGGCTACCGAGTACCAGCAAGGGACTCTCTCAAAAAATGCCCCGTATGTTTTTCTTTTCCAAATAATTCTCTGTTTCCCAAGTAAGCCTGCTCTGTTTGTGCTCCAGAAAGTAATTTATTTTCCTCCAGTTCTCTGGTAGAGCAGGATGAATGTCACAGGAAGTGAACAGCCCATTTGGCAAAGCTGTAGTTGCTTGAGCCTATAATTCTACAGAGCTAGAGTTCATCCCAAGAAGTGTCCAAGAGCAGACTGGACAGGCTTGGAAAAATCAGGTCCAGTGGAAGTTGTCCCTGTCCATGGCAGAAGAATGAGATGGTCTTTAAGGTCCCTGCAACTCAAACCATTCTGTGATTTTTAGGTTAGGTTTCTTTGATGAAGACACTGGCCCATCTCTAATGTAGATCACTGATGGGCCTTTCAGTGCTGCACTTGTAGGGTGGAAATGTGGGGTCAGTTAATTTGAGAAATTATACTTCCAAAAATTTAAAAGGTTTATTAAAACCTTATCAAAAACACAGCAGAAGATTGAATAGAGAAAATATTACTGTGCTGGGAGCAGAGGATTTTTCCCACCANTTGCCCTCTAAGGGTGAAAATCAACCATTTCATGACTCATTTATCACTGTTAACGAGGGTTTCTTTCTGTCCATCCAGACACATCTTTGCCATAGCAGAACTGGCCTACACGCTGTCCCAGTCATCAGGGCAGGAGCAGTGTGTTGTCATCAGGTAGGAAGTGAAGGGCTTTGTTGGAGGCCTTTTGATCTCATTATGTAAAAGTTCCACTTTCATATTTCACTGTCTGTAAGTTGATCATTCTGGCTTTTACGTGCAGGCTGCCTGTGGAGAACCCGAGTAAGGTAGATTTTTATTTCACTCCGTGCAAATAACAGTTTGAATTTAGTTTCACTTCAGAGGAGTGGAAGAGAAGGAGTCTGATATTCCCCAGTGGAATCCTATTTGAGCCCATTCTGTCAGGCTGTCTCAGTGTTTCAAGCAATGGGTGATAGATCTTCAGCTGTAAATGAGCACAGCCCCTCTGACCTGCTGTAGCAGAGCCTCTGATGTGCCTGGGTCAGGCACCTCTGTTCTGATGCCAACTTCTCCACCTCTTGCTCCTGCAGCGGACACAGTGGATCAGGTAAAACAGAAGCTGCCAAAGCCATTGTGCAATACCTGACCATGCTGTACCAGGGACCTGACAGCCACAGGATCAGACAGGTAACAGGCAAGGGAGCTTGGCTGGAGGCCCTGAGGGCTGGGCAGGGAAAAGAAGCCAAAGCCAGGGGAGAGAGGACATGCTGTTGATGTTATTTCTTTGGCTGGGCTTGGGAGGGTTTGTGCTCCGAGGTGAAGCTCCCATAAAGGCTCAAGGAGAGCTGGTGTGTTTGTAGTTCTGTATTTTAATACCTGGGAGAGCTGATGCTGTGCAAAGTGCTGTATCTATTTGAACAGAGAGCTGGTAGCTGCCACAGAGAACTTTTAGCAGAGTCTGGGGGGTGAATCTGAACAAACACAGAGCAGAAGTGAAGTGAAAGATTATAGCAGCAAGGGTAAAGAGCTCACAGGGCAACTCACCACTGGATAATGATACCAGGATACATTTAAAAAGACATTTTTACCCGTGTGAGAATTATATCAGTGAAGTCCCTTTATTTTTATCTTTTCAAACTGACAGGTACATAAACCCTTTTGAGTTTAAAAACCTACTTTAATTGCTACTGAAGTGTTCCCTCCCTCTTTTCTTTAGCCCTGCAATGTCCTACCCATCCTGGAGAGTTTTGGAAATGCAAGAACCATCCTCAATGACAACTCCAGCCGTTTTGGAAAGCTGCTGAGCGTCCACCTGCGACAGTGAGTTGAAGAATCTCCTCGGGTCCCTCCAGCTGCCAAGGGGTGTTTGGGTGAGACCAGGTGGAGCAGTGCTGAGAGCTCACACATTAACTCTCCTTCCCTCGCCTTCATGCTCGTTATCATCAGGGTAGGAAGAGGGTGAATTTACATTCCTATTTTGTGTTTTTTTGTGTTTCCTCCGCAAAAGAACAGATCTTAGTTCTCGAGATGAGTGTTAAATGAAGAACATAAGAATGGCTGAACTGATTTATACCAAGGGCCCACCTGATACCCTGCTGTGGCCTCAGCACTGACCTCAAGCACTGCCTGAGGCAAGAACAGCCCAGACACACACAATGCTTTTCCCTAAAGCCCCTTGAGCTCTTTAACATTTGCAGCAGCTCAGGGGTTCTCCTCAGTCTCCTGAGGTTTTCCAGTTTCCTCTTGGACTCACACAAACTTGATGTCTCTGCAACAGCCTTCAAGTGTTCCACAGGTCTAACCAGTTCTGTGAAAAACACCTTTCTGTTTTGAGCCTGCCTCCTTTCTAACTTCTGGGTTTGGTTGGTTTGTTTGGGATTTTTTTCTGACTGTTGCCAAGCACTGAGCTGATTCTTTCATGGAACTGTCTATGATAACCCTCAGGTCTCACTCCTAAGGAGCAACGGTTAAATTGGAGCTTGTCTGTTCGTATGTGAAGCTGGGTCTGAACCCATCACTTCACATTTATCTGCAGTGGGCTTCATGTGCTATTTTCTTGCTCACTCACCCTGCACTGTAAGGTCTGTCTGCATTTATCCACGGCTGGCCTTCATCCTCACTACCCTGAATAATTTCATACAAGCAGGAAGCTTTGTCCCATTGCTGTTCAGCTGCTCTTCTAGGTCACTTATCAAACCCTCAGCTGCACTCACAGGTCAGGTGCAGACACTTCGTGGAACTCTGATGGTTCTTTCAGACTGTTAAGAGAATTCACCTTTATTCCTACCAATGTTAGGACTTTCCCTCTTATTCTGTGCTTGCTTGGTTTCCATGAAAGTCCCACAGTTGTGTCAAAATATTTTGGAAATTCATGTAGATTGTGTCCCTAAGATCGTTCTTATCTGCAGAGACACAAGTCTGCAGAAAACCTGTCCCCAGGTTCTGACAGGATCTGTTGTCTTATGCTCAGTGGCATTGTGGTGGGAACATCCATCTCCCAGTACCTGCTGGAGAAGTCTCGTGTGGTGTTTCAGGTGAGGACCATGGCCCCCTCCCTGCCTTATTAACATTTAGTCTTAAATTTACTGTTAAATAACAGGGGTGGGAATTAGTATGAGGATTGCTTTCCATTTCTTCTACCAGCAAGAACTATGTAGCACAGGGTGATCACTTATTTTATTTGAATAAAATAGGAGGTTTCTCTGTCTCAGGTTGAATTCAGCCACTTATTAGGGATTACTGAAAGCTGAATCTTCCCTCAATTCGTTTTTCTTAATGTCCGGAGTGTGGAAATGGTCAAATATTGGAGCTGTGTGAAAAGGACTTCCCTCAGCTGGAATGTGCTTAAGGTGTCAGTGGGAAACCTGATCCTGCTCTGTGAGTGTGCTCTGGGGGGGTTTGGAGCTGGGTTTGGATCAGCTCCACGTTTGTGTCCCACCAGGCCCACGGTGAGAGGAATTACCACGTGTTTTACCAGCTGCTGGCAGGGCTGCCCGCGGAGCAGAAAGAGGAGATGTACTTGCAGGAGGCAGAGTCCTACTTTTACCTGAACCAGGTGAGTGAGCTGAGGGTGCTCTGCAGCACCTGCAGAGAGAAGTGGTCCAGGCACCCCTCCTGCTTGCTTAGAGAGGCACCGAATCACTTCGCTCCCCTGCAGAGGACTCTCGGGACTAAGCTAAAGTCAGCTCTGCTCCTTCTCATACCTGATCTAGGAATCAACATCTTTGTCTCTTTTGTGATCATTTTCTCACTTTTCAGGCCCCTTCTACTCTGAAAGGAGGGACTTTAACGAGGAGTCTTTGTGTAGACTCATGGCTCCATCGTGTGGTGTAAAATCCCTTTTCTCATTGCATTTCCTTGCATTTGCAATTAACTGTGGGACTGCAAAAAGCAGGGAAGATTTCTTTCTATCTTCTGCAAAACACTTCCTTTATTGACTGAGTCAGGGGGTGCAGATTTTAAACCACTGAAATATACTGCTGACAGCAATTACTTAAATTGAATTTGTTTACATCAAGTCACAATCTTGGAACACTTTTTTCTTCTTCTTCTTGTTTTTTTTTTTTTTTTGGTGAGTGCTTGAGTTTTTTTAAGATTGTTTTCCTTAATCAAGGAGGTCACAACAATAGCAAGAAATTTTTCCTATTTCAGCGTGAGTCAGCTTTCCCAGGTGGCAAATTCAAATTCTTCACAGCAGCTGCGGTCAGGAGGAACCCTCGGTAGTGATTGCTATCACCTCGCCTTCAGGCGGAGAATGGACAAGTACCATTAATGACTCTAGCATAGAGGGCAATTAAGGGCCCAGCCCTTGATGGGTGATTAATGGCTCCTGGCTGGCAAAGCATTGTAAAGCAAAGTCTTCAAGGTGATAATTAACAGGAATATCCCAGCCTGCTGCGGAGAAGGAAAGGGAGAAAAGATCAGGTTGTGTACAAAGGAGTTAGCAGAGACTGACAAAATCTATCTTGGATCTTGGCAAGAAGAAGCCCAACGGCTGCTTGGACCTCATCCTTGTCTCACCAAAATCTGCTGAGAGTTGGGAACTATGGTCCAAGAATGCCCTTGAGCACAAACAGGTTCTGCAGAACCCCCCGACCCAGGATTTCTGTGACCTTTAGGGTCACAGGCAGTTGCTAAGAGTGTCCTCCTGTAGAGGAAAAAAAGAAGCAGAGGAGTGCTAAGCCCATGCTGTAGTGGAGACTGTAGGCAGTCTGTAACCTGGGTGGCTCCCTGGGTTTACAGAACCCCATCTGGCACCATTTGGGGGAGCAACTCTGCCATGATTTACTTGGGAGCCGACTCAGGCACCGCTTCTCCTCTCAAGTTCCTGGGGAGCTGTACTGGAATTCCACCAGAAACCTGGCATGTGTGGGTGAGAGAGATCCTAATCTCAAAACTCCACAGGGTAAAGACACTGGCCCCTCACAAATTCTGGGTTTCCTCTAGTGATGTCTTTCATCTCTTCAGATTCCTCCAATCCTTAAAACATTGAACAAACTTCTCTGAAGATTCCTGATGGTGGCTTAAGCCCTGCCTGAGGCTGAAGGGGCTGATCACGATTATCTGACCCTTTTCTCCCAGGGCAGAGCATGTGAAGTCCTGGGGAAGGAGGACAGTCAGGATTTTCTGGTCTTGGTGCAAGCTTTGGAGAGAATCAGCGTCTCAGATGATCAGCTGAGCTCCACCTGGGCTGTCCTGGCTGCCATTCTGCAGCTGGGGAACATCTGCTTTACCTCCTATGAGGTACAGTAACCCCAACAGCTCGGGAATGAGATATTTGTGCTAAATGTTGCTGTTGTGCCATGTGGCGGGACTGAGGACATGATTCCTGACTGAGGATGGCATCCTTTGAGGACCTTCCTGTCCTTTCAGTGTTGGGCTCTAGACTGGTCTAGGCAGCGACAGAAGATGGGAGGCAGCCAAAGGTCATTAGAGCTTTGGAGGATTTTTAAGGAGCCAAAATGAACCTGGTGTTCTGCCCAGGCTGCGACCAGCTCTGTGCAGCTGAGGTGCTGTTGAGAATATTAATACAACAGGAACCTTGTATCCCATCCCTTGTTCCTATCTATATTATACACTAATATAGACAGTAATATCTGTACAGTAATATGTAATAAAGAACACTTTATTGTTTAGAAAGAATCCTTTGAACACGCAGCCATCGCCAGTGACGCTGAGATTCAGATTGTGGCCAGTCTGCTGCGTGTCTCAGCAGAACTCCTGCAGAGTGCTGTCACTCACCGTGTCACTGTGAGTCCCTCTGGTCATTTCCCATTCCTCCTGAAGCATGGAATGTCCTGCCCCACTCTCCTAAACTTAGAAGGCTCAAAATCTGGGAGGTGACAGCAGGAATGAAATGGCTGGGATGGGCTGAACCCCTCAAGGCAGCTCTGTAAAGATGGCAGAACCCACATTTAGGAGGGCTCTTCTCTGACATGAGTGGCTTCAGGTTTATCACTTTGGCCAGTTGACTCTCGGCTCTGGCAGCAAAATTCTGGATTCAGTTTTTCCTTTGATATCTGAGTAAATTCTCAGCCAAACAGAAAAAAATATCCATTTATTAACTGGGTTGACATCCTTGTGGATTAAAAAAAAAAAAAAGGAAAAAAAAAGGTGTTTTTGTGAGATAATAAGAGTAAATTCTGTCTTTTTATGTATCCAGGTTACATCTTACGATCGGATCTTCACCCCTCTGTCTGTAGAAGGAGCCATTGATGCCAGGTGACTTCTGCTGATGTCTGGGTGTGTGAGATGCACCCAGAGGTGCTGTCTCTGCAGTAACTGGTTCTTCTCCCCTCTCCCACTCAGGGACTCCATTGCCAAGGCTCTGTACTACCTGCTCTTTGAGTGGCTGCTGCTGAGGGTCAACGAGTGGCTGGCTCCCTGGGAGTCTGACTGTGCTGTGGGCATTGTGGACATCCATGGGTTTGAGGTTATTTCTCATGTTCTTTTGCTATGGCCTGGGCAGTGAGGGCATGTGCTCACCTTGGAGTATTTTACTCAGGGCTCCTGTTAAAACCTGTGTCCCAATGGATGCTGAAAACAATGGAATAGAGAGGCAGGCAATGGATGCACAGGCTGTGCATCCAAGGGTAGAGCTTTCCTTCTTTGTGCTCATTCACAGCTTGTCTGACCTCTGGCTGTTCAGCCTAGTCAGTAAGCCAGGCTGAGAGCTTGCAAACCAGACAGAAGATGGTTTGAACTCTCAGGGTTCATTCACACTGGCCAGAACCAGCAGCTCAGCTCAGCTCAGCCTGTGCAGCATTTACACAGCTCCCTGGGCCTTGGAAGGGATGGATTTTTGTCTTTGCAGGATCTGGGGGTGAACAGCTTAGAGCAGCTCTGCATCAACTTTGCCAATGAGCATCTCCAGTGGTTCTTCAGCCAGACTGTCATTGCCCAGGAAGAGGTAAGTGGAACTCAGGGGAATTCACACCACTTAAGGCAGCACACATGGACTGAGCTGAGGCATCCTCAGAGCATCCCTCAGCAGGGAACAGGGAACTGAATGGTCCTCTTAGGCAATATCCATGGAATCCTAGTCCAAAGAGTTGCCTATTCAATACTTCTTATTAATTCTAGAGTAAATTAAGGGAAGGAGATTTTGTCAGCACTTTGCTCCCTTTTCCAGATTTTATAAGGGAGTTGATCAGGCTCAAAGAGCCCAGACCTCAGTAGGCACTTTTAAAGCCTATTTGGCTTCTTTGTAGCATTTTCTGTACCACTTATGTCCTGGGGATGAAAGTGTGTTTGTCAGACTTGTTGACTTCCACAGTTCACTTTATCACTCAGCTTAGCAGCCTTCTTCTCTCAATTCAGGAAAATCATTAGTGCCTTTAGAAGCAGTTTCATGATGCAAAACCAGACAATTCTAGGCAAGTTCCTAACAGCAATGAAACACTAACTTCCTGATAAACAACCCAAATCCTTCTGATAATTCTCTCCACTTGTCCTTGTTTGCATGGCTGGATTTGGCCTTTAATATGCAGGAGGAATACAGCCAGGAGCAGTTAGCTTGGGTTCCTGTTTCCAAGATGTGCAGCGAGTCGTGCCTGGATTTCCTTACTGCAAAGCCCCACGGCATCCTGTGCATCCTGGATGACCAGACATCCCTGACTCAGGTGAGGAGCTCTCAGCCTCTCATGGGATTCCTTTCAAAGGATGGTTGAGGTGAGGCTGTTTTCCTGAACGATTGCACAAGTATTCAGTGTTTTTACCTTCAGTTTAACAGTGACTTTTCAGCCTACTGGGTGTGTTGCAGCATCAGGAAATCTCTTTTACAGGCCACAGACCACACTTTCCTCCAGAAGTGTCACTACCACCATGGAAACAGCCCTTGGTACACCAAGCCCAAGCTGCCTTTGCCAGAGTTCACTGTGCAGCACTACGCTGGCCCTGTCACCTACCAGGTGAGCTGGCAGGGGCTCAGAGCAGCTGGAGAAATAACCCACCCTGGGGACAAGCAGTGGGTGTCCTGATGGACCAGCTCTGTGACCAAAGCTCTCCCCTTATGACTGCACATCCCTCTAGAGCATCAGTTTATCAGAGGAGAGGAGATTGTTATTAACACTGCCAACTAAGCTGCCTCTGGGCAGAAGCAAAATAGGAATTGCCTTCAGTGACACAACAACCTCAGAGCCCTGGAAATGCAGGAAAGCTTTTGTTGCTGGGGGAAAAAAAAAAAAAAGAGAGAGAGAGGTGAAAGCCTGCTGGGTGATGTGAAGGAGAAAAGGAGCACTTCCTTCTCAAAGCAGAAGTCATTGTCCTCTCTACCTTGGCGGCAGCAGGAAGAACCAGCTTTATTCTCCTTTGTTCCTTTATTCTCCTTTGTTCCACCTCTCCAGCTGCCTGTCCCCACTCCCAGTGTTTGTAACAGGGGTGTTTGCCTGTCTGAGTGGTCTGAATGGTGCTTTAAATCAGACTTTGCCTCTGCAGGTCCACAAGTTTCTCCATAAAAACCGTGACCAGCTGCGGCCAGAGGTGCTGGAAATCTTCTCCCAGAGCCGCCTCAAGGTAAGTGGGTCAGGAGGAAGATCTCTATTGCAGACACCCAATGATCCACTCATTGTCTTTATGTGAGAAGCAGAAAGATGCTGAACAGGTGTCAGGAGAACCTGGAGAAGCCACAAGTTTTATTTTACTGAATTTACTTGGGAACTGGGCAAATTGTCTTTGCCCGCAATTGATGCACTTTATGTATGAAACACACAGATTGCCTGAGGGTGCAGCTGCATTCCTGCCACTGCCAGGGCAAGGGAAAATGGATTCTTCTTCCCACATAGTTCAGTGAGTTTTGGTAATGTCTTTGTTTTTGCAGGTGGTGTCTCAAATTTTCCAGAGGGCCAAAGCTGCCTATGGTCAGCAAAGGGAGCTGGGGGGCAGGGGCAAAGGGCTCAGGCCTCAGGCCTCCACACTGGTGTCCAAATTCCAGCAGTCTTTGCAGGACCTCATAGCCAAGCTGAGAGGGTGAGAGATGCTGTTGGCACACAGAAGCGTGAAGTGTTCCAGGGTCAGCACAGAGAGGAGGGTGATCCCAGGTTCTTCATTCTGTTTTCCAGGAGCCATGCCTTCTTCATCCGATGCATCACCCCTAATCCCAGGAAGGTAGGGCAGCACCCTGAGCTCCTTATGGAGTCCCTCAGTTCCTTCATTCTTCTCCAACAGCTCTCCTTTCACAGCTGGGATTTAAACTTCTTAGTTTCACTTGATAGCTTGAGACGTTTCTTCCCCGTTCTGCATCCTGCCCTTCCCTGTGGCCAGGTGAGCTAATCCTGTGCTGCAGGAGCAGAAGCCAGGGTCAGCTGGATACCAAAGCATTCCTTGGGCTTTGTGTTCCACGGCCCACAGCCCATGGCAAGATCCAATCCAAGGACAGGACAAGAGAAGGAGACCCTTTCTAAACTCCCTGCCTTCAGTCTCCTTTCTTTAATTTTTCTTTATTTCTTGTTTTTATTTTTTTTTGGTCTGCTTTATCTTCATAGCTGTCAAACATCTTTGATGTGGAGTATGTCAACTGTCAGCTGCGACATTCCGGGATCCTGGAGGCCATCCACATTCAAAAGGAGGGATTTCCAGTCCGTCTGCCATTCCAGAGCTTCCTGGCCAGGTACAGGGGTGTCCTGGCTGGGGATCCCCCAGCCCTGGATGATTTGTTCTCTGAGGGCTCCACGTACACCCTGGGTTTTGTCACACGTGCTCCTCCTGTCCCAGGTACGGGCTCCTGGCTGGGAGCAGCCCCAGCAGCCTGGAGCAGAGGGAAGGCTGTGCAGCAGTGCTGGCTCACATGCTGGGGAACCCCTCGGATCTCTATCAGCTTGGGCTGACAAAGGTGATGCCTGCAGAGAATCCCATCTGGATTGCACAGCCCCACCCACCCGTTCCCAGGCTGGCAAAGCACGGAGAGGAGCTCAGCCTCTGCCCGCAGGCCTTGCATACCTTCCCCTCTCACCTTTGCCTCTTGTCTCACGTACTGAGGAGGCACTTTTAGCACTTCAGATTAGCAGGAGACTCCATCTCCAGGCTGCTGTAGCATGGCCAAGTCCTTTGTATACCCACCATTCCTGGCCTTCTGCTTTTGCTGCCTGCTAACCTTCATCACTCCCGGATTCCTCGTCCACCACAAACGCATCCACCTCTGTCACTTGCACCTGTGCCTCTGGCCCTCCCCAGTTTCCTCAGCAAGAACCCTTAAAGGCTACAAAGGGATAAACCAGCAGTTTTTATTACTGATCAACTCTGGGAGAAGCTGCTGTTTCCCCCGTGGGTCAACAGCTGCTGTTTTTGCCCAGGTGTTTCTGAAGGAGAAGGCCAGGCAGCTGCTGGAGAGACGATGGCGGCAGAGGCAGAGCTGGGCCGTTGTCACTCTGCAGAGGAAATTCCGACGCCTCCTTCAGCGCCGGCGCCTCCGTGTCCTCCAGGAGAAAGTCACGGTCATCCAGGCTCACTTCCGAGGTTACCAGGCAAGGTCAGGAGCCAGGGGACAGCCAAGGGCTGGCCCTCTGGCCTTGCCAAGGGACAGCCGGGTGGGGATGTCCAGGCCCCTCCCTGAGCTGGCTCCTGGCCTGCTCCATGTGTGCTCGTGTGGCTGATGTGTCCCTCATTAGACAATCCTTTTCTCATCCTCTAGGAAGCGTTACAGGAGGCTGAAGAAGACTTTGGTGCAATTTAAAACCATGATAATAATCTCCAGACCTTTGATTCAAAGGAGGAAGCGCTGCCAGGTAACAACAGAGCAAGGTGTACAGGAGGGGCTATTTCTGCCATGAGCAGGGCGAGCTGGGCACTGGGTGAGGCCAGGGCAGGGATGGCTTTGGAAGGTCTGTTGGGAATGACCCAGTGAGGTGTCCTTCACCCTCTGTCTGACACAAACGTAGTCAAATGAAGGAACCAGAGAGGCTGGAGCCTTCTCTCTCTAAATGACATGCAGAATTGGCACAGGTATTGTAAACACAGCTGATTCATGGGTCTGGCTGTGTCAGCCAGGGTGGGAATGATGCCTTAAGTTTTAGCTTTTATATTTTTCAGATCCTGTACTGTGTTAGGGTATAACTCTGAACTCCATATAGAGTGTTAATAAGCTCTCTTCACATTTTGCTCAGACAAAACAATCCTTCCAGGCCTGAGATCCAAGGTCACCATCACAGCCTCAAGCCCCAAAAAGTATAAACAAAAGTGAATTGGGGGAAGCAAACTGGGGGAATGTGACTTCATTACCTGAAGATGTAATTGGACAATTAACCTCTGATATGCAGATAGACCAAACTTATATCTGTCTGAAAAACTTGTGACCATCATCCATCTTGGGTGTAGCCTCTGTGAGGCTTTTGCACTGCCCAAGGTGTATCTGTTGAAGGTCTTTAATAAATAGCTACTTTATTCTCTAACTCTGCCTAGCCTCTGTTCTCGGTAGCCTTTCCAGGCATCACTCCAGGCTGCTCTATATGAGGCAAGAGCTAGTTCCATCTGTGGTCTTCAGAGCTGCTGTTCTGCTCAAGCTGTAAGGAGTCATTCATCTTGCTTTTTTTGTTGCCCAGATCAATTACTGATGGTGACTGAAATGCAAGATTTTTTCAGTCTGTGATGATCCTCCCCTGATCCCTTACAGCTGCCTCAGGCTGCTTCAAGCCCTTGGCCTCTTGGAAATCACCTGGGGTGAGAACAGGATGGCTGTGAACAAAGGTTTTTGAGAGGATGGACAATAGTGTACAGAAGAGAGCCATGGTTCTGTCAAAGGGGTATCATGTATTCTGCACAAACTATTAAAATAAAATTGGGAAATTAAAATATTGCACCTGAAGGGTAAGGGCCATTTCCTTACTACTAAAACAAATCTGGAAAGTGGAAATCAGACCATTCACCCTTAGAGAAGCAGCAAACATCTCATGGCTGTCAGCTTTACAAGGGAAGGAGCCAGCACAGCTCCTGGCACGGCTGAGAGCATGGTGGGGCAGAGGGTTAAGGACAGTGCTGTTGATACAAACCTGCAGAGGTGCCTCCTCTCCTGCCATGCCCAGCACAGCGTGAGTTTCTGTTCTGTTTCTTGCCCTTCCCACTCGGATATGATCCAGATTTTCTTTCTCCCAGGTAACCACAACAATGCAGCTCTTTTGAATCTGTTTCTGTTCCTTCAGTGTTTGTTTGCTGAGGTCTCTGTACGTGCAGTAGCAGCAGCAAAGGTCTCAAAGTTCACCTGCTGCAAAGTTCCTCCTTTCCCCCACCCCACAGCCCTGCCCTTTGGACTTTAGCTCGTCACTGTCTTTCTCAGCCCAGCCCTCATAAGGTCCCATGTAGTCACACTGCTTGCACCACTGGCAGGCAGGAGAGAGGCAGAGAAGGAGACAGAGCCCCCCCTTCCCCACCTCTGAGCAGGAGCCAGGTGAGTGATGAGGCTGGGAAAGGGCAGAGCTGTGAGGGAGTTCAGCTTTTGGTGTCCCTCCCACCTTTCTAAAGGATTTCCTCTCCATGGACAGTTCATCTGGCTGTGTTCAGGCTGTTACCAGGTGCTCTGGTGCTGAAGGAGGTGGGTGAATATTTCTGGCAGCTGCTGGGTGCTGCTGTCCTGAGCCACATCCAATGCTCAGCCAGGGAAGGTGTGGCAGGATGCTGGGCAGCTGCTGGAGGCTCTCCCTGTTGAATTGTGTCAGGAAGGGCACGAGGTGTTTCAGCAAAGCTCAGGTCTTTGCCTGGGCAGCTCCTTCTCAATACACTGTGTTGGGGTCCCAGGAAGGCTCCTGCTGTTCTGTCATTTTATCTGCTGGAGCAGGACACATCTCCTGGCCACCCTCAGCATCTGCCCCCAGAACAGCTGGAATCGACTTCATACACATATTTTCCCACCCTCCATCCCCTTTTCATCTCCTAACAGCAGGAGTTAAAGGAAACAAAGAAGGAGCTCCCTGGCCTGTGGTGACACAGAGAATAGTCCCAGCCAAGGAATGGTGAGTTGTCAAACGGTCTGGGAGGGTCTGACAACAAAAAAATCAGGTTCTCCAGGTGTTCTCTCTCCCTTGTGCCTCCTCAGCCCAGGTTTGCTGGGAAACAGCAGAACATCTAGAGGGGGCACACATGTGTCTGGAACCTAGTACAGAATGCAGGTTAGATGGCATAAAGGACCTTCCCATACAGAAATATCTCATTAGTTCAGTGTTTCCCATGCTCTGGGCACAGACAGGCATTGCCAATCAGTCCTGAGTCAGGGCACTGTGTTTATTCACAGCACTGGAGTCTCCAGAGGTGGAGGGAAGATTATTTTTGGAGATCATCTTCTATTGTGAGGGGTGGGAATGAGACACTTCTGCATAAATATATTAACAGAAGCTGATGTAGAGGAAGGGATGTATTAAAGGCTTCATAACACTTCTAGCCTGCATCAACACCTCTAACTAATGCCATTATTGATGTGTCTAGACTGGACACACATTTGCTGCAGTGTCTGTATCAAGGGAATCTGAATTGCTATTATCCACAATTCTGTACAGATCTGTCAGTAACAACAAGATAAATTAGCCCTGGGTGCTCTTGTGTCCCCTGCTTCCTCAGGTCTGGATCCAGAACTGTGGAATTTCACAGTCCACTCCCCAAAGACACCATTGAAAAGCCAGACTTGAAGTCAAGTATCTTATGAGCAAAACCAAACTGACCAAAAATGCTGTGAATCTGTCTTTAAGTTTTATGTGGAGAGAGATGTCAGAAAAATGTGCTGGTGACAAGAGGCTCTACTATGCAGATCTTAAAAAAAACCCCAAAAAACAAGACCCCAAAAAACCCCAAAAGCTCTGGTTTTGTGACTTTTAATCTGAGTAGTTCTGTTTGAAATGCCCTGAGCTGACTCTACATGCAGTGATGCTGGCACACTGTGTTGTATTGGCCCATCTGCTTCCTAGCCTGCAGCAGTGCAAGGTGCACACCAGTGAAAAATCAAGACTCATTGGCCAGATTCTCATCTGGATTACCCAGGTCAAGATCTGAGTTTTCTTAGGAACCTTCAACACATATCAAAGATCAGAATCAGGTCTCATTTTATGCTGTAGCACTTTTGGATACTGAAAAAATCAAAAGAAAACTCTCAGGAAGGTGCAGGAGGAAATGGCCCTTACCCTTCAGGTGCAATCTCTACTGTGCAATATGCCAGACTTTATAGGAATGAGGGATGACTCAAAGAAAGCCAACTTTCCTGTCCTTCCCCTTGTGGCAGTTGATTTTTCATTTGGGAACTGCTCCCCTTTCCCTCCTTGGCTGACCCATGTCACACAGCTGTGCTCACGCAACACCTCCCTCTCTGCAATGGTTCTGAATGTTGTGGAGGCAGAAGTCACTGCTTTGGCTCAGATGCTCCATCCCTGTCCTGGCAGCTTTTCCAAGGCAGTTTCACCCAGTCTCAGCTCAGAGGTTTATGTGTTTTTTCTCTGCTGGCAGCCAGTGAGTGATTTGTTTCTCTCTCCAGGACGTGGGGCTGCTGGAGATCCCTGCAGAGCTCGCAGCCCTCCTGCATTTTGTTGAAGGTGAGAAATCCTCCTCCTTCCCTCCCTTTCCTGCACTGTTTCACTGAGTATTTCCTTGTTTATATCAATGTATGTCTTTGTTCTCCCTGCTGCCTGTCACTGGGTTGGATTTGATTCATAATCATTGCAGTGTAAATATAAAGGCAAATGGTGCCATGGATGTTGTTTCCTGACATGGTAGGGAGGAAAAGCAACTTGGGCCAGGGGGCAGAACACCAACTTGAAAATAAGTATCTTTGTTAATTTTTCAGCTCTTCTTTTGAATTGAGCTGGTAGAATTGATGGCAGGGATGGTGCAAAACTCTTTGGTCAAAGTTATGTGACAGCAAACTGCTTAATGAACCCAGGTCTCTGGCAGATATGTTTATCTGGGGTGGAAAAACTTAAACTCATCTTTTACCTTCTCTAAAATCTTCAAGGAAATCAAAGGGGAAGAAAACAACACTTTTGACAGTTTCAAAGAAACATTTTTAGGTTTCATTTTAAATTATTTCCTCAAAACGAAGTTTAAAATAGAAGAAAGGAGAAATAGGTTAACAGCTTGATTGTGGAACAATGTAATAACTTGAGATAGAACAATTTATCAGTCCAAGGATATAACAATACCGTAACTAAAGGATGTAACAGTGTAATTAATTTATCAATTTAGGGATGCACCAATTGGTTTTCAAATCACCAGAATACCACTAACTGCAATAATTTCACAAGCTGTTGATCTGACCTTGAGCATTATGTTTTGTGCAGTTGTGTTTCCTCTGCAGCTCTCTGTACAATGTGAATATTTGAGCTGCAAATAGGTTGAGGCAGGATTTGCTTCCCTCTGTCTGTGTGGTGTCAAACCCAAAGCCAACTGTGCCTGTGGCCTTCTGTGGGGGACAGTGAGGGAGACAATCAGGCAGAAGAGTCTGGTGAATTGGAGCAGACTGTGCTGGATTCCCAAATAGCTCACATTTCATGGCAGAGCCCTCCAGGGACTGTCAGCTGGTCTAGTGAGCAATGTAAGCCAGAGGAGCTCAGGGAACAGTGAAACTGCTGGAAATGAAAGCTGATGGGATGTGAACAGGGAGGATTGGATAGCACCAGGGGACACAGAGGAATGCACAGGAGCTGTGCTGCATTGAGAAATCCCTTCACTCAGTGACGTTTGCTCCTCTCTTATCCATGATAAATCCCTCGTTACAAAGACCTCTCATTTCCTTGTGGACTGGGCTGTTGTCAGCAGAATCTCTGTATGGGCTCAGCATTTCCTGCCTGTAAATGCTGCAGAGCAGACTTCAATCTCCAGGTGTTCCCTGGGGAGAAAAGTCTGAAAGATCAGAGCTGTAAAATCTCCCTCCCAAAGAGTCCTTGTGGTCTCAAGGAGGTGAGGCTGAGCCTGCTGGTGGGGTCTGAGGCAGCAGGGCTGGGCTGGGTGTCCCTGGAGCTGGGGCTGGTTCAGGGGCTTGGCAGGGTGAGGTGCAGGTCAGCCAGGAGCTGCTGTGTGAACTGTTTCTGTCCTGCCAGCACACCAGACCTCCTTCCCTTGCAGGTCAACACCAAGCACAGGCCAACCAGATAACTGAGACACAGCCCCCAGAAGTCAAGGTCAAGGATGACCTGTCCCTCCCACCCACCATCAACAGCTATCCCTTCTCCTCCTTCATCAAATCACACTTCCAGGTGGGAACTCTTTTTATCTCTCTTCACTGCCTCCCCTGCGGGCAGACACACTGGTTTTAGCAACACCAGGAGCAAATATTTCTATCTTTTTTTGTTTCTTTGTAGAAGCCAGATTTCCCTGCCCCTGGTCAGCCCCTGCAGCACCCCTTAACCCACCTGGATGCTGAGCACCAGGAGAGTGCACTTGAGATAAACAAACTGGTAAGAGATGTTGTTCTTGACCTTGCTGCAGAACAGGTGGGCACAGACAATGTTTTGGTGCCTTTATACAACAAGCTGCTGGTGGTGAATACTGTTCTTACAATACATGGAGGGCTGGAAAAGCAGAACAGATTGCTCCTTCTAGGCCCTGGAGCAGCCTGACAGAGATCACACACAGCCCCCTAAGGTTGCTGTGTTTTTGGGGAGGCACAGACCAGCCACACACTACCGGGATCAAAGTGAATTGCCTGGTGATGGAGGCTCAGAATTTGGCAGGACATCTAGGAAGAGGACTGCTAAACTTTAATATCCCAATATTCCAGACTCAGTAGCAATGATAAGGGAAGTCTGTCTTCTCATCCACTTACTCATCTATCAGTCATAAAAACGTTTCATTTAACCCAGATCTTTTCCATGAAGTGGTTTACAGCAAACATCTCGATTGTACCTTGGGCTCACAGATGTGTCAGTACCCAAGAGGGGACAGTGAACTGCTTAAAGGCTGGAAAAGGGCAGGGACTTTGTCATCAGGAAAAGTACACCCAGAACCACACCCTCACTCTGTAGTGTTTGTTTGAAGGGGATGGTGCCATTTCATCTCTGTGGATGTGAAACATATATTTCTTTATATTTCTTCTTTAAAATGTTGAAAATAGAATGAAACTCCAGATACTTTCTAAGTAAATCTGGTCATCTTTTTGGGAATTACATAGAATTAAAATAAGCCCATAAAGGAAATTAATACCTAAAAACTGTCTCTTGTTTTGTCCTTGTGATCCCAATTATCGAAGAGCATAAGCTTCAATAAAATCTTGTGAATAGGATTGTGTTTAAACAGAACAATATTATTTTTCTAAAGATCAAAGGCAGTTTTTCTCCCTTGCTAATGAAGTAGGGATTTGCAACAAAGAATTCCATGAGAACTGAACAACCACCATCCCCTGTTTTTCTCAGTGAATCTCTGACACACTTGGTACCATTAAGAGTTTTTAGAAGTGTTGTTATGCTTAAATGTTCTTTCCAAAGCTGTCCATTTTAGAAAAAAAAAATTAATTTGTGACATATTAAAGTGTAGAGAATGAAAGAAATAATTCTGTACCTAAGGGTGAGAAATACAAACTAAAAAAGCATTGAAGATATCGATATGCACAGCCAAGAAGCTGAATCATTTCTTCAGTGAGTGTGTTGGGACACCACATCCCATAGTACTTGGTATAATATTAACTGTACCAAAGGCTTTTAAACACTCAGTGGGCTCAGTAGCAAGTATCCTGTGGTAATTTACTGTGTGTCTGAGCCCTGCCCAGGGGAAATATTTTGCCCTAGACCAAATTCTGAGTCATACCCCTGAAGAGACTGAAGCCACCCTGGCTTTTAGTCAGATCCAATCTCTAGAAACGTTGCCTCCCAAATTGCCCAGCACTTCAGTGGTGCACAAAAACCTGACCCCAATCAGATTGTTGGCTACAGGGGCTCACAGACATCCTGGTGTCTACAGCTCCTTACACCACAGTCTGGGCCAGGCTTACAGCTCCAGTTCTCTCTTTCTTGCCCCGGATTCTTCCAGATCTTGCGGTTCATTGGTGACCAGAGTCTCCGTGGCTGGCAGGAGGTCCTGCTGGGCAACTACATTGCTGGGAGAGGTTTGAGTGATGCCGCTCTGCGCAACGAAATCTTCAGCCAGGTGGTTGCCCAGACCTGGAGGAACCCGGACACGGAGCACAGCCGGCGAGGCTGGGTCCTGATGGCCACTCTGCTGAGCTGCTTTGGCCCCTCACCAGCACTGGAGAAGCCACTGCTGAAGTAAGAGGAGAAAAGAGCGAGCCAGGCTTACAGAGGGGTTAGGAGGGATGAGCTACATGCAGTTCCTTCTCCTAGGTTTGTGTCAGACTATGGCATGGAGGGCTACAGTGCTGTCTGCCAGCGCAAGATCCTGACGGCAGCTCAGTGCACAGGGACAGAGCCTGCGCCCTCTCGGGCTTACCCTCCCACCCAGCTGGAGTGGACAGCAAACCAGAGGAGAGGGAAGATGGTGCTGGATGTTCATACCTTTCATGGTAACTCAGTCTTCTGCCCTCCTGCTGTCTTTTAGTCTCTAAGGACTTTTCCAGTACAGAAATCAGAATTTTGGAAATAATTCCCTCAACTAAGTGAAGTGGATCAGAGCACTGTTTGCTGGTACAACCAGGGAGGAACAAGTATCTGAATTTAGACCCAAAAATTGCAAAGTCTGGGCCTGGTGGGACCTGCTTCTCGGGGTGAGAGATGAGACTGTCCTGGGTTTGGGCCCTGCACAACAGAGGGCTGCTCAGGCTGTGCATCTCTACAGGGCTGCTATCCATTACAGCCCATGCAGCAGTATTTTCTTACAGGGACTTTCTGCCCTTCTCCCTTCTCAAATATTACCTGAAGCTGCCTCTTAAGCAACCAGCAGCTCTATGAATTGAACACAGCACATCCCTGCTTTGGCTCCTTG
Organism: Irena cyanogastra; assembly: GCA_013397155.1. NCBI lineage: Eukaryota > Metazoa > Chordata > Aves > Passeriformes > Irenidae > Irena > Irena cyanogastra. Next base: position 599,649 of record VWZV01006130.1, read on the forward strand.
TGACTGGAGTGATCCCAAGCAAACCAGGACACTGCAAGGGTTTTCACCTGTCAGGTTGGAAATGCCAACCTGTGCCATCAAACAGATATTTTGGATGTGAATGTGTCATGTGGAGCCTTCCATGAGCTTTCAGTCCTCCTGTGGCCCTGCTCATGAGTGTGTGAGACTTTCCAGCTGGGCTCTGCCTGTGTCCCAGGGAATGTGGGTGTTGCTTTGGGTCCTGCCGGGGAGGCTGTGGGTACTGACTTTGCTCTCTGTGCCAGAGGAGAAGTTCTCAGCTGAGGTGGAGTCCTGGATGACTGGGGAGCAGTATGCAGCCTGGATCCTGAGTGCAAGGTACTGCCAGAGGATGGGAGAAGGTCTGGAGGTGTGTGAGAGGCTCTAAGGTTCAGCCTGGTTTGGTCTGCAGGCTAGGATTTATATGGTCACGTGTAGAATGTTCACTTCTTGCCCACTCCAGCCCGTGTTCCCTTCTTCACCCTTAACATAACCCTCAACCACAAACAATGGGCTTCATTAGCAACAGAGCAACCACTGCTGTGAGAGCAGCTTCAGAGAAAAAATAATTGATAAAAAGGACAAATCTTGAATGATTCTAATTTTTTGCTAACCCTGGGCACTTAATAATTGATTCACACCCTAAATCTAAAGGACTTAAGCCAGGATATACAAGGCAGGAAGAAACTGAATGTAATGTTTTCCTTCCTCTCCCTTTCCCCTGCCTGCCTGGACACCTTTCCTCTCCCAGGGGCTGTGACAAGAAGACTCGAGGGTGGTCTATCTCCATGTTCACTGGCAACACATGGCAGGACCTGCTGGGCTGTGACTTTGTGCTGGACCTCATTGGAGAGATGGAGGAGACCAGCAACTTCAGCAGCTCCTCCCGGGCCCCCACTGAGTACCCCATCACTCCAGAGAGGGACAGGAGCATCCTCCAGTCCTCTGACCTGGACACGTGAGCCACCTGGCCCTCCTGCCCCACCACCTGTGGCCCTGCCACCCATCTTCCAGCACTCTGGTCCTCATCTCATTTTCCTCCTCAACAGGATCCCTCCTGCTCCAGGTATCCAGGCCCCTGCCTTCCCCCCACCCAGCCTGCCTCCAGAACTTACTGATCTCCATCCAGGTGAGCTTTAGCCCAGGACTGGGGATGGCACTGGGAAGAGCCAGATGGGCCCCAGCCAGGGCATCAGGGCAGAGGGGGAGCCAGGTGGTTCCTGTTGTTGTAGAGCTCCACTCTGAAACATGACTAATAGGGACTGGAGACAGGGGAAGGTTTCTTACCCACCTCGTCACCAGACTTCTCTCTGCTCCCAGATCCAAGGTTTAGAGATGACCTGAGGACCCCTGTAGGCCTGGATCACTATGTGGATGATCTCTTCAGCCCTGTGCTGCATCAGGGCTCCAGAGTATCTGTAAGTCCCCTCCTGCCTTCTCTCTGCAGCTCTCCAGTCCCTGTGACTCCTTCAAGTTTTTCCTGCCTATTCATTGCCCCTGCTCGGCTCAGACATGCCTTTGAATGTCTTTCCCTCTGGGAAGTCTGTCCCTCTGAGCTCAGATAACTGTTCTGGGTTTATTTGGGTGCAGGATATGGAGAACAGGGAGAATCTCACCAGACGCATGAAAGGAGGTGGGAAGATTGGACCCACACAGAGAGGAATCTTTCCTTCTACAGGTCTGTAAGGGCATGGGGACAGCTGGGAACACCTGGGACTGCATGACCTTCAGTGAGCACAAGTCAGGGAGCCCCTTAAATGCTAATTATTGCATGTTCAGCTGGTTCATGCAGTGCTTTAGCACAGGCTGTACTCCTCACTCCCAGGTGAGACCATGCTTTGCAGAAGGTGTTACATAAGGGAACTGCTTTGTTGTTTTGAGCTGGCCTGGGGTCAAGGCAGCAGTTAGCTTGTTCCTGACCCAGGCCACCTCTTCCTAGACAAATATTTGTAAGTCATGTATTCACCTTCTATTCACCCCATGCTTTCACAGAGCAGTTGGTGCCTTTATCAGGGGTGGTTTTAATCCTTGTTACTTCCTTACAGAACTTCCCATCATCTATAGCTATTCCTTGGGTTAGTAAGTCTGAACCTTGATGAGGTTCTGGTTTGTGTGTTTGGTTTCTTTACTTTTCCTCATTTCTGTGGAGCTGTCTCTGGCCTTTGCAGCAGGGTGGAGTCAAACACCAATATATTAATAGCACTGACAAATCTGCATAGGTAGGAACACACCCAGCAGCCTCAGAAAGGTGGGGAATGTCCAGTTCAGTCATTCCTGAGACAGGGACTACTTCTGGCTATTGGAGAGGCTCTGGGGCATGACAAGCCTTATTACAGATCACTGGCCTGAGGCTAGTTTGTCACTTAGGTGGCTTCTTAGATGAGTGAGGTATATGCTGATCATCCCAGGGCCACTCTCACTGGTGAGGACATAATGATTCAGTAGATTTGTGCTGTGTGCTGACTCCTCTCAGCTGAGTCTGACCCCCACACCCCTTGCTCTGCTGGCTTCACACTCAGTGGGGTTTGTTTGTGACCCCATATGGGACTTGAATGCTGAGAGCAGAGGAATTCCCTTCTCCCCACAGCTCCTCCCCATGACACACAGTGCCATCCAGGCCAGGGCTCATTGTTCATCCAGCCTTGCCACCCACTGCAAAGAGCCCAATATGATGTGACAGTCCCAGCCCAGCCCTCAAGAGAAACCCTCTGTAATCATGTACAGGCAGGAATGATTTGTAAGCTTAATCATGAAGAATGGTGGTGTCCTAATCTAGGCTGCAGAAACAGAGTCTGGATACTGCTATTTAAAATCTGGCAGGCTACACATTTTTCTTAGGTTTCCTTTTTCTGCCTGAGTTTTGCTGTGTCCTGCTGTGGTTGGTGCATGTGGAGAGCTCCAGAGGTGCTCTCTGGGGTTGCTCAGGATTTTCTCATTTGGGATTCTCCAAAGCACTGTGCACTTGGTCTTTTGCCTCTAGGCTTGCCTGGAATGGCTCAAACACCAGTTTACCAGCCCATGCCCTCCATGATGGGGATGCCAGCAGCCATGCCCATGATGCCAGGGGTTGGTGGGGTTGCACCTATGCCAGGTAACAGCAGTGTTTCTGTGATTGCAGAGGGGAGGGGGTGGAAGGGGACTGTCAGTGAAGCCTGTGCATTTCAGTGTCAGGTGAGGGGTTCAGTGAACACTCCAGGCTGATGCTCAGGCTCTGTGGGGACTGTTCACCTGTAGGATTTTGAAGATATGTGTGTGTTGTCTTCCACAGCCATGGTGATGCCCCAGCCCATGGTTCCAGCTGTAGATCCCAGCCAGCTGGCAGCACAGCAGCAAGCCTTTATCAACCAGCAAGCCATGCTCATGGTGAGGGGAAGGGCCCCAGGAACTGGGGAAGAGCCACACAAGGTGTTTGTGCCATGGAGGGGAGTCCAGCTCTCCTCCTCTTTGGGCCTGCTCTGTGTCACTCTGTGCTGGGGTGAACTCTGTAAAGGGGGATTATTTAAGACTGCAAAACTGGGAACCCTCTTTTTGCTCCTTTGTGTCCATGGGGACACTGAGGCACCATCAGTGAGAGAGGAGCAAAGACAGGAGCAGGCCCTGAGGAGATTCAGCTATAATTCCAATGGGGTTTTGAGCTGGGATTTGCTACAGATGCAGGTCTGCAGTGCTCTGCTTTCTGTGCAAAGCCCTGTGAGTGCATGGCAGTCCCAGGCTGGCAGCTGAGCTTTTGGGGGTGTTAGGAGCTCTGCACCCTTGGCCAGGTGGGGGAAGACTCCCTGGCCGTGCCACGTCCACAGACTGGGAAATTTGCCGTGCACTATGTGGATGTTTTGGGATTGATGAACAGTGAAAAAACAGGACAGCCTATGACTGATGGCTGGGTTTGTGTAGCCTAGAGCTCATGGACATTGCAATTCCTTCCCCAGGCCCAGCAGATGACCCTTCAAGCCATAAGCATTTCCCAGCAGCAGCAGCAGGAGCTGCAGAAGCAGCAAAAGTCTCTTGAGAACTCAAGGCCAAGAGTCTCAAACCCAGCACAAGCCTCAGCCCCAGCCACTCTCCCAAAACCCAAGAAGCCTTCCAGCAGCCAGGCTGCTGCAACACCATCAAGGTCTCCAGAGCCACCAGCTAAGGCAAAAGAGCCTTTGGTATGAGAACCAGGCAGCCGTGGTGGGTTTGGTTTGAATTTGGTGTTTGCTCTTTGCTCTGTGTCCATCCCTGTGTGGCCGTGGTTTGGCAGAGAGGAGAGCACAGATTTGTGCTTCCTGATGATACTGAGACCTCTCAAACTCTGCTTGCTGAGTCTTTAAGGATCAAAACTCAGTGGATTTTGCTCTGTGGAGGTTTGGCTGCAGGGTTGGCCAATTAATTTCTAGTTAAGCCAAATTTTTCCACAGGAGAATTAATTACTCTGAGTTCTTTATCTTCCAGCAAGCTGTGTTGGGCCTCTAACATAAGACCCCTTCTCTGTGCTTGTCTGAGGGCTTCTTGTGTTAGAAACTGACCTATTGGACATTTCTGGATGTGGAGAGGTTCTAGATCAGAACTTTTTGAGACAAAATCACCCCTGAGCTGAAGGGCACTGCAGAGGTACTGCTGGCTGGTGCCAACTAAACAAGCTGTGCACTGTCTGCAGGATTATGACTACATGGAAGAGGAGTTCTCCAGCAGTGAGGATGATGACTATCCTCGGGAAACCTTCCAGCAGAAGAGAGAGTACTTCCAGAAGATGGGTGAGCATCTGCCACTTGGGCAATTTCACTCATCATAACACCTTGCTCTGCAGCCTTCCTGGCATGCCCAGGTGTTCGTGTCTCGCTGCCTGGAATCCAGCTAATCCCTGCAGGAGCTGCTGGTGATGTGTGTACAGGAGTTTGGGGTTCTTGTTCAGCTAGCTACAATTCACATTGTGAGCTGTTGTGGGGCCAATTTTCTAGAAATCTCTGGGCATGTGACTGCCACGTTCTCCCTCACTCTAGAAAAGAGGTTTTTGCTGCCTGAGGCAAGAGTGAGAACTGTGCCATCAGTCCAAGGTTTTTGGTGTGGGTTTGACCAGCTCAAGTCCCCCCTTCTATGCAGGACAGCAGCACATCCGAGTGAAGAAAGTCAGACCTAGCAAAACCTGGATTCCTCCAGCAAAACCCCAGCCAGAGGAAGAGGAGGAGGAGGAGGAGGAGAAAAGAGAGGAGCTGGAGAAGAGAAAAAAAGAGGAGCTGGAGAAGAAGAAAGATGTGAAACCTGTCCCTAAACCAGAGCCAGGTAAGATGTGCAGTGGAGACCCAAGCAGGCTGACAAGGAAGAATCTTCCAGGAACATCAGGCCAGGATTTAGGCAGAAGAGGAAAGGATCTGGCTCTTCTGCATCTTGAGTCTGCATCTTGACAAGAGAGGAAAGAGGAATGTCAGGCAATTACCAGTCAGCATCAGAGAGAAAGAAAGGGAAGGTCCAATGAGACAAAGGGATTTCTCCTGTGTCTTTGCTGGTCTGTTGATTAAAGCTGTCACCCCAACAGCTTCTGCTTCCCCTCTGCCACCTCCTGAGCCAAAGCCAAAAAAGGAGACACCAAAACCAAAGAAGGAGCTGCCTGTAGTGAAGCCTTCAGGCCCTGAGAAACATCCTGCACCCAGCCGCGAGATCGGGAACATCATCAAAATGTACCAGAGCAGACCAGCCCCCGAGCCCCAGCCCATCCTGCCCACCAGGTGAGAGTGTGGGATCCCCCCTGTGGGCAGGAGAGACATGGGGGTTCTCTATCTCAGCTCTGCCACGTGGCTCCATTGTGCCCAAACCCCATAATGCTGTTCCATGTTCCCTTGCAGGAGGGTATCCAAGCCATTTATAAAGAGGAATGACCCCAAAAATGAGGCTCTGGCCAAGCTGGGAATGATGAGCCCCTCACCTCAGCGATCAGTGAGTTCTTTGCTCTCTGGTTACTTCAGGAGCTCAGCAGAGAGGGCCTGTCCATCCTGTCTCCAGCAGGCTGGGATCTCCCTGGTGCTGCAGTAGCAGCCAGGTGATTTCTGGTTGGGCTGTGAGATAGCTGGGAGCTCACACCATGGCCTGCTCACCCTAGACTGGTTTCCAGTCTGTAAAGTCATCTGAGGTCCTGAAGAAAAGGCTCTGGAGCAGCAAGTCCTATTGTGAGATGCTTAAGGCTGATCTGGAAGCAAGCAACTCATGTTCTCCGCCACCAAGGCTTTGGCTTGTTAACATCCTCTTTTCCTTTCCAAGCTGGAGGCTTTGAGCTCAGATACTCTGGGTTTGGTTGATCATCTCTTTGTAGGTTTTGTGTTGCTCTAAAGGCAGTGGTGGGCTGTTGGCACAGATCTTGCTCCAAGGGATGGCTGCTGCCCTAGGGTGATTTAGAACAGCAGTGTCAGGACAGAGCCCAGGAATGCAGAGAGACTGGCTCAAATGCTTTTGCTGTCTTGCAGCCATCTCCTGTGCCACAGGAGAAGAAAACACCTCCACCTGTCAAGCCCAAGCCAGGCCCACCTTCCAGCTCTATCAAGGAAAAGCAGTTGCCTCTCCTGTCCATTTTCAGACCAGAGGGTGCCCCACCAGCTTCCCAGGCCCCCCACGCTCCCCCTCTCCCCCCACCAACGCCTGAGGAGCAAGGCAGGCAGGAATCCACAGGGGAATCCACAGGGAAAGGTGAGTACTGGTTTCACCCATGTGGGATTTGGTAGCAGGGCAGGGAGGGGATGGGGCTGGAATCAGCCCAGGAGAGTCCTGGAAAGTCAGGCAGTGTGCCAGGGACTGAGGGAGCTGTGTGGGACCAGGGAGATGGTGCAATCTGATCTGTGAGCAGCCAGAGATGTCACAGCCTGGCACTTCCCAGCTCTTAACTCTTCCCTTCTGAAAAATGCAGCTAAAAATAGAAAGGTCCTTTGGGCTACAGCTTTATCAAGGTCCAGCCCACAATACTTTTCTTGTTTGCCTGCAGCATAATTGTCCAAGTGGCAATTAGTGGGTAGACTTTAGACCAGGGAGGAATGGGAAGCCAGGTCTTTCACCTTACAAACCTCTGGAGGGATCTTAGAGACAGGCTGAGGAACAGGGAATGTTTCTCAGAGAGAGGCTGAGCCTTGGACACACAGAGAGTGTTTGGATGCTGCCCACTTTAAAAAAGTAGAGCTAATACTTATCAGCAGTAGTTTGGAAGTCTTATTCATTCTTAGTTTTGCCTCTGAATTTCAGTGTGAGCCTGAATTCATTTCATACATTTGATACCTGTATTAATGTAAGCTGTTTAAAATTCTCATCAGCATCACATTTCATAACCTGCAAGGAACAGTCAGTCAAACACATTACTGAAGGACTCCATCCTGCAGCAACTTCCCTGGTATAAAAGAATTTCCCTGTTAGCTCCTCCTCTCTTAAAAAATTATTCTTTAGGAAGTGCTGTGAAAGTAAATCAAAGTAACTGGATTAGCCTGAAAAATTCCTTCATACTTTGGAATAGGGATATAGAAACAGCTGAAGTATAGGAATTACTATATTATTTGTCTATGGACTCTGAAGTTTTGAAAGTTTGAAGTGCTTAAATGAAAACATTCCTACCTCATAAAGTAAGAACTTGCAGCAGTTCCCTTCAGACTGAGCCTGTCTTTAACACATCTGCAGAGAGACAATCTAGTGCTAGTTTTGAGTGCCCTGTACCAGAGCCTTGCAGCCTCCAAGCTCAGGGGAGAACTTTTATGTCCCTCTGAAGTCTCTAGCAGCCTGTTTATAATGACACAAAGTGAAACCTGTGTCTTCAGCCTCAAGCACTGGGGGAGTATTTTGTGTGGGAGGCTGAGTGCTCCCCATGCCTGGAGTGTTTCTGTTCTTAGCAATGAACTTTGTGGCTAGACAATGGAAGTGTAAATGCTACCAGAAATTCTGGGAATTACTGGTTTGTGCACACATGAGCTGGTCACTGACCCTTGGGAGATTCCCTGACAGGAATATTCCATCAGGAACTGTCTCCTTTCTCCTCGTAGGTCTTTGGTGGGTGGAAAGGACCTTGTAACCCTCACAACCCATCTTCACTGCTTTTTCTCCCCACACAGACTCTGCTGTGACAGTGGCAGGTGATGATGGGATCAAGACCCAGCTGTACAAGCTCACCACCAGTGTCAGCTTTTCCTACGTCGACCCTGCCTGGAAAATTTTTCTGCGCAAAGAGGTTCAGTTCCTTGGCTGAGGATTGGCTGTGGGGTGGAGCTCGTCCCATCCTTGGTTAAAATGGGGTTTTTTTGCTCATAGGCACTCAATGTAAGATAAGAGCACAAAGATAATTCTGGGATCACAGACACAGGAGTTGGAGGCAGGGGATCATGTCATGGGGAATCCGGGTCCTGCTCTGCCTTGCTGACACTTGTGTCTCAGTTTCTCTACCTGTCCTTTCCTTCCTCTGTGGACCACTGAGAAATCTAGAACTGAATTTGTTGTTGCCTGGTGCTTTCCTGTTAAAATAGTACAAATGTGTTTAAAATCAAGTATTGGAGAGTGTGCTAAACTCACCAGGGTTCATCCTTTGGTCTGACCACTCAGGTTTTGGTCCTTCACTCCTGGTCCTTCTGTTTACATTCACTGTGCTTCCTCCCTGCCTGTCCCTGGAGATGAATTCACTCCTCCCTGGCAGCAGGGCATATGGATTGCAAAACATCCCTGGGGAGCTACTTCTGCAATATCTGTGACACCACTATTGCCCTCCTCTTGCAGGTGTTTTACCCCAAAGAAAATTTCAGCCACCCTTATTGTCTGAACTTGCTGTGTGAACAGGTAAGCACTGGAGTGTGGCTCAAGGCCAGTTGTCTCTCTGGGGACAAAACATTCCATAATTACATTGCATAAGTCACCTTCACTTCTCCATCCCGAGCAGTGCAAGTCTCTTCTCCAGATCCATCCAGCCCCTGTTCACTCCTCTCTGAGGCTCAGTTTAACAGCCTCAGATGCTCCAGCACAGCCAGGTGTGGCCTTTGCAATGTAAGCCTCTCTGTTGCCTTGCTCTGCAGATCATCCGTGACACCTTCTCTGAGTCCAGCTTTCGGATCTCCAGGGAGGAGAGGCGCAAGATGAAAGACTTGCTGAGTAATTAACAGCCCCATCAACTCCTTCCCCTCTGTGCCCATCCCAGCTTCTGGTCTGGAATGAAAAACTGGCCTCCAAGCCTTTCAGTCAGAGGAGAAATGTTTGTCTGCAGCAGGAAAGCACATTTGTAGAGTGTAGTGTAGGAATGTTTGTTAATTCCAAATGGCCCTGAAATTTCTGTGAGACAGAAAAACTTAGTTCTGAAATATTTATTGTGGGGAGAGGAAACTGAAGCCCAAGGATAGGATTTTGATTTGTTTCAAATTTCATGTCATCTCTGACATGATCTTCATGGAGAAAGGGATGGGAACCAGCAGCAGACTGGTATGTGCTAAAGTCCTTTCCCTCTGCATGTGGTTTGCTGTGCTGTGAACACAGAGGGACTGCTGGCAATGAATCCCTGGGACGAGGGAGACTTGGCCACCTTTGTCTTTCTAAGCAAGTAACTGTTTCGTAACCCTGCTAGTGGAGTTCCGAGTTGGCAACAGTGCCCAGTCCATTCAGGAGGAGGGGATAAAGAAGAGGATTGTAGTGGCTGCTCGGGACAACTGGGCCAACTATTTCTCCCGCCTTTTCCCAGTTCAGGTGAGCCTTAATTCTCTCTCCAGACCCTGGGCTAGCTTTAGCTGTGACTCCAGTTCACTCTTTCTGTCCCCCTGCCTGGCCACATTGCAGTGATTCTGTACCTTCCACACCTGGCAGGGTTTCACACCTCTTGTGTGGCATCTCCTTCCCCTGGTGCCACCTGTGCAGGTGGGATGGAGCCTTTGATTCTCTGTGCTGCACTTCCCTTACAGGGTGAAAAGGGAAGTGATGTGCAGATCCTGGGTGTCTCTCACCGGGGCATGAGGCTGCTGAAGGTGGAGAAAGCAGCTGGATACCATCCTGAGCACCTCAAGATCCTATGCAGCTACTGGTGAGCAAAAGGGCCCTGGCTGCTGCAGGAGGACAGTTTGTGTCTGGCAGGGTGTTGGAGGCAAACCGAATGGGGGAGCTGAAAATTCCAAGTTGTGCTGTGCTCTCTAGGATTATTCTAGGCCAGCTGTGACTCACTGACCCTCCTTGTAATGAGTCTAGCTTCTCCTTTTCCTTCCTACCTTGAGCTTTGCTCACACCAAGGGAGCGCTGGGGGTGAATCAGCTCCGTGTGTCATCACAGGGAGCTCCTCGGGGGAAAGCCATGAGCAGCTGGTGGAAGGCCAGCATGGAGAATGCTGAGGCATGTCTCCATTCCCAGTCCTTGGAATGGGCTCCCGTCCCCACGTTCTGCATCCCAAGCTCTGGCAGAAGGAGCCTGAGCATGCTGGCTTGTGTTCCCAGCTTTGCAGATGTACTGTCAGTGGAGATGAAAGGCAGCAACTCCCTGGAGTTCTCCCTGAAGACAGAGCAGCTCATCCTGCACTCTCCAAAGGCTCCGTGCATCAAGGCCATGGTGGAACTCTTCATGCAGGAGCTGAGGCAGGTGAGGCAGCAGCTGGATGCAGTAAGGAATGAAGGTGCTTTCCCAGATGAAACTGAGAGTGTCCATGGAATGGCGTGACCCGAGCCCTTCACATTCTTGGAATGAGATCTGAGCTGGCCGTGACCTTTTCCCCAGGACACCAACTATGTCGTGGCTCTGCGCAGCTACATCGTGGATGACAAGAGCCTGCTCAGCTTCAAGAAGGGCGACCTCATCGAGCTGCTGCCCATGCAGGGCATGGAGCCAGGTGAGGGGGTGTTTGGGATTGGCAGGAGCAAGGGCCTGCTGGATCCAAGGTGCCCAGAACCAGAGGAATACAGGGTGGGCTGGCATCATCAGCCTCCAGCTCTGCCAAACAAGCCTTGTCCCAGTCGCCTCAGTTATAGGAATATATGTTTTATATAGATATATATGTATATGTTTCTTTAGGATGCAGGAAAACCTGGTGAGTCTGATGCTCTGCCAGCAGAGACCTTCAGTGCTCGTTTCTCTTGGCAGCTGCCCTGGTTCCTGACTCTTTCTCTGCTGTTTTTCCAGGGTGGCAGTTCGGCTCCACTGGTGGCCGCTGTGGTCTCTTCCCCACCAGCCTGGTGCAGCTGGCTCCTGCCCCAGACTACCTCAGCAGCAGCATGGACAGACGGACAGAGCAGCAGAAGAGCCTGAAAGCTCCCCCAGAGAGCAGGAACACCAGCAAGGAGGTGAGCAGCCCTTGGGGAGGACAGGGGACATGGCTGGGTTCTGTGGGTCCTGCTAGGCTCTGGTAGTGTCTGACCTCCAAGGGCAAAGGGAAGATGATGAGGTCTTTGCAGATGAGACACTCAAATCTATCACAGTGTTGGAGGGGAGGCACCACACACAGGTGAGGCCTGGCAGCTGAGAATGCACACTGCAGCTGATGTTTTAGGGTGGGTTTGGTGGTGTTCCTGCAGAGTTCTGTCCTCAGCCTGACACCAGAAGCCACCAGAACCATGTTAGTCCCCGCTGGTGACCATTACACCATGATTGACTTTGCCACCACCTACTTCCGAGAGGCTCAGTCCTTGTGAGTAGCCCGTGTTCCTTCCCAGGACCTGGGTAGCCTGACCCACACCAGGCCATTTCTGGGGGTTTTTCTTGGACTGAATGTTCCCTCTCCTCTGTCTAGGCAGGGCCTGAAGGGGATGTCTGCTGAGAAGAAGAATGTGGCTGAGCTGGTGCAGCACACCAAGGTGAGCTCAGCCTCCCCCCTGGCCACAGCCAGAATCCCAGCTCCAGCACTGCCTGTGGCTTTGTCCCCACATGGCCAAAGAACAGATCCTTGGCTGCAGTCTCTGGACAGCTTTAGGTGTCCCCCACTCCTCGGTGCTGCCTGTGGGATCCTGGCAGCTCAGGTCGCTGGTGCAGCCTGCAGAGCACAGCTCTGGGTGATCCACAGCCCTGCTTTATCCTGTGTTCTGGCCCTGTAGGTCCCAATCCAGGCATCTTTGCTCCAGTACTCTGACAGTGAGCTGAATGAGCTGGCCACAAAGAACTTCCAGAGTAAGGACCTCCCTGGGACACAGCACTGCAGAGTGGGGGAGTGGGGTGGTCAGGGTGGGCACACACAGACATTGTGGGGCTCAGTGGGATGGAAACTGGGTGAGGAGGGCCTCTGCTAAGGCATTTCTGCAGTTCATAACCCCCTGTGTGCTTGCTGAAAGCTTCCAGCAAAAGGGACTTTGCCTTGAGTGCTAAGTGTCCCAGAACACTCTGCTGGGCTTTGGGCTGACTCCACATGTCCAGTGCAAGCCTTGTAAGAGCAGAGAAGTTTTCAGGACATTTTCTTGCCCCTGCCAGCCCCATGGCAGGACCACCCCTGCTCAGACTAAAGGCCAGGCTTTGCCTTGCAGCGCTGATGCGGTTCATGGGGGATCAGCCAAAACACAAGCACCAGGCTGAGGCCCAATGCATCTATGAAATCCTTCAGGTTTGTGAGCTTCCCCTGGGAAAAATGCAGAAGCACCAATGGGAATGGAGGGCCAAGGCCTTGCTGGGAGGGAAAAAAGCAGGGAGAGCCACAATGGCACCTCCTACATGAGGAGGTGGGGAGGGTTTGTGTGTAAATGGTTTCCCTGGATATCACTGTCTGGATGAGGGCACAACTGCCTCTCCTCACTCCTTCTTTGAGCCTGAATAGCAGTAGAGACCAGAGGCTGCAAAGCCCAAACTTTAAGCCAAACTGCCAAAGCTCTGAAGCTGGGAGAGGAAGGGCACAGGGATGACCTGGGAATGTCTCTGACACTCTCATCCCCTCTCTGATGCTGTTTTCTCCTCTCTGGATGCAGCTGTGCAAGGAGAAGGAGAATCTGCACGACGAGGTCTACTGCCAGGTCATCAAACAGGTCACCCACAACCCTCAGCAGTGAGTACCAGCACTGCCAGCTCCTGTGTGTGCACAGCTGGAGAGGAACCATCTGCTGCAGGGACACCAGGGCCAGGGGAGAGGCTGTCCCCTCATGATGGTTTGTCCCCAGCTGCTCCAGTGCTGAAGCTCCTGCTGAGCAGTCAGGAAGTTTTGCCAGTCATTGGGTCTGGCATTTTCACTTAAGTGAATATTTTTCCTTCTATTTCTGGCTGCTGATCTATCTGGTCACCAGTAAACCTTCCTGCTGGCTCCTGGTCATGGTGCTGCTCAGAGCCCTGATTTCCTCCTCCCAGCCATGGGGAATTGATCAACAGCAGTCAAGGATGGGCTTGGCCCCACGCTGCCCTGTGAGGTGGCAGCAGTGGCACCAGAGTGGCCTTGATTGTTCCCTTTCTTTGCTTGCTGTTGGGATAACTGAATCAATTTACACAGCACAAGAAGCCTCTGACCAAGGGCTGACACCTCTTTTTCTGCCAACTGCCAGAGGTGTTCAAAAGGGCACACGCTCACTTTGAGCTGCTCAGAGGAGGAATTGCCTTGTCCCAAGGTGCCCACAGTCCTTTCTGATCCACAGGGAGAGCAAGCTGCGGGGCTGGTTGCTCCTAAACCTGCTCACTGGGTACTTCCTGCCTTCCAAAACCCTGATGCCCTATGCCACCAAGTTCCTGCAGCTGGCCAGCAGTGATCCATCCAGCACCCACCATGGTAAGATTGTTTGTGTTCTGTAAAGCAAATATTCCAGATCTAATCCCTTCCTCATCCTGTCATTCCTCTGTCCTGGACACAGGTTCTGTTTGGATTTGTCCTGGCAGGGTGGGAGGTGAGGTGAAGTCACTTTGCTCCCCTAGCAGTGACCAGAGGTGTCTTGGTTTGAAAAGCCAGGTGTCTGCTAAAGAAGGCAGGAGCCTCCCCTGAAATGGAAAATGTAAACCCCCTCCCTCAAAATTNAAGACAGGGGGTTAAATTCAACCCAGCCAGGATGACCCAACACCACAGGACACGGTGTTTAGTTCTCTGTTTGGCTCAGCACACGGAGCTTTTTCCTTTTCCTGCAGATATAGCGAAGATCTGCCAGAGCAACCTGCGCAAAAACTTCCTGTACGGGGGCCGGCGGCACCTCCCGTTCCCTGTGGAGATGGAGGCACTGCTGGTATGGAGGGGCAGGGGAATGGGTGGGTGCTGGGACAGGGGACAGGGCAGAGGCTTTGGAGGTGCCACGTGCAGTGTGACAGGGGCAGTTGGTGTTTCAGCAGAGGAAATGCAGCGTGTGGATGGAAGGAGCTTGGCAAGGGCAGTGCCATGGAGTGGGCGGGGAAGAGGCAGGTGCTGTGGACAAGGAGTGGCAGGCAGGGATGTGGAATGTCAGGAAAATTAATCCACAAACATCAGAGGTCTATGTCCAAAAAGGAGAGAGAGGAGTCCTTTTACTTTCTTCGAATAAAGGGAGAGGCCATGGGGCGTTCCTCTGGGGTCTCTCAAATTTTTAGAGGACACAGCCTCCTTTTTATCCTAATTTCCCTCTCTCTTTCCCCCATTGGCTGAGGTACTTGAGGGGTACAGACTTCCTGAATTGCCTGATACCGAAGATTTCCTTCTAATGTACAACACTCCTTTTTAATTTTTAATTCTTATGGAATTTAGGGTTTTCCCCCATTGTTTCTTTCCTCTTTCAAAATCCAGTTTCATTTATCAGCAAACCTACAGTTTGTTTGTAAAGGCAAATATCTTTTTCCATTCATCAATCAGTGGAATCCTTCCCATTGTTTCTTTTATCTCTCAGTGCTAGTTTTATCTACCAGCAGACCCACAGCTTGTTTGCAAAGACAAATCCATCGTTCCTCTCAGGAAGGAGAGGGACAAACACAGGTGGGGCTGATGGGGCCCTGCATGTCTCACTGCCTGAACATTGTCCTTTGCAGAAGGGACACGGTGCCCGCCGCCTGGTTGTGCTGATGCCTGGAGGCATGGAGTACCTCACCAGGATCAGGACATTCACTGTGAGTTTCCAGCTGTGAATTCCTTCATTGGTCTGGACTCTGAGCCACACCACAGAAATCCCTTATCTGACGAGGAATAATGTGTCTACCTGCTCTTGGGCTTGCCTGGTCACAGTATTCATTTCCTTCTTTCCTCGATTCAGGTGGCCAAGGAGCTCTTGCAGGAGATCTGTGAGCAGATGGGAATAGGTGAACAGCAAGAGATACAGGACTTTGTTCTCTTTGCTGTCAGGAGTGATGACAAAAATCTCGGCAAGTAGAGACCAGCATGGAGCTTCTCTCTTCCAGCAGCCTCTGCCAAAGGGAGCATCACAGCTCCTGCTTGGAATGGTTCCTCCACCCTTGCTGCCTCCTGGGAGGCTCCTCTTAAGCAGTTTCCCTCTGTATTAGGGTTAAGGATTGATCCTTCTCAGGGGCTGTGTTGCTTGTTCCTGAAAGAGTTGGTGGCTCTGTGTCCCTTTGGAAAGGCTGATGGTTGGAGTCTCAGGGCAGGGTGGAACTGAGGTGTGCAGGAAGGCTCCTGTCCCAGCCTCTCCACAGAGAAGGATGGATGACCTTCTCTCTGTGTCATGTAGGTAAAATGGTGAGGCCAATAAAACTGGAGGAGTATCTCCATGATTACCTGCTGGAGGACAAGCTGGTCACTGTGACCTTACGCAGGCTCATCTGGAGGACACCTCTGCACTTTGACAACCAAATTTACACAGATGTCCATTATGGGCAGGTAAGCAAGAGCAGGACCCTCCCTAGCAGGGACAGATGTAGTGTATGACCCAAGGGGGCTGAAAAAGCAGGAGGGCTTTGGCTGATAGGCTTTGTGTGCTGTTTCTGGGAGTAACTAAACACTGAAGCTATGGATGGCAGGAAGGCTCTGTGCCTGTGGCCTTAGCCTGGAGCAGAGTACACATTGTGCAGCTCCCCAGGCTCTTCCTGAGCTCAGAGAGCTTTTGTTTTGCATTATCAACAAGGCAGGATGTGGGTCTGTGCAGCCTGGCACTGCCCAGACTTGCCTGCACCCTCTGGCAGGTTTAACAAAGGCCTCTTCTGTGCTGTCCCTCAGGTACTGTGGGATTACCTGAATGGGAGGATCCTGCTGAGCCAGAGTAAAGAAATGGAGATGCAGGTGGGCCTTTTGGCAATGCTCCAGCACTGGGCCAAAGTGGAGCAGCAGAGCTCTGCTCCCTCCAGGTATGTCTGTGGCAGAGGGGATCTCTCTGTGATGGCCAGAGGCACCACAAGCGTTAGGGGCAGGTACCTGGAAGTCCTCTCTGAATAATTAAGAAATGTCCAGTTCTGGAGAACACAGAGGGTCATGAGGGTGCCATGGTCATTTAATTTGATTGTCATGGATTTGTAACACCAAGAAGGAAGGGCATGAGCTCATGGTTTGGGTGAATCCTCCTTTGTTCTTTCTCACAAGTGTCAGAGGTTTCAACCCTGGACACCTGAAATCTGTAGTGAGATGTCCAATGGGAACAAAATTGTCCCTGGATACTGGAAACCTTCAGCCTGCAGTTCCAAGCTGTTCTGTGGCACTCCTTCCTTTCCTTATGCACTTTGACTTGGAGTTGAGGTAATGCCTCCATCAGCTCCTCTTCAAACACCAGCAGCAGGGAAAAGGCATAGCCCTGCTGGCCACTGAAGAGCTCTTGCTGTCTCCATGAAAGGAGACTGGTCAGTGTCAGTGCACAGCTGAATTACCTGTAGACAAGAGTGGTCTCACTGTCTCTGGTGGTTCCTTCCACCTTACCCAATGCAGGCATCGCCTGTTGTGCTCTTCCTCTCTCCCCTCAACCTTGTTCCCAGATATGCAATGGAAAATTGTTGCTCCATCCCCTCCTTCCTCTCAATCCCCTGGCTGATGTTTTTAACTCACCTGGGCAGGGAGTGAATTAGAATCTGTTTTTTGGCACAGGGAAGAGCTGAAGGAATACACTCCAAAGAGCCTGCAACCCTCAATCAGCCCCAAGGCTCTGCACAACCACGTGGCCACACTGCTGAGAACGAGGCAGCCCCTCCAACCACTGGATGCAAAAATCCAGTTCATAGGTGAGGAGACATCCAGATCTACTTCAGTTTCTATGCTGTTTCAGCTTCTGGAAGCTGCTCTGAATGCACTTTTGGGACAATTCATGAGGTTGTTGATGATTCTTGGAGCCTGGAATGAGCCATGAGAATGGAATTCCCTGACAGCTCCTCACTGTGGATTAGACCTTGCTCCCAAGCATGGTGATCACAGTAGAAGTTCCATCTCTTGTAGGAGTCTGCAGTGGATTTTCAGAACTCTGTACAAGCTGTGTTTTAATTGATATTCTGGCTGCATGTCTGTTTTCCAGTCAGAAAAGGACAGGACACCCACTCAGGCCGCTGAGAATCGAGTCTCAGAAGCCAGGGAGGGAGGCAGAAGTTGTCAGCGTTACTTTTTAACGTGGAAAATCTTGGAAACACCGACAGCTTTGACCACCCCAGGCTGGTGCAGTAAATTGCTGGCTGAAAGCTGCTGCCCTCAGGCCACTTTTTGCTCTCTTCTAGAGCACGTGATGAAATTGCCTTTCTTTGGCTACACCATCTTCGTAGTGCAGAGAATCAGCGACGCCGCGGTCCCTGTGCCCTGTTTCTTTGGTGTGAACAAGGAGAAGATCATTGTGGTGAATGGCACCACCCAGGTATGCCAGACAATTCCCCCTGGTCTGTCAGGGACTAACTGTGACTTTAGAAGAATTTGTGAAGGAAGAGGCTGGACTTCCTGCATCACAGGCACTCTGACAACAGCACTGCTCAAAGCAAGAGAGTGTACAACAGGCATTATTGCCATGGGCTCTTTTGTAAGTCCAGTGTTTATGCTAACAAGCACAATCCACAGCAAAACTACATGTAGAACACATTCCTGTTTGTCCCAATCCTGTGGGAGTTCCAGGGCTGTGCTGGGCAGCCAGAGCCTGCCCTGTATCCTGCACACACCATCCTGTGCCCCAGACCTTCCCTCAGCTTTCAACAGGCTCTGAGGTGACTTGTGTTGAAAATCAGAAGGTTTCACTTGTAGGGGCTGCTCCTGAGAGTGGCTGGTGGCTTTTCCCTCTGGCAGGAGGTGTCCCGGGTCATTCCCCTGAAGGAGCTGCAGAAGATGCACACCCTGAGGCCCATCTCTGACGGGGGCCTTCCCGGCCTGGAGCTCCACTACGGCTCCCCTGGCAGCCCCAGGGCCCTGTGGATGGAACTGTCACAGGTGAGATCAGCCCAGACCTGCAGCTTCTCCTGGCACCTCCCAAACTGCCCTCCCCTGCCCAGGGATGGTGCTGCTGCTCCTCTCTCCTGTCCCAAAGGAGGAGGGGAATACTGCATTTCCAGGCTCCAAAGTGCAGCTTGGTCCCAGCACATGGCTGATATTTAATTATGGGAAGTCATTTATGGGGATATTGAATTAGGGGAAGCAGCTCTTTCTGGGACAAAGAGTGATTGATGCTGGTTTGTGTTCTGACAGGCCAAAGAACTGTACCACACGATTGTTGTCATCCTGGATAAAACAGAGCTGCACTCCTAGAGCCTAAAAGGAGGAGAATGGCCAAGGAAAACAGCACTGTTTCCCTTTCTCTGAACTTGGTCAGTGCTCCCTGACCTGTCTTTGGGAGAGAACTCTTCCAGAAGACACCATGACCTCAGCCAGCTGCTTTCTAAGAATGCCATGGCAGCGTTTGTTGCTGGAGTGACTGTAACTCTCCTGACCTGCCATTCAGTCCTCAAGCACTTCCTTGAAACAATCCAAGCTGTGGCTAAACAAACCCCAAGGGCCTCTCCATGCCACAGCCCGTTCCAACAAAGAGCAGCGGACCCAAAGCAAGCACTTGCCTTCAAGTTTTGCACTGTGCAACTCCTCCTTTCTGTTTTGAATTAATTTTCATGAGCAAAGCCTGGTGCTTGCTAGAGATTTGTGTATCCCATGCCCAGCTGAGGCCATGCAATGCCTGCATGGGCTGCTGGTGTTTTCCAGGAGCCAGATTTGTACCTGAATTGATATGCAGAGGTCTTGTAGCAGGATTTGTGAAGCAGTTTGTAGAAAGCATCCTAATTGAAAAGCAGATCAGTGTTAATCATACAATTAACACATATGCTGGGGCACAGATTGAGCTGAAATGGTAAGGAAGTTTATTGTTAATTAATTTCTCACTGACATGATTATATGCATATGCTTCCCTCTACTATAAAGAAGTCAGTCATGGCCATGCAGCTGTCAGACTTCAATGATGGCTCCATGCCCATGGAGGAAGCATCTTCAAACAGAACTTGTATTATACTGAAGTGTTTTGGGTTGTACAAAAAGATTTAATTTATTTTTATTGCCACAGCTCTCCTAATGACCTGAGGAGTAACTGCCCTTTAGGAAATTGCAATAAAATAATCACAGGGATGTTCTGAAGATATGATATGATAGATCTTACATCTAACCTGGGAAAATTTAACTGCAGGTCATGGGCAAAGCTTGAGGAAAATATTGTCACTGTTGGCAGGGAAGGGGAATAGATCTGAGGGTGCTCAGTGCAAGCCATGATGCACAGTTAGAATTTGGCTGGTGAGCTGATGCCAGTGGGAACTACAGCATCTTCCCTGGCAGGTGCCTCTCTTTGAGTGCTGCTTAATGTAGCTCTGACCAGTCTGTGTGACTGAGTGGTAAGAAAAAGCTTACAGGAACAATCCACAGCAGTTGTAACATTGCTTTATTGTCAGTCCTGCATATACCCTTCAGAAGATTTAAAAAAATACATCTATGGACTACAGTGACCCAAACCCCAGGCAAGCCTCTGAGGCTGCACATTCCTCTGGCAGCACTAGAGCCTGAGGCCACCAGCCCCTGTAGGTATGGGGCAGAGACAGAACCCAACAAGAATCCAACAGGAAGGACTCGTGCCAGGGAATCAGGTTCAGGTTCCATATAAACATCTGCGCAGAGGTACCACAGTGTCAATTTGAGGGTCACAGCACAACCTTACCCAGCTGTAACAGCAGCACTGCCCCCTGTACTGCAGACTTTTGGTGAGGCACAGGGAGCAAATATGGCTTTAGGGATTACAAGCAAAGGCTGGAAGTGTTGCAGGGGTTAATACTTAAAGAGTATGACCACTTAAATTAAAGGGCAGACAGAACTGGACAAAGTTAAAGAAGTTCACATTAAAAGAAAAAGAATCTGAGTTTCTCCTCCTTTAGAAAGCAAGCACTGCCTCCATGGTCATGACAAAATGATCTTCCTCTGTCCTTCAAACAAAAATATTCCATCCAGGATCTCAAACACTGAGTTTGTCACTGGCAGCCCTGAGCAAAGCTGAGAACTTGTAGCACATTGGTGACAGTGAAATAAGAGATGGGGAGCAAGGGGAGAAGCCATTTAGAAAGCAAGGTGCCACCCCAAAGCAGGGTCCCAACTGGAAAGTCTGAGCCCTGCCCAGATTGCTGCAGGTAGTGGAGGCTGGAGACAGTGCAGAACATCCAAGGCAGCAGCCCCTAACACAGCAGGTACAACTTCACACCTCTTGGTCCTTGAGGGTTTCAGCACCCCACTTACTGGGGAAACTCACCATGAGTTCACAAAAACCGCTTCCCTGGGAATGTGTGTCACTAAGGACAGAGGTGAGCAAAAATGCAGTGGGGAAAATAAAAATAAATCTCATTTCTGCAGTCTCATAAGACTCTCCATGGCTGAGTTCTTCCACATCCCCTGGTGGTGCTGCTGCAGGAAGGAAGCAGCAGGGATCAGCTCTCCGAGCTCTGCAGCTCCTCCCAGTCCGCCTCACTCTCACACCTGAGCCTTGTTTTGAAGAACTCCTTGATGAGTCTCTGTGCTTCCTCCTTCACTGCAAGGGAGGAAACACCATCTTTTGAGTTGATACTTAAGACATCTGCCCCCTCTAAAGCCATGAAGCCATCTGGCATTGAAATAACCCCTGACACACCTGTCTTGCGGGCAGGGCTCTGCTCCTGGGTCAGTAAGTGAGACAGGTGCCTGGCAAAGCCCTTGAAGAGATCCTGCAGCATTGGGGAAGACAAAGAGCAGAAGGCAGACACCAGTTACCTCACCAGTCTGTTTCCATGTTAGTCTTGCCCTTAGCACAGACTGAACACACACAGCTGGCCCTGCAGTGCTGGAGAAGCCCAGGCACACACATCCTGCCTTGCAGGGCACAGCGAGGACACCATAGCAGCACTGAACCTGAGCTGCTGCTACTCCATGGGTGGGAGTTAAAAACATGCCAGGGTTTAATGTGAAAATAGGAACAATCACAAGAAGTGTGGAACTAACACACATCAACCCTTTTGTGGGAGAGAGGAGTTGCTGCACCTGGAGTCACTAAAACAGCACATACCAAAATGTAACTTGGAAATAAAAGATGGGATCCAGCTCATCTCCCCCTTCTCAGAGCCCCAGATCCCTAGAGAGATGAATTCTCCTTCTGCTAAAGAGGCCCTTGAGCTATACTCTACCTTGTAAGCAAATTTTCCCCCCTTGTAGAATGGGGTCAAATACTTGACAACGATGTCTGCAGTCTCTCTGAGGGACATGCCTTTGGTCACTGGCTGTATGGTCTTGCTGCTTCCTTCTTTATCACACTGTGCTAAGTTTGAGTCAAAAGTCACCTTCTTCTTTGTTGGACCAACACTTTTGGCCTCTGGCTGGGTCAGAATTGAAGATTTTGCTGCTGTCCGGAGACGCTTTTTTGCAGGACTTTCCATATCCTGGAGAGGGGACAGAAGAAAACCAAACCTACCAATTCCTGTGGCAGCACTGCCGTTCCAAGCAGCCACCACCTTCCAAGAACACGAATTTTTGCAGCATTCTGCAGCCTCTCCCTCCAGTGAATACCCAGTAGCAATCTCTGTAACTCTTTTTAACCTGCTGTGCAGACACTATTTCTCACACAAAGGGATTTTGAAAAAAACCCTTTAAAGAGCACCACATTTAGAACTACCCTGTGCTCATATTGGGGCAGCTAATTGCTAGACCTTATCCTACAGAGGAAAACTTACTGGAAAAGATTTCTCAGGATATCTGCTGAGAACAGAATATACCCCTCAGGAAGAATCAGCCACATCAGGAGAGCCACACTCCTGCTCAGTTTGAAAAAGAAAGGAGACTGCACTGTTGTAGAGACAGCTGCCAGGCAGTCTCAGCTGCCAAACGCAGAAGCAGAAAATGAATGGCAAGGGAGGCTGTGAGCAGGGGTCACTTCCCAATGCTCCCGTGTGTCTCTGGCCTGTGGTTCTGCCCTTGCCTTGAGGAAGCAGCTCCCTAATTATAGTTAGTGACAGATCTCAAGGGGTGGGGACACTAATTCCAGGCAAGTCACCAGCAAGGGCACAGTCACGAGTTGCACAGAGGAGGGAACAAAGCAGTGGAGGGGGAGCCCTCCACTGCAGCCCAAGGTGCTGGTACAGCCCAGAGGGCAGCAGGAAAACACCAGGAATGCAACACAGCTGGGGTTCTCCTTTCTGCTGCAACTGCAGCTGGGCCTTCCCCAGATAAATGACACTCTCAGAGCAGAAGTGTCACTCCCAGAGAGAAATTTGGCACAAGATGAGCAGAAGAAATAGAGGCAATCAGCATTCATTGAAGTTTTACCTCATCTGATCCTGGCCGCTTCCCACTGTCACCTTCTCCAACAACAGGAAGCTCAGTTTCTGCAACATTTTCAGCAACACTAGTGGGAAGAGTGGAAAGAAGACCAGTTGTAATCATTCCACAGTGAAAATATTTCTGCTTTCACTGTCAGTGGCCATGAGACTGCCTGGTAAAGCAAGAGTCTCCCTCCTTCAGCCAGAGACCTCATACAGGTTTCCAGGACAAGGCTGGTGGGGCTCTGGACAATACAGGGAGGAGAGTAGAGATTTTACCTGGACTTCACATCTATTTCTTCCTCAAAGAATTCACATTCAGCAGCCTGCTGGGTCTTAGAATTCTCTCCTCTCTCAGTCAGTGTTACTTCTGTTTCTCTCAGTTCTTCATTCTCTGCCTGGAACTGCCCACTCAGATCTCCAGAGCCATCTTTGTCTTCCTGAGGTGTTGGTTTCTCTTGACACACGCTTTGAGAAGAAACCTGAGGTAGTGTGCCTGCAGAACAGCCATCTCTCTTTGCTACGCTGCAGCTTTGGGCTTTAGAGCCAGCTTTGGGGAGGGAGAAGAATTTGGAAATATCCTGTGATTCCTTTTTAGCTGCTTCTGCAAGCATTTGCTGCTTCTTGCTACGTTTGGACTTCTTAGCAGGGCTCTCCCCAAGGGCAGTTTTTGTGTCTGGACTGCATTGCTGCCCCTTCTTTTCTGGGTGTAGTTCTACCCCTGCACTCTCACCCACTGCTTTGGTTGCAGTATCTTCCCTCTGGAGAACAGGGCTTCTGGTGTCCAGGTCCAGACTGTAGCTGCTGATGTCTTGCCCACTTGGACTGTCTTTTTTGACAGGCTCTGCATCACTCTCCTCCTGGATCTTCAGCAGTTCTGAAGCTGTCTGGAATAAGCTGGATTTCTTGGGAAATCCTGCTCCCACACGCTTGGGTTTGAACTGGGGAGACAGCAAGAAGAAATTTTTGATGTGAGATCCCTGTGTGCAGCACCATGAAAGCAGCTCAGTTGCTGCACACAATACACCAGTGTGGGCAGCTGTAAGCTGAGGAGGCTCTAAATCTGACTGATATCACACCCATCAACAGAGACATGAGGGAAATTGATTAGGTGGAAGTCCTAGGCCAGCAAAAAGAAAACAAGGCAGCATCCTTGGATAGAGCAAGATGAGAAAGAACTTATTTAAGCTGCGGCCTGCACACAGATTGTATTCACTAATAACAACATGACAGACAGGAAAAAGCAATTACAATAGAAATATGGCACAATGGCAGTTGTGGCCACAGAAAGGACTCAAAGTTATAAAAAGGCAGACAGACAAAACACACCATTCCCTCCTGTCTATCCCACCAGTACTCACCGAGTGAACCTGGGATGCAGGGACAAAGTCCCCTTCTGCTAGAGACACAGATGTTGTTTCCAAATTGCTGTTACCACCCGTTCCAGACCCAAAGACTGAGAACAATTCCCCTTGTTTGGAGGCTTTATTGATTTCTGCCACCTGAAAAGAGAACAAAAATATTTTCTAATGGCCAGAAATCTTTATGTATCCCTGCCTTTGTATATACTAAAAGCCATAGTAACAAAACAAGTATCTGCCCTGGAGAGGCACCTGCCTCAAGAACAGAAACTTCTTCAGAGAGAATGATGGGAACCAGACAACCCAAACCAAGGCTTCTCTAGTGTCAGCCGCAGCCTGAGGAATTCCCAAATCCCTGTGTTGCTACAACATATCTGGATAAGCTTGCACTGCTATGTAGGTTTCCAGAGCTGTAAAGCCAACAAAGATGTGAACTCGAGGTAATTCTGGGCCCTTCTGGAAACAAAATCAAGAAGAAAGATTTGTAAGATACCCAAGGCAAAACAGAGCTTGTCCTTCACCTTTCCCACACAAACTGCCCTACTTGCCCTGGAGCTCCCACGTGCCAGGGAGCAGCAGATGGAGATGTTTGTCCCTACCTTCTTTAGCACAGCTGCCTTGTAGGAATTTGCCATTTTGCTGGTCCGGAAAGCTTCATATTCCATTTCCACTGCACAGGCACCAGGGTCTGACCTGAAACACAGGCTGGGGTGATTCCTGGCAAGACACACTTCTGCATCTGCAAAGGGAACACTAATGCTTAAGTATCTCCCAGAAAGTATAAAATCCACTCCCTCTGGTACAAGATTAAGTGATAACTTCCAGTCAAGTCCTAAGGGATGTAGTGGTGAGTTGATGGAGAATGGAAAGGGTGATGAAAACGGTTTTAAATCAACATTCTTGCCCACGGCTCCATTTGAGAAGTACACTATCCCCATCTTGAGGGACAGGGAAGAACTGCCACTCCTGGGATTAAGCTGATCCCAGAGATCAGCCACGAATCCTCAGGTCTGATCTTCAACATGACAGCCAGAAAGATGCTGTTATGTGAAACTATATCCTTGGACAAAATAACTTTAAAAAGCTTAAAAAACCATTCCCTGAGTATGAATTGAGTTCCCTGAGCACAAGAGCAGGCCCTGTGTTAAGGGTCTCAGTATGCACCCCTTTTTGCTCATCTCATACCATTTTCCTTCTGCTGCTGGAGTCTTTTGGTTGTTGCTCAAAGCTTCTTCCAGCATCTTCAAGCAGTGTTCCCGGCCCTAGGAAACATGGGATACTCAAACATGCTCTACAGAAGTCTCACTGCCCCTTGGACTTCCACCCCTGAAGGAGTGAGGACAGGCCAGGCAGAAGCCTTGTTGTTCTTTTCAACATCACTTACCTTCACAGTGAGCTTGGAGATCCTCCTGCTGGCAGCCTCCTTCAGGGGACAGTCTGCACCTGCCACAGGAGAGGAATTTGGGAGAGGAGCCATGGCAGGGCTAGGCTGATGGAGAACATCTTAGCTGTCACGGGGAGGTGCAAGTCCAGCACTGCCTGGCTTTCTCCTCCCTGCACTGTCACCCCAAGGAACACTGTGGTCACCCTTTCTACCTGGAGAAGCTACACACTCCAAAAGAGCAGGCAGAAACCAAAGTGAGAATGTTTTCTCTGATTGAGAACATCTACTTTGGAGTTTAGGACTAACAGCTTTCCAAAATCTTCCCACCTCAGAAAACCTTTCTTTAAGACTCTTAGGAAACTCAAATCTTTTCTGCTCCTCACAATATCAACCAAAAAAATCAGGCTGGATAGAATAACGTGACCTGTCAAGTATTCTTTTGCAACAGTGCCAGACAGGGGCCCAAGCAGCACAGTTACAAACAGCAAAGGTTTTCCGTTTCCTTACAGCACTATTACTATTATTATTATTATTACTGCTGCATAACCACTGCAGAAACAGCCAATACTACAAAGTCAGGTTAGACAGAGTTTTCCTTCTCTCTTGCTTATTTGGAAATGTTGTTCAGAAAGATGCATTCCATATCTTCACCCCAACCAAAGCTAAGCTGTGGTCCATCTCCTCTAGCCAAGTTTTCACAGCCAAAAGCTTGACCTCTGTGCCTAGGGACTAATACCTCCAGTGGTGATGCTGTACAAATTGCATGCAGCTGCAAAATACAAGACTTTCTTCTCCCAAAGAAAACCCATTATAAATCAAAGAAGGTATTTACTTGGAGGAACAAAATCTTCCTTTTCTGGTTCTTTGCCCTGGAAGAAAACAAAGATCAGTCAAACATTTCCATTCCTACTACACATATGCAGATCTAGAAGCACAAAAGACATGTTTTATATCCCTGCTCCAGGGAAAAATAAAGCTGAAGTTATAAAGGCATTGAATAAGTGCCAAAACAGGGCCAAGAAGACAAAGAATGAGAATCAAAGCCAAAAGTTCACCTCTGCTATAGGAATATTTAAGAGAAGCTGAATGGGAAAATCTGTTTTTACTGCTACCATGAGCATTAAGACCATCAGGCTCCTCTTGCTTAGCACTGCAGAGAAACCAGCACATGAATAAGCTTCATTTCTTCCTATTATGGAACTGGCCCAGAATATGGAGAACCCAGCAAAAGCAGAGGTACAAGAAGTGAAAGTCAACAAGCAACACCAAGATGAAATAATTTACTGTCATCAGTGCCAGGAAGCCTTTATGGCTGTCAGACAAGCTCACAGCAAACCCTCTGTGCATCCCTTAAAAACTGGCCCCAACTCACTTTGCGCAGACTCATCTGTTTCTTGTAGAAGTTGTCCCACTCCCGTTTCCGACGTTCCTCGTTGTCTTCATCCCAATTCCCACTGCCCTCTTCATCATAACTGGATAAGGCAGGAAAGCAAGACGAACAAGCATTTCTGTAACTGCAGCATGAAGTGAGGGACAAGTTTGGGAAGCCACCCCAGTGATGCATCCCACATCCTTTCTGAACATCTCCTCACTGTGAGTTTCTCTGCCACTGCCCAACCAGGACAGCAGTGAGCATCCTCCAAAACCTCACAGCATTTGTTAATCCCATAAAGTAGTAGGCAGTGGCATGAACTAAGAGCATGTAACTAGTGCCCTGAGAATGGAGGGCTCCATTTCAGAAGCTCTGCCAGATGCTCCCAGGGGGTTCAGGAGTCACTGCCTCATGTCATGTACCCCATCTGTCAGTCCCTGCTGCCCTGGGAGCAGAGATGGCAGAAAGGGCACAACATCCATTCCTCAGCCTCACTTGTTCACAGGCTGCTGCAATAAGTGAAATCCCCATCTACTACACTGAAATGCAGCAGCTGATCCTCACCAGATGTAGCCCAGGAGTTCACTGCCTCCCACAGCTGCCAAACTTACAGGTATCACAAATCTGAGCTTTAGAGCTGCTAACTATTACAACTTCCAAGGCAAAACTACAATCAGATCATGGAAAGGTTCAATAAACCAAGTGGCAAATACTGCTCTGTACAACAGCATTAGCTGTGGCTTCTCAGGTCCTGAGACCAAACACAGGCTTAGGTCACAAGTCCTGGTTTCCTCTGACTCAGCTGGACTTGGCCAAAGAACAAAGGTACCAATCTCAAGCTTTTTAAGGTAAAGCAGAGGGCCTGGCCAGCCTACAGCACTGTGTATCCTGGCACAGCTTCATGGGCAATGCCAGCAGAGAAACTTCATCCTGACACAGCTGCACAATCACTGCAACTCTGCCAGGGAACAAGGGGAAAGAGAAGTTGTCACCTGCACACTGCCAAGCATTTTACAGAATTCATCATGTTTCCCACTGCACATCTTCCTTTTGCTGTCAGCCTGACAGGAAAATGCAGCAATCTGCAGAAGAATCTGACACTGGCACTTCATAACATTCTCTGTGGTGACTAAGTCCTGTCAGCGACCCCTGGCCTGCTGGCCCAAAGACAGTTGTATTAAATCAGGAATGAACTCTGGACTGTGTCATCTTGGTTTCAATTTTAAACATTTTTGATCCTTGTGACTATGAACAGCCCACTTTGAGCCCACTTGCTGCTTTCAAAAATTTCAGGCTAGCTTCTTGAGCCAATTACATTGTACAGGGCAATTCTTAGCTCTGTCAAAACAGCTTTTGGTTCTCTGGAACACGAATGTGAACGAGGCTGCCAAAGTGTGTGGAAAATGAAATTCCAGCTGCTGCTGCCAGAAAGTTACAGGAAAATACCATCCACACAGAAACATGTGCTGAAAATAGGAGTGTCTGGGCCTGCAGCTGGTGGATGCTCTTTTCTCTGATGGCTCCTGTGAGATGAGTGTAACCTCTCTGGTACAGACCTGCTGAAGCCTCTGCAGCCTCTCCTCCCGCCCTCGTACAGCTCTGGGTCGTAGCTAACCCAGGAGGATCCCGTGGGCCCAATGCAGGTTTTGCTCCAGCTGTTGCTGCAGCGTTCCAGTGCCTCCAGTTGCCTTTTCACTGCCCCTGGGTTCTTGCAGAAGTCACAGCACTTGTTGCAAGGTGGGGCGACGTCGCCGAAGTACTTCGCTATGGCAGCGTGGCGACAGCTTGGAAACACAAGGCAAAATCAGCTGGTCATCACTTCTATCCACAAAAACTCCACCCTCCAAATGCAGGGTGTCTTTAGATAAAGATTTGAGTCTTGTTTTTTCACAGAGAATGTCTGTTCCAACAGGAATCACACGGTTAAATCCCTGGAGCAGAATTTGGGTTCTGTTCCTGGCAGCTTGCTTAAAGTCTCTCTGCCTCTACTTCCCCATATGTAAAAACACATCAATGTTAATCTCTTCTGCTAAACTCTTTCAGATCTTTGAGATCTGCAAAAGGAGCAGCTGATGAAATATACAGTTATTAATTCTGTATCATTGGCTAAATATATTCCATGTCCTATCAGGATGGCTGTAGGTAAAGAGGCCCCATTGACCACTACACCTTGGAGTATATCTCACATTGAAGAGCTTCTAGGTTTATTATTTGTGATTTGAAGGTGAAGAAATCTGTATTTGAAGACACAGGAATGTAAAGAAAGTCCCATAAGTAGAGTCCAGAGTGAGGTCACAAGGGAGTACCATTCAGATAACACAGCCTGGATCTTGATGGGCTCACACATGCTCCAGATCAGTGCCCAAAGTTTGGGTAGAGCACTACATGCATGAAAACCAGTTCATTTGCTCACATAGGATTGCACAACCAGTTTACCAGGATTAGCAAACCAGCCATGAGATGATTATTAGATTCCTCCAGAAATTTTCAAAATATTTTTGGCAGACATCAGTGTTTTGGGGTACATAAAACAGAATTTGGTGACAATATGCTCACTAGCAACACAGGCAGGAAGTAATTTCTCTTCTAAATCACTCCCTAACTTAAACCAGGGAATACACTGATTTTGCCAGAGAATGATCAGGCAGTTACTTTCCCCCCTCTTTTTAAAGAAAGCAGAATTTAGAGGAGCTTTTTAAAACTAAAGTTTCTCAGGAGAGGTGACTGTGTGTTAGTCAAAATTAGGTTAGTAAGTATATGAAAACATTTACTTCATTGGGCATTTAGAGATCAAATCCTGCAGGCAAGTGGGAACAGAAGTTATTTTAGAAGAAAATTATTTTACTACAAGGAAGAACAAGGTGGAAATTCTTCTTCTCTACCAAGGTGTGCCCTAGTGGGCTTCCCAACTTCATCTGCAAAAAGTGGGTCACAGAGGGGAAAAGTAAGACAGCAAGCACCTCATTTACTCTCATTCTAAGCCCTTTAAGGCACGTCAGAACTTGCCAGAGATCTCACAAACACAGTTTTCTTCTTCACTTGTGTCTGTGTGTGTCTAGGGGGAATACAACTGCATGTTACCAAAGCAGCACAAACAAACCCCAGAAGGGGCTGCAGTGGCTGCTAGCTCACTCCTTCCCACAGCCTGGGAGGTTGATCTGGAAGGCAGCAGAGCAGCAGGTCGCAGGCTCCTGCCCCCAGCAGTGACCTGAGTGTGCTGAAGTGCCAGGGAGCTGGCAGTGCTCAGGTAAGGGGCTGCAGCAGGGTGTCTGCACCGTGCAGGGCACCAAAGCCTGGAGAGGCCCCGACAAAGCTGCCATTCTATCCCCCTGCAGAGCCACACTGACTCACTCTGCTCCTGCACTCAAAGAGCTCCTTTCACATGGAGGGGAAGGGTGGGGGGACCGAGATGGGGGCAACACATTCGATACCCTTGTCCTGCCTTTCCAAAAGAACTACTGGTGCTGCCTGGCTTGCCAATGCAACGTGACTACAGAAATGTCAGCGAGCTGCAAGTCAGCTTTTTGTTTCCCCAAAAGAAAACAGGCAGGCATTCTCATTAGTCCATGTCTCTTCCCCTCGCACGCACTGATCTGTATTAGAGTTAACTGAGGCATTCAGTGAGGGACAAGCCCTCTCCCCACTCCCACAGCTCACCAGGCTTATGCTGGGGAGGGATAGCCACACACACCTCTGTCCTTTAGATGCCCCACGGGAGGGCTTTGGTGGAAGCAGAGATCAGCTGTGAGCTCACTGGAATTTAGAGTTCCAGTTTCTAACTCATCAGGCTTGTAAAGCCAAGCCCTTTCCACCCAGCCTCCTGTAACTGCCTTTTTCTTCCTGAAGAATTACCCAGACTGGGGCCACAGCCCCACTTTAGCCAATGGTGCTCAGGAGTTGAGCCATAACGGAAATTCATTTGCAAAACTAAAATTGCAATCCTATAATCAAGGTCAAAAGGCAAAAAACAAAGTTACCAACAGGGATGCTGGGGTTAATCACTGGATCAATGCTTAACACAAGAGTTCCTGAAACATAGCTGGTTATGCATTAATATGTGAGGGGAAAGCTTCCCCAGTCACACCAACACCTGACTACTGGCCACGAGATGGAGATGATTTACATAAATTAATGGTAGTTTGTATTATTATACAAGTCCTAAAATTATTGCATCTTTTTAATATGCAACTGTATTATTTGTCTCCATTCACCCTTTCAAAAAGAGTAAGTATGAGCTGACCATTGGTCTCTAAAAAGTCTAAACAAAACCATTACGTCATTTCAGACATCCCCTCCCCCCCTCATTTGACATTATGGAATGGGATGAAGAGCAAATAACAATGAGGTTTATTAACACATTTTTGTCTGTGGCAATACATTTCAGGAAAGTGCTCAACTGACCACAAAGCTGCCTGCACCTGTGTCATTTTGGTAGTCCTTGTTTTTATACCCCACACAAAAGAGGACCCCTATTCTGCAATTAGGAGAAGCAGATGGACAGCCAGAGAATAAGCAAAGTCATATCCCAAAAGAAGCTCTGCCTCTCCCAAAAAACACCAGAAAAAAAAAAAGCATTCCCTTGTATAATCCAAAGGGTAGAGAGCCTCATCAGAAATGCTCCCTGAAATTAACAACTCAGCAAGTCTTGGAATAATGTGAAGTGAAAGGGTTAAAAAATATAAAAATAATATGAGTGCAAATTAGTTATGCAGTTGTCAAGCGAAAGCCACTTAATGAGCTTTATCAAATAGAAGAGCAAGTCATGAGGTTGATGAGACCTTCTAATTTTGCACCTGTCTGAAGGACTGTGTCCCTTCATCATCACCCGAGCTCCACCCTCTGAGACAGGACAGTGACAGCCAGCCGTCTCCAGAATACAAGAAGCTAAAAGATCAGCACCAATAGAGTAAATGACTTGGCCAAGGGCACGGAGCAAATTCACCATCCCAGCATCAAATTCGAAGACTTTTAGGCCACCCTGCTGCCCTGTTCGTGGCAGGTCTCTCACAGTGCTGCACTGCCCTTGTGAGTACTTGCTCTGCCCTTTCAACGAACACAGGAGAAAAGCTCCTTCTCCCGGGAGCCGGAAGGAAACTGGGCAGCATAAAGAAAAGTTATTCGCTTTAACATCGCCCCAAACTGCTGCAGGCAGGGAATCGATTCAAGTCTCACGCCAGAAAAAGGCGTCATTAAAAGGTAAAGAAGAAACTCCTCTCTCGGAGGAGATGCAGAGAGGAAGCCAGCAACAAGTGCCGGCCCTTGGGCGCCCCGGGGAGCTGGCACCGGCTCTGGCTCAGCCTGCGGTGGCTGCTATCCCTCCCTCTTTGGCACACATGTAACACGAAACTTCGCATCTCCAGGACAACCAGCAACAAAAAAAAAAAAAAAAAAAAAAAAAAAAAGAAAGGCAGAGACAACAGCTGGCTGTCAGCAGCGGAGCAGAGAGGAGCCGAGCGAGCAGCGAGCGGCAAGCCAGGATGAGGGGAGAGATGACGTGAAAGTTTAAGAAGACGGAAAGAAAAACAAGAGGAGAAGAAGAGCTCGCGGTGGGGGTAAGGCTGAGCTATCGCTGCTGTTCGGTCAGGCGCGGCACCCTCCGCTGCTGAGCGAGGGGCTGGAGCCTGGGGGAGCTCCCCGTGCTCGGCCAGCCATGGAGCAGAGCTCGGGAGGCGGAATTTGCCTGCCAGGGACACGGAGGAGCGAAGGGATTTAAATGGGATTGCGGAGAGCTGCGCCGCAGCCGCCCTGTAACAAAAGGAGCTCCGAGCCCGAGCGGGACTCTGCAACTCCTCTGCCGGTGACAAAGGCAGGCTGCTCGGGTTTCTGTGCTCTTACAGAATGTATGTGCTGATAAGTGGGTGACCTGATACAGAAATAGTCGGTGTGAACAAGGCAGCCGGGTCCGAGGCTGTGCGTGCCCTTAGCGGGGAGCCGGCAGCACAGGCAGCGCGTACGGAACCCGGCGGGTGCCAGCCGCAGCTTTTCCCCGGAGCTCCTCCCAGCTGCAGCCAAGTTTTATCCCCCAAATCCTGAAGCAGAGAGCTTAGAAAACAAACCTTGGTCGGGGAACTAGCACGCTGTGCAAATTAAGCACCTGTGCCCAACAGAAATAAACGGGAAGATTTTACAGAGTTTCTCATGAGAACATTTAAAAAAGAATTCAGCCAGTGCATCAGGCACAGATGCTGGTTTAGTGTTCAAAGCAGCATGAGAACCCACTGCTCTGAGAGGCACGTTCATGCACATACACAGCTCATGGTTTACAGTAACCAGACCGTCAAGTTTGAATGCAGTGAGAAGGGAAGGAAGAGTAAAAGGATCACCTAAATACATGAAATTATACAACATAGAATAATTTAGGTTGAAGAAGACTTTTAGGCCATTGTGTCCAGGCTTTGGTTTTACAGAGGTGTTCCACCTGTGCTCTCATCTCTGTTTTGCTATTGAGTACAGGAAGAGGGGCTGATAATGGAGACTGGTCATATAAATCCTCATTTTCTGCTATCTGAAGCTGACTTCTCTGTTTGGAAGCTGCTGCAGCTCCCAGCACTGAGCTGGGACCCCTGAGGCTCTGCTCGGAGGCGCATGGGCAGTCAGCTGTTTTCAAACAGGAGCAGAAAGCCAATTCTCACAGAAAGAAGTCTTCCCAATCCTACACATGCCTGTAGGGAGGAATGTTAAGGATCAGGTATTTCCACTTCTCTCCATTTCCATTAACCAAGAATGGAGGGGCAGGTCTTTCTGACCTACGTGTTGTACAAACACAGAATTGGAACTGCCTGAGTGAGATGTAGTACTTCAGACCCGCACACCTCCAGACTGGCCCTAAGGCTCAAGGGGATGGAGGGAAATTTCCACCCTGCTAATGGAGAGTCTCTGTAGGTTGGTTGTTGCAGTTAAGATAGTTTCTTAAATAGAGCATGTGAAAAAACAAAGTTTAGGGAAAAAACAAAGAAAAAAATCAGGAGGGAGGAGTGAGGGGAGAAGGGCAGGGGAGGGAAGGAGGTAGAGAAACATGCCAAGTTTTCCTGGCCAAAAGAAAATCTTAATGGGTTTGGCTGGGGGCTTGTCCAGCTGCAGCCATGCTGTTCATGTGTGGGGGGAGAGGCACAGCAATGTGAAACACATGTCTGGATAAAAGCAGCAGGACATGGCTTGTGTTACAGCTGTCACAGTGCACGGGCCTCAGCCTGACTGCAACCAACAGTGGTTGTGGGAATGAAGGTACAAAATAATCCAGGTCTGATAGAGCAGCTCCTCTCTGGAAGACAAGCCCGTGAGCACAGAGCCTGCACTGGGCCAGGAGCACCCACTGGACAGCAGAGACTGTGAGGGGCTGAGAGAGAGCTGGGGTGGGGAGCAGCACCCACCCCACAGCTCCCTGCAGGCTCTCCCCACTGCCCCAGGCAGCCACAGCTGATGAGCTTCCAAACAATTCCTCCCGAGGCAGCAGCTGCTGCAGGTTTTGGTTTTTGAGTTCCTACACCCCAGTGGCATCTTTACTAGGATTAGTCCAGGATATTTCAAAAAACTCAAAAATGCATGTAATTTATGAGACTTGTAAATGTGAGATCAAGGACAGGGCACAGAGGTGGCTGTTAAAAGGTAGAAGAGTTTCCAGCACTCTCAGGGCCTCCAGATGCTGGACCTCAACCACCAACTACTGATTGATCCCACTGTATTTGTGAAGTCAATAAAAGGCTTACACAGGCACACAGCTACCTCTCAGTCAGCTTCCTGGGAAATGGATATTTTGCTAATATTAGAATAGACTTTCAGGCTAGATTCAAGCATCACCAACCCTAAAAAAAGTTCTCTTGTAGAAGAGCTACAGGTTTATTTTTAAAATTGACCTTTTCCTTTCATTGGATGGCTCAGTGTTTTGGTTTCCCCACTTAAAAAATTTCTGGTAGTGAGGAATTATCTCATGGGGTTTTGTGGACGTGTTTGTGGGATGGACTGGAGAAAACCAGAGTGATCTGCAGAGGTGTAAAGACTCCCAGCTCGGTGCCCCAATGGGTACCTCTGCTACTGAAACTGGGAATTCAGTGCCTTTTTACATTAATCTAATATTAGGTTGTAGGGAAGAGAAGGCACATTTACAGTGCTGCCTCAAAACCCATCTCCAAATAGCAGGTGGTGGAGATGACAGGGTATTCCAGCCAAAGGGTGACCCAGGCAGGGCAGCTTTAAAATCTTAGGAATGTGTGGCCTTCTGTTCCAAACCAACTGACAAAGTCCCAGCTTTTCTCCCATGGCATTGAGCTACAATTTACCAGTTTGGGTGTGTGCTGTTCAAGGGCTGAATTCTCTTGATACTGGAAACTATTTTCATCTGCTTGGGAATGAATTATAGGTCTGTCTGGCTCTGTGCACTCCTGTTTTAAGAAAAATGGGCTTGTCTGGACTATAGTTAAGATTCACATGGCTGGTCAACTACAGTCATGGCAGCAAAAACTGCATTAACAATGATGAGGGAAAACCATGCACTGATAATACAACTGCATTTCTATGGCCCTTTTCATCTCAGCAGTACACTAAAAGCTTAGAACAATAAACAATCATGCAGGAATTATGACACGTTATGCCAAAATGCATCCACACTGTAGGCACACCTAGCAACCCAGCATTGTTTGAGAACAGGAAGCACTGCAGGCCTTATCCATATAAAATCAGAAGGACAATTCAGGGACCAAGAACAAAGCTGGTACGTTTTGAAACTGGCCAAGCCTTCATGTTCTTTAGAAAGTGGCCAAGTACAGTCAGAGCTTATTTTAGAGTTTTAGACCAGAATAAAAAGCATCCCCTCCCCTTTGGCTGCTCAGCACCCTCCTTCCATGAGGTTGGGCTTACCTTGTAAGATTTCCTACCAGATAAGCCCCCACAATTCATACAGGCTTTCCATCCCTGTACAGGCCCAATTTCAACCAACTTATTGGACTAGTCTGAGTAAGAACAACACAACATTTGCTTCTTCAGAGCCCCAGTCTTAAGGAAAAGCCAAGGCTGCAATGAGAATGTTGCCCTGGCATTCTACTTGATGGGAACATCAGGAAGGTTCTACTTTGTAAAGTCTCTGGAGGACTCTTGTTGTGGGCAGTGGGCAGTGGAGGAGAGCCACCTCACCATCACTGGGACTTGCTGCATTGGGACTAGAGGCATTGGCAGCTTCTTGTTCCCCCTAAAATTTCCCCTTCCAAAGCTTTATCTCCCCTTTTAGGTTACTAGAGCAACAAACCCATGCAAGCACAGTAAAACCAATGGGTAAGTAGCATGGCAAGAACAATATGAGGAGCATGGCTGGGTTAGGAGCAAACAAGAGTGGAAACTTCACTTGCATCTACATCCATCCTAAACAGGCTCAGTGAACAAAGTGTACTAAGTACTGAGCAAAACAATGGCCAGTTCAGTTTGTAACTGCAGCAAAACCAGGGACTTGTTGCCTTTCTATCTAAAGATTCCCAAGCATGTTGGAAACTTGGACACTCAACAATTAACAAACAAAGCTCTGATGTGGTTCCATGTTCTGCTGTATGGCAGAGATGAAGTCACCCAACAGTGGGAAGTGATGACTTACTCAAAGTCACACAACCAGGGAGCATCACTGGCAGGCCAGGGAGGCTGCCTGTGTTTACTAACTTCCAGTCCTGGGGCTAAACCACAAACTTAAATTTGTGCTTTTTGCACTAAAAAAGGCTGCTCAAATACCCCCAGGGCTATGCATAAACAAGTATCTCATTCTCAGCAGTAAATTTCAGCTCACCCACTCCCTACAGGTCACCTTTGGATGCAGCTGTGTCCACACACAGATCAGGACAGACCAAAAAACTCTGATCAATGTACAGCAATTCCAAAAGACTCACAGCAGCCTCACCAGCTTCAGGCAGATACAGGGATGTGGGACCCCACTGTACATGGTCACCCCAAAGTTCTTTTACTTGGAAAAAGAAACCTCCATATGCAGTCAGTTCACAGCAAAAAGGAATCTTGATGGAGGCTTTTCTCTTGAATGTCTAGGTTGAGGCTTTTTAATGGCTTTATTCTCCAAGGGGCTGAGCAGCCAACTTCTTTGAGTGCTTCAGCATGGCATGAGTCCATTAAAACAACGCAGAAAGATAATTTCAGTGCTATTATGGCAATTTTCACAGCTTTCTTCAGTGGGCACAGCAAGATGAATCTGCATTAGTGCTTTCTGGGAATCTAATCTATGTAAGGCCTAAACACAGGACATGCACTTTGGTTTTACAGGGTCATGTAATCCTTGCAGCTGAGCAGCACACCTGCAACTGTTTGCCATTCCCCTGCATCACTTCTGCACTCTGTCCTTTCAACCAAGGCTAATAACTCGTGGCACGTGGCAGAATGGGCCTTTTTTTCATCAAAACCAAATAAACCCAAATTAAATTATTTGTTTTATTCCTTCCCCCTGCTGGGACTTGCAACATTAGAGGAGGGCAGAAAGGTTTGATGATCTAGTTCCACTGGCATCACTGATTAGATGAGTTATTTCTTAAGTCAAACCCATGAATTTCAGGCTGCCACCCCATCCCAGCAGATGTCACAAACTGCCTGTAACAAGATATTGTGTTACTTTCTGTTCTATGTGAGATTCTTATCTTGCCTTTCCCTCATCTGATTTTCACTTAATGTGAGCTCTAACTACAGCTATGGAGCAGAATTTCCTGACATCAGTCTGACAATGTGTTATGAAGACCACATTGCACTGTGGTCATTCAGGAGTTTTTCCATAACATGGATGAGTTACATCAGCTCTGCTGCCCTACAGCCAAGTCTCCTCTGCTCTGGAGGGTTCCCATCCTCAGTGGGTGAAGTTTTGAGGAAGAACAATGATGAGCAAGAAGAAATTTTCCTCAATTCCCAGTTGAGGAAAACACTGGCAGACAATTATGTTTGCTCCAAACCCCTGAGAATCTCTGAGGTAGTAACTTGAGTTAGTTAGTTAGTTTAGAGCCTCTTCCAGGCTCTAAAACAGCACTCCAGGCCTAGACAGTAAACTGTCAGTTAAGGCCCACAACCTTAAGTTTCAAACCTCTTAAGACCTCCCTGTTTTAATAATAATCATAATAGTTACTGCTTGAACTGAATACCCTGCACCATGTGGCCTTTACTACTGTTGGTGACTGGAAGCTTATTTGAACACAATGTAATAAAACAAAAGGAATTAATTCTCACAGCTCCACTCTGTTATTGTAATTAATGTCATCACCTTTGTGCTGTAAATGAGGCAGATGCATAAGAGAACTGGTTTAAATCACACTGTCCTTACCCTTGTGCTAATCTCAAGGGTAAAATCTTGGTTCCACTGAAATCAGTTGGGAAAAGGTCACATCAAAACTAGTCCTGAACAAAGATTTTACATCACAAGTAGAATGGAACATACAAAAGTCCATTAATGTAACTGGCTTTCTTGGGGGAGTTTTACTTTTTTCCTTTAAGAATTATTTTATTCTTCACCCTTTTACCTTGCTGCAAAAGCAGAAATCCCAAAGCAGAGAGCCCTTGGAAACAGGGACTGCACAGAAAGTGCAGTCAAGCAGAAAAACATTTGCTTCCTCACGGGTAGGTTGGAGACTGCACCACCACCACCTAACTGTGTCCCTGATGTAATTCAGACCAAGATAAACAAGCAACATTCCTTGCAAGTTTTAGAATAAAAACTCCTTCACTTAGCTCCAGATCAGGTACCATGGGCAGAGTGGAATGTCCATTACAGAGACAACCTTTATAATTTTAGATTAAGCACTTTGCTAATCCACATGGAGTTCTACAATCCTGATCAGTAATTTTACCCTGTGTATAACCAAATTTCACAAGCCTGTTGCTTCTGGTGCAAGCCAAAGCATGGCATGGAAGTTTACAGCAAATTCATTATGAGGAGAGCTTCTGGACAGGCAGAAACACCTCCAGAGGGAACAAACATTTTCACAATGTTAAAGCCAAAAATTTTACTTTTTCAATTTTTTTTCTTCTAGAGCCAAGAACTGAAGACACAAATAATTTCACCTCTGCCTCTTCCACCATCTCTTAGAATGGAAACAAAATTGAAAACCTGCTGACACAGAATCCTGCAGCACTAAGGATAAAGCAGCCATTCTGGAGAAGCTCACTTGGGGTATGCAATCATCTGGAAAGAAGTATTTAACCCTAGTCTCAAAAGTGACCTTTCCAAGTCAAAAGACCACAGCTCTGCCTCCTTCCTAAGTTGCACAGCGATCTTTCTGTGGATGTAGATTTTCCATCCACCCCCATTTCTAAGAAACCAGCTGGTTCCGATTTTTATTCCTTAGCTTGGATGTAAAAGAACAAAGAAAACCCTTTTTGAATTGCATAAACATACAAAACTAATTTAACTTGGCACTGTAGTACTTAAGCCCAGCATGCAAAGCAACAGCCAAGGTCTCTCTGTCCTCAGCGTGTTTAGAAAAACTGAACTCCAAGCATCCATTTGTTTGAGTAACCAAGCCAGATGTGCAATAAGGAACTCGCTGGTTTGTTCTGGAAGGGCTGTCTTGGTCACTTGGCTTTGTGTTATCACCAAGATCAGGATATTAAATTGCAATGTTCAAGTCCCAAACCCCAGTGTTGCCTGTTACAACACACACAAACCAGTACATTTTGATATAATAACGAAGTAAGAGTTATAACCCATTCAAGTGTTGACCTGTCCAAACACTTGTTTTAGGTGGAACTATGGATATTTCTCAAAAATATCCAATTCCAGTTCCTGACTGAAGCAAAATTGGAAGATCCATAGGTCTCATGCCAGCTAGTTTGTTGCAATGCCTCCCACAATCTTGCTTATGGGGTCAAAGAACAGCAAATATTGGTGACAAAAGTGAGGCACTTAACTTTAGCTAGACTAATAATATCTGCAGTAACAATAGCTCCTGATCATCACTCTGGGAATAAAGAAGGCCTAAGATTACTGAACAGGGCAGGAGGGATTAGCTCCACAAGGGAGATATCTCCCTGACAGATCCAGGGGCTTTTGCTTTGCTCATCATCAGCAGTTATGGGTGGAATCCACTGTTCAATTCATATATTGCTCTGTGGCTTAAAAGAAAAAAAAAACAACTAAATTTAGTTTTCTTTATAAAATTGCATTCATCTGTAAGAACTTGAAAAGCATCCAGTTGTCCCTAGTGAATGCAGACTTTAACCTTTAGTATCATATACAGTAAAACTGGTTAATAAAATATTATTAATGCTATTGTATTGAGGTATTGAGGTAAATGCCTTTGTTTTTGAAGGGGGGTTCTGTAGCTCAAAGTGCAAGAAGCCTTCAAGGGAGTCTGCTTTGTGTTACTCAGTAACAAACAACTGAAGACTATGTACAGTGGAGTTCAGCATTCAGAATTCAAGTTGGGTTAGAACTGCGTTTGTTTCTGGAAGGACAAGTGAGCACAACTGGAAAAAAAAGTACTTTGACTGGGTGAGAGCCAAGGGCAGGCACTGTCCAGTCTAACTCAGTGCCTGCTGGAAAAAGTGTCCTTGTAGAAGAAAAACCGTTTGGACTTTGCTTAACAGTATAGTTGACAAAAACACCCTGAAAGGTGGATTTTGAAATTAAAACAGTGCCAGAACACGTAGACAATTAATAGTCCTCCACCTTAGCTACTGGGAACAAGGACTGAGACCAGATAAACTTGTTTTCCTTGTGATCACCAGCTGTATAAGAAGGCTGGCAGCTCCCTAGCGTTAGTCAGTGAAAAGGTTTATTCTGTTTGGTTCTCCTGCAGCATAAAGCCTGGAGAAGTTGTGACAGAATGTCTTCTGAAGGCTTTCTGAAGGAAGTTCAAGCCATTGGTGAGAAGTTTCTCCTTAAGCTCCAGAAACTGCCCAAGGCTGAGCCAGTGGAAATTATCAGCTTTTCTGTGGTTCTTCTGTTCATTGGTGAGTTTGTGGGTAGAGGCAAAGGGGTGTCAGAATTTCTCTCCTCTCCTATGGGGGCAAATTGCTCCACAGGCTGTGTAGGTGGGTTGGTGGTGTTGGCTGTTGTTTTCTAGGCTGTGCTCTAAGGCCCAGGTTAATTCTTAGGTAATTTTTTAACACTCAACATGTACCTCTACATGGTTGCAGGGATGACAGGCAACAGTACAGCTTTCCCCAAAGCTCCCATTTTAAACATTAGTTAAATCAGCAATATTTTAACCAAACCATAGCTGCTGTAATGTTTTGATGCATAGGAGGTAGTTTATGACAAATGGTGCTAGAGCATCTCCCTGCCACAGAAGACACTTCAGAGAGACTGACTGTCCTTCCTGTATTGGCTCAGTGGAAGCCAATATGCTTCAGATGAGCCTCTTTGTTCTCCTCTGGTAATGGCAAGATCCCTCCAGCTGCTCTGTGTGGGGATGGCAGGGAAGGAATAACAACTGGATCAAGAACTGTTGGATCAAGGATGGTGAAGTTTGTTTATACAATGGGAAAATAAGCAGGAAGGAAGACAGGCCCTGCTCCTCAAAGACAGGGCTTGCTCCTGGCCAAAAGGAAGGGTGTGTATTCAGTTGGACACTCCTCCCTGGGCTGGAATTCACAATGTCACACCTGCTGCTTTATTTGGTTCACCCCTACAGCTGGTTCCCCACAGGTTTGGTTACCTGGTAGCCCAAGTCCAGGCTTTAAAGGAACACATGCACACATAGAGGCATGCTCACATTCTTACATGTTCTACAGGATGGAACATGTCATGCTTTTCTACTCCAGATAAACTAACACATCCTTGCCAACACCAGCCATCCTGGCTAGAGTAGAGGACAGTAAGTTAGCCCACTGTACTGTGAAATGAACCCCTGCATTTGAAGTAT
This sequence comes from Irena cyanogastra, assembly GCA_013397155.1. NCBI lineage: Eukaryota > Metazoa > Chordata > Aves > Passeriformes > Irenidae > Irena > Irena cyanogastra. Next base: position 641,109 of record VWZV01006130.1, read on the forward strand.
CTTATTTTTTCAAGCTAAATACAGAAGAGTAAAGCCAACCTAGTCATGAGTCTGTATGCTTAAAGAGTATGCTGAATTCACTCTTCAGAAATACAACTGCCAGTCTGAGTAACTTAACTCCCTCAAGTTTGGTTACTCAAAAATCCTAAGCTGGACTTTCACCCTTTCCAGGCACATAGCTGTGCTTAGGCACTACATGTCAGCTCCCAAACAACAGCCCATTAAGTGGGTAAAGAAACCCTCACATGGTTTGGAATGTAGCTCTTAAGGTCTTGAAATGCCTGGTAATGATTGTCCAGATTAAATGGAAAGGAGCAGGAACTTAGGAGGAGGAAAATGGGGGTATAGGGCAAAAAGAATTCTCAAGGAACCAGTCTCTGCTCATTTCGTTGCTCACCAAACAACCTGGAGGAGACACAGGATTACTCTGCGGGGATTGTTCCTGTGCCATGAAGCAATATCCTTTGTTTCTCTTTCCAGTTACTGTGCTGGTGCTCACGATCATTGCCTGCAGTTGCTGCTGCTGCAGCTGCTGTGGCTGTGATGGACGCCCTGATTCCAGACACAGGAAGAGCCAAGTCCGCCCAGCTGCCCATTCATGAAGTGACAGACCCTGCTATCAAGGACATGCATGGACCTCGTGACTCAGTGCCATGGGAATGACTTTCCACATTAGCCCACTGAAAATGGCAATAACAGTATTAATTAACATGACTCAAAGGACCAGAAATCACAGCGTGGAGTTCCTTCTCTCTGTGACAGCCACTACTGTGACCAGAAAGGTAAAGCTCCTTTACCATCACTGTGTCCCTCTTCTGGGCTGGGATGGGGTGGGAGGGCACAGACACAGACTGCTGAGAAAAGAGAGAGCTTTCCCAAAGACAGCCCTGCAACTGGGCCAGCTGAAGATCCCTGCTGGGACATGGAGCAAAGCAGAGGCCACGCACAAGGCACTGCCTGCTCTTCTCACCAGAAGGATGGTACTGGGCATTAACAAAATCCACTGACACCACTGGGAGGTCCAGTTGCTCAGGTCATCGTGGATCAAGGCCAAACCTGCTGCAGGAGACACGTTTAGCTGAGATATCTGCTGAAAGGAACAAATGGTGGACCCTCTCATCCAGATGTGCCAGCTGAGGCTCTGAGTACAGCTGCCCTTGGTGTCATTTCATTGGTGATACGATGATGGGAAATTGCCAAAGAAAAAGACAGATCGTGTGGAATACACTTGTAAATAGAAAGATGAAAGCAAAAGGGAAAAACTCACCAATCCTATGGCTTATATTGATCATTATCTGCTCAACATGCTCCCTCTCCACTCTCAGTGGGTCTACTCTTCTGCTTATTGCAGATGAATGGTTCTTGCAAAGCACGGGAGCTCCAGGAGATGAACAAATCCCAATCCTTACTTGAGGGATCTGTGTGCCTGACTCCCTGCACTGTGTGCAGTTTATTTTAGTAGACATGAACATGATGCTAAGGGTGTGTTTATGAGCATGCACAGAGGCATTTCAGAGAGTGACACATGATGGGAGCCATCACTTCAGGGTATGTGTACAGCAGCTGACAGCGGGCACCGTGACAGAGCAGAGCAAGAATGGGCTGTTGGGCTGGAGTTAACAAGTGCAAATAAATCCCTTTTCCATGCTGCAGCCACTGTGTGTGTTTGGTTTACACTCCGGTGAACTTCCGAAAGGGATTTACAGATGTACAAGGCTGTGGCACAGGCCATGACTACCACAACTGGCGCAGCACAAGAAGGCCACAATTCTGCACTAAACTCTGAACCACTGGTGCTTCAGCCCCAAATGGGGGACCAACCACCTTTGTGAGAAAGTATAAACAATTACATGCATATAGAGAAGTCATCTTTGCCTCTGTATCCCAACTAAGTGTATGTACCAAAGCCAATATCTAGCTAGGGAGAACAGAATCATCAAGTTTTTAACAGTGAGCTTTAAAATACTCTTTACACTTCAGAAGGTACAGAAAATAAAGAAAACTCTGTAAAGAAATGTATTTTCTCTATTGCCTGCACCCGTATTAGTAAAAGGCACATTACATCAACTTCTTATGTATTTAATGCACTTTATTTTTTACCAACAAACCAGATCTAGGTATTTGGTATTTTTGTACTGCTCCACATTGGAATATATCTGCAGCCAGAGACATAATGAATAGTCTAAGAATTATAAGAAGAATAAAATTCCTGAAACTACCACTGGTACTTTTCAATTAATAAAAAGAAAAATTTTCCAGTAGAAAATGAGGCTGTTCTTTAGAAATAAATATTTGAGACTCAACTTGACAACTGCCAAGAGCAGACTGCACTAGCATGAGCTACTGCATGCACAGTTATACTGAGACAACAAAGTGTAAAAAAAAAAAAAAAATATTAGGCTATCCCAAAGCTTTCACTGCCAAGCAACATGTTAGGGGGAAACAATCTCAAGCACAGCATCAATTTAAACATTCAGAGGTGCATCACACCAACCTCCTGTCACATAAGTCTTTGCTCATTTCACTCACAAATGAGTGGTAATCAAAGTGACATGAGGAGCCTCAGAACCTCTTCTGCAGAGACAGACTCAACAGATGTTTCTGTATCTAGATTAAGTCACGAGACCCAAGGAAGAACAGAGCTCACTTTCTTTCCAGGCTTGTGCTAGACAGTGCCAGCTGCAGACATAAACAGCATCCCATTGAGGGCTGTTCCAGCAGCACAGAGCCAGCCTGTGCTGGAGAAGCTTGGCAGGCTGGACACACACCAAGGGCTGACAGGTTGCTGTCACTGGGAACAAGCTGCCAGGCCTTATCTCAACAGGAAAAGCCACAAATGCATGTTTCCCAGTGGTGGTACAAGTTAAACCACTGATAAATACCAGGCAGAGGAACAAGAGAAATGGCTCCTGTCTTATCTCAGCCACTTCAAGTTCCTGAATTAGAAACAGAATAAACACAGCACTGTTAGAGAAGGAAAGAAAAATAGGCAATCCTCTAAAGGATTCAGGTGGCTTTCTAGAGCAGAGGACCAGCTAGCATGTAGAGGGGGGCCATTTCCACACTTGTTTGGACCTCACAGGCCTAATGTTCTGCTTTGGACTATTTTGTACCATTGCACTCAGCTGGACTACTCCTACAGCTGGGATTCAGACATGCCAGTTGTTTGCCTGATCTGCTGCTTTCTTGCATGCATTCAGGGTAGCCTGAAAGATGCCAGCAAGTGTCTGGCTTCCTGCAGCTCTTCAGCTTCTGCTGACTACAAACCTGCTGGTCCCTGAGTCTCTGATCAGCACTCACACAAGCTTTTGTGTTTTGGCTTCAATAAGTACTCAAATACAGGCACCTATAGGGAGCAGCAGTGAGGATGGATCCTCTTGTTTCAACTTGCAGAGGGAGATTCAGAAAAGCACAGAATAAGGCAAGGCTGCTTCTACCATAGCTACTGCCATTCATATTGTGAAAGCCTAGAAGGAACTCCACAGGAATACTGTTACTTCAGTCATGATGATAAAAAGTGTTGAAATAGCTTCTTTCCCTGAGGAACCTCCAAGAGCCAGCAAGGCCAGCCCCTTCAGCAGAAGTGGTTGAAGTTCTACTGATGACTTAATGGAATAGCTTCTGTTCTGTAACATTATCCCTCTGGTTTCCTTGGCTTGTGAAAAATAAATTTCCTTTTACACACAGGCAGTCTCACACACCACACTTCTCCTGCTCCCCTCCCTCCTCTCTCCAGCACCATCTCTCTGGTCTTCTCCAGTCAGGAAAGTGATAGAGACTTTTATTGCAGCTTACAGCAGCACAATGCTTTGGAATGGGTTTATTCACCTAAACTGTCACAATGAATTCTGGACTGCAGGGCAGTCCTGTTCAGTCTCACTCCAGTCTCCTGCTGGAGCTTGCAACACAGATCCTGTCAGGGTCCAGAACACACAGCCCTCTTCTCTCCACCACATCCTGCAGCCTGCCCCAGACAGAGGCCACAGTGGGCCTTTACAAGCACTGCAACAGCTGTAGGAGTGGATAAAGCTGAATTAGGACTTTTTAGTTGGGTTCAAGGACTTTGATTTGATTAGATTAGCCACACCTTTGCAGGAAAATCAGCTGTTAATAATTTACTGCAGCTCAAAGAGGCAACTTCCAGGCTACCTCTACAAGTCTCCAGGTACAGCAAGGGGTCCCTCACCACAGGCCAAGATCTCTTGGATGGGTGAAGAGGAGGCAACAGAGGAAACACCTACTACAAACCACAACAGCTTCAGGTATTTATAAAGTGTCATACAGCTCTCCTATTCTGGGAGATGAACTGCAGTTAGCAAAAGAGATAGGAATTTCCTGGGGTGTGCAGTCCCAGGGGATTTCTGCCTTTGGGTCTGTGGAACTTATATCTAGGCTGCCTCCTTTTTGAAGGCAAAGGAATCCAGAACTGCTCTGATGTCCCATGTGCTGGTTGGTTAAAGACTGAGCACAATGATCTGCCATCTTCCCCAGAAAACAAACCATGAACTGAATAAATCTGGCTGTTGAGAAAGAAACAAAAACTTCAGCAAGGGTGAGCTTGTGCTTCAAGTCAAATCTAGCCTGTTGAGGATGAAACACTTTATAGGAGTAATTATTTTTCTTTGAGTATTCAAGATACAGATGTAAGAGGCAGTAAGTCAAGCAAATTTTCAAAAATAACCAATATCTCTTCCTGTATTACATCTGCATAGTCACATTTGCAAGAAAGTGCGAGAAATATTCCATCCTTTCCCTTGAGAAGCAAGGAAGCTTTAGTAAAACCACAAGATGCTCACAAAGAGATGCTGGATGTTCTTTAGAAAGCTGACAGCAAAATCATTATTAAAAGTATCAGTGAAAGAGCAAAAGAGTAGAACCCAGTGAGAGATCTCAGTGTAAATTTTCCTCCTTGTGGGAGGAAAATTTCTGCTTCTATTGAAGAGTAACAGAAACCATTACTAAAGCAAACTCCATTAGCAGGACACCCTTTTTAACCTAATTGAACTATTCTAAGCTCTATGGAAGAAACAAGTTGTACATGATCCTTGTTTATTACTGGTGGGGTTTTTTGCTTGTTTGTTTTTAAATAAGTGTTCATTTAAGCTCCATTGTGTCCTCAGAGTTTAAGCCCCCAACTCTCCCTTTTAGATATTCTTCCAATGGTATCAAGAAATTTCTCCTACTGAATACTTGTCTTTCTTGTATAGGCTGTACAGCTGACAAAAAGTTTATATTGAACATGCTGGAGAGACACTGTATTATTTAAAACATTGCTAAGCTATGATTAAAATAAATCTCAACTGCCAAAATGCTGTAGGGTGAGCAGCTTTTCCTCTTTACATCTCTATAGATCTGATTGTTAAACCAGTCTCAGCTGTATTTCCTCTGGTTTATGCTCCCATTTCTGTGAAGGGTGACTCTCCTTTTGCAGGGGGATGCCTACAGACACAGACACCATGCATACCTGCACTGGTTTTGGGCTGTGGCTGAGGGCATGGAGAGAATACAACACCTGACCCTGTTGTTGTCTGCCCCCAGCAGGGTAGCAGCCAGCATGTCATCAGACCAAGAGGCCTCCTCAGTTCTGGAAGACCTAAAGACACTGATTACCAGAAGTGACTGGGCTCTTGGAGGGCTGGTGGTGATTGGTATCTTCTGCCTTGTTTTTATTGCTCTCATTTTATTTGCTGCTATCTTTGGGTGCTGCACATCTCCAAGGCACAAATGAGGTGGCTCATAGACAGCAAAGTGCGGACACAGACAGAACTTGGTACAGCTGAGCAAGAACCAGCCTGGGTACAACCTGATTGTGTAGTTCACAGAAAAAATCTCATCTCACTCCCTGGGTGGTTATTTTTCTCTATGCAACTTCCCTGCATCAAGAGCAATGCCAGCAAGTCATTCTGCAGGCCACAGCAAACTCAGTACATGTGGCTGTTTGGATTCAGGAACTGCAACATTCGGCAAATACCAAAGTAAACTCATCTCTGATTTTCACCTTTCAAGCAAAACCACCAACTAGAGGTGGCAAATGGTCAGCCACCACCTAAAGCTGATAAAGATGTGCTCTGCTGCTGCAGCCATATGTGGGTTGGGGGGTTTTTTCACCTTGCAAAAAGGCAGTAGGAAACTCTGGCCACTGAAAGCTTTGTCCGAACCCACCCTCTACAAGAAGCTTAGACCATTGTTCTTGTGTCATACTCAGGCCTAAATACACTATGCAAAAACTTACTTGCCAGTCCACAGTCTGTCTTTATTTGTTCTTATTTGTAACCTTGCAAGGTCAGAGTTTGAGGTTTGCTTTCACTGTTTGGATAGTGAGTAGAACTGTATTAATGCAATATGTTAAAAAAATGCAACGTGGCTTTGCTTTCCACAGCACCTCAGTTTCCTGTAGAGTTAGGAGCAGGGAAGCCAAGCAGGGGTGCTGCAATATTTGACTCTGGTATGCACATCCCACCATATACAGTTGGAAGAATGGATCAAGCTGAGTAAGGGAAGAAAAAGTCTGGGAGGGGTGATTTCTGATTAAGTCAGTGACATTCCCTTACTCAGACTATTACTTGTGGGTGGTGAGATACCACTGGGACAGGTTGCCCAGAGAAGTTATGGATGCCCCATCCCTTGGAAGGCAAGGTAGGATGGCACTTGGGCCAACCTGGCCTAGGGGAAATCCTTGGCAGAGGGTTGAACTAGGTCATCTTTAAGGTCTCTTCCAACCCAAACCATTCTATGGTTATACAAAACCCAACCACAACAGCCATCTATGATGTGGCAACACACCCCAGAAGGGGCAGAGCTCCTCAGACAAGTGGATCAAATTCTTAGAGCAAGAAGTCTCCCACCAGCTACTTCACAGCATCACCTTGACTTTGGGCAAAGAAGTGCCCCTTCAAATGTCCCAGGGCTCAGTGTTGTGCCACACTTCAGTATGAGCAAGACTAACCCATAAACCCAGGATTTGTTTGCCAAATATGACATGGAGAGAACACTCTCAGCAAGGCACCAGAAAAGCAGCATGTGTTACATTCATGCTGAAAAAGCTATCCTAGACCCACGTGTGAAAAATGAAACAAAATGAAGAACTTGTAAGCATGACACGCAAAGATCATTTTCAGCTAGTGAACATATACTGCTCTCTTCCTGGCAAAATTATAGCTTTGATGTCTGATCCAGCACAGAACAGCAATTAGTACAATTACAGCATACAAGGCATGAAGTAAACCTGAACAAGGCATGTTGTGGTTGCTAGTCTGCATTTATATTGGGCACATCCATAATTTGAGCCTGTTTCTGAAACATTCTAAGCACCATCAGGTCCTTCTAAGGTCAGTGAGAATCACAGACCCTTTGCAGAGTGGAGATGCTGAGATTTACAGAAACATTAAATCTAAATGTTTCCATCCCATGGCTCTCTGTTTGCCCCCTTAGGAGAGGGATGATGTACTGAAGGAGGAGACTCAAAACAAAAGCAAATGCAACTAAGTCATCATCAAAGATGAAATATTGTAAAATGTATCACCAAAGAAGCTAAACATCCCCCTGACTTGGTCAGATTCCAAGATCAACATCTCAATTAACTCAGGGGTGTGAGTGATGAAAGATTTCTCAGGGACACATGCAGGATCTCAGCCATAACAGTTTCTTGGAAGAACAGGACATATTTTCCCCAGCATTAAAAGTGGTGTTTGAAAAAATGCACTCACCCCAGCTCCTCGCAGAAGTTCACAATGGCATCAAAAGCTGTCATCACAGCTTTGTCAGACTCTTTTAAGGTGCCTTTCTTTTCCTAAAAGTAGATGGGACAAGGAACTGTAGTCTTCAATTGAAATTTACACAAACAGAGTAACTCTAGCAATGATCAAATCCAACCCTTCTGAGCTACATGGCAAACAGCTACGGACACCTCCCTGTCTCTGCTCTATTCCTCTCTAATAGAGCTGGCTCTGGCAGCCTTTTCCATCCCTGCTTCCCTTCTTTCTGCTGTCCCTTGAAATAAGGCTCCACACAGCCCTAGACTCAGAAAATTCATTTTCATCTTTTCATATTCAGAGGTTACTGCAGGCAAACCAGACCAGAGCCAAGGCAGTGTAATCCAGGCAGGTGAGTACTGTTCTGCAGCTCTCACCTGGATGTTAGAGAGCTCCTTCTTGATCAGGAAGCTGACTTGATCCCGGTCATTCCTTGAGTAATAGAGGCGGCAGCAGGATGGTTTCCCATCTCTCCCAGCTCTGCCAGACTCCTGGTAATATCCAGCCATTGACTTGGCAATATTCCAGTGGGCAACAAATCTGCATGTGGTGAAACAGGGAACATAAGGTTGCAGGTTTCTCAGAGCACTGCACACACCAGTGTGGTGTCTGTGGGCGTCAACAACAGCAAAAAACAAGGCAGCAAAATATTAAAGAGGATGGAGCACAGCAAGACAATTTGCACACTGAAGTTTTAGTCCTCTTAACACACAAGACATGAAAAGCAGCAGAGCTGTAAGAAAACAAATGCACCTGTACAGCAAGTGAGCAGATGCCACTCCAAATGGATAGAAAAGAATGAGCACATGAATATCCCAAACATGCATACAACTGTGCAGCTATGAAGACTGAGAATAAGGACACTGAATTAAGTAGTTTGGGAGATTTTACCATAAAAGATGGCATTTGTAAAAAAGTTATATTTATTTTGTAGGACGCAACTGCACCACTACAAAACACATTTTTAAATACTTTCTTTTAAAAGGACCTTTAGCCAAAATCTCCATGGGAAATTCCACCTCACTGTGCTTCTCAGATGAAGACCACCTTCCTAACCAGCAAATACGACTATAGAATCATTACTAAATTTTATGTAATCTCTGCAGGAAGGTTTTCAATGGAGCACTGCAAGATTGCTTTAAACCTGCTTGTACCTGACTATTCAGCAATTCAGCTTATACCTGTTTTGAGAGGATTGCGCAGTAATGCTGCCAATGTTTTCAAGTCTGCCTCAAAGCTAGCATGACCCAAGGGCAGGTATGATGCATATGGGTGTAGCTAAAGATTAAATGACAAAAGCAAGCAAACGTGTTTCTTCAAACACAAACAGCCCAGGAACAGGCCAAGCAGGAAGCATCAGAGCCCTGCACATTTAAACCCCATCAGGAAGTTTGCTGAATAAATTGATAAATAATTTTAAGCAGAACTGATTTAACAGTGAAGAGAGAGGAGCAGATTCCATCACAATAAAAAGGGACACCACCTCTGTTTTCCCTTTGGTCCAGAAGAGTCACCTCCAGAAGTTGTCAGACCTGATCTTATTTGATAACATATGAATGAGTACTCAGAAATCTGCCAACACAGAGCAAAGACTAAGCAGCAGTGCCTTGTTAAGTAGGCTTGGGTATAATGTTCTTTAAGTTATTTTTTAAAAATCCTGTAAAGAGTAATTTGAACTCCATTCCTTGTAAACTAACCAGATTACAAGCATATTTCAGCTATATTTCACTTTCAGTCAGCCCTATGCATTTCAGTTACTTTGCTTTTTTTAATGACAACTGGACAGGGCAGAGTGCTTCAGCAGGTCATTAATTTATGTGTGAGGAGATTCCTCACTTCTCTGTTTGGAAAGATGCATCCGGGAGTAAAACTGTCACTGCCATAGGATCCTGTTTCCTGGCAGCACAGTGACACAGGCAGAGGGATGGCACAGCTGTGCACTGATGGGATTGGCTCAGTGATATCCTGCCCTTCTCTCACAGTATTCAGAGCAACTTCAGTACGTGGATTTTAGAGAACAGGCCTGTTGTGGGTGTTGTCTGAGCTGCACCCAAATTATCCCTCTGTAAGTGATCACAATAATAACTCAGCACAGCCATATTGCAGGGCAAGAATTCTAACACAGAGCCCTTATCTCAGAGGAACAGCATTGGCAAACCATGTGCAAAGTTTCTGTCCTTGGACTGGAGCTGTATTTTTACATGATTATTGCCATTTGTGAAGGGCTATTTTTTCCCCATTGCATTGCAAGAGATCTCCAAAAAAAGCTGGCTCTGACTATTTTAATAGAGGGTGGATGAATTATTTTAGGTGCAGATTTTCTTTCCACTCCTTTTTAACAGCAGCTATTGCACTAAGAGAAGTGAAAGAGACAGCTGTGATTGCACTGAGAGGCTCCTTCTGAAACCCTGGAGGGTGTGGCAGAAAAGCATTCCTCCAATTTTCTTGATTTTGAGGATGACTGGTAAAGAGGAAGTCTGCTGCCTTGTGTTTAATGTTTTTACAAAGCCCTCCCAGGTTTGGTTTTGCTGCTTCTAAGATAAAAAACTTCCAGCACTGGTTTTGTTGGTTTAAGCAAGTGTTCATCAGGCAGTTGAGTCAGGTGTATTAGGTAACAGAACCTGAGACTTTTCCTTCCTCTGCTCAGGTTTCAGTTTCTGATGGTGCACAACACTCAGCCTCACACACCTGACATTTCCTTTGTCTACTCCCATTCCAAAACTGATGGTTGCAACAATGACAGGGATCTTCTCCTCCATCCATTCATTCTGGACAGAAGTCCTGTCAGCTGCCTTAAGCCCTGGGAAGGAAAAGAGAAGAAAGTAAACAACACCACAAAAAACCAAAACAAACGAACAAACCCCAACCCCCAAAAAAGAAAAAACAAAAAAATCCCACAAACCAAACAAAACCCCAAAAAAAAGCAAGAAGGAAAGAAACAAGAGGATTTTCTTTCTCATCCATTCCCTCATTGCAGGCAAACTCCCGCATTAAAACTGTCTGATGTACACACTCCTCTCCTCCCCATGTTTAAACTGGCCTGGGGCCAAGCAGAAGTCAGCAGCAGCTGTTTTTATTCCAGAGGGAAAAAATATCGCCCCCCACCCAGGATATAAGCAGTTGTTATAGTCAGGCCATGAAAGATCAAAAAAAACCAACAGTTCTGGAGACAAGGGAATGCCATTGTGGTAAAGGGCCTGCACTTACCTCACAGACCTAATGTGTGAGCATCACACAAGAGTGCAGAGCAAGCCTAGAAAGCTCTTTTCTAGGTAGCCCCAACCCAGGTGGCAGAGTTCAGTTCTCCCAGCTAGTGAGAGATGCAGACTCCAGTACCTGCATGGTAGGCCTTGGCTTTCAGCCCTCGGTAGCTCAGCTCAATGGCCAGCTGGTCACACACATCCCTCATCCTGCAGTACACGATGCCACAGCCAGAGTACACCTGGGAGCCAGGAGACAAAGGCCAGGACACTGCCTGAAGTCAAACAACAATTGGCACAATGCAAGAAGCATCTCACAAACACACCCAGGTGCAGAGGTGATAGCTGAGCTGCATAGTTATTTTGAGAATTAGTGTTAGAACAGGAAATTCAACACTTCAAATGCTTCTGCTCACCCTCACAACACTAAAAGAGCAGAACATAAACACACAATGGTCACAGAAGATGTGACAAACCAAGTGGAAATGCTTGTTCTGTATTCCTAATAAATTTTCTTTTAGACTAACCCCCTTCTGAGGACACCCCTGACAGGACCACAGCCTTCACATTCTACATGTTTTAGAGGAACTAAAAAACATATCTGTGCACCTTTAGAGGACTTAGAAAATACACACAAGCACTTTCCTTCCTGGAACCTCCTCATTTCCTGCCACATATCTAGTCAGGGCCTCACCAACCCCTAGAAGGTCAGGGACCATTAAGGTAGATTTTGTCCAGTTTAGTTTTCTTCCCTAAAGGTAAAACCTACCCCAGTGGCGCCCTTCACTTCAAGCGCCTTCAGACAGAAATCCTTCAGGTTGGCGTACGGATCAGTAAGGAGCTCTTTGAACTGCACATCATAGAACAAGTTAGATCTGAAACAAGGAGTCTTAAAGGTGGAAAGTGGCTGCTTGAGCTTGAGCGCTGCCACCACATCCTCCTGGACCTGCTTGGTGGCAGTGGCAGTCAGGGCAACGCAGGGGGTGTGGGGGATGCGGGTGCGCAGGGAGCCCAGGCGCAGGTAGTCGGGGCGGAAGTCGTGTCCCCACTGGGAAACACAGTGAGCTTCATCAATGACCAGGTAAGACAGCAGGTTTCTGGACACCAGGGAGTTCAGTGTTGGCTGGAAGGAAGAGGCAGCTGCCATCTCTGGGGTGATGTACAGGAGCTTTACTTGAGGCTTCTCGCTTGCCAAGTCAGCCAGGATGGTTTTCTTCTCCTGGGCAGACAGCTTGGAGTTCAGAGAGCAGGCTTTGATCTTCAGGGCCAGCAGGTGATCCACTTGATCCTAGAGTAAATACAGAATAGAAATTAAAATCAAATGGGAATAAAGAAAGTCACCAGCACCAAGAAAGATTAGTAGGGAGACCCAGGTGAGGCCTCAGCTTCCACCTCCAGGATCAAATCCCAGGACAACACACACCTACAGTCCTGTTATTTACAACTTCAATTCTAGATGCCTTTTCCTTCACCTGGGAGCTCCATCCAGCTCTTACATTCAACTGCATTTTTGTGCATCCATTCAGTTTAAGACACTCTTTTTGCTGCTAGGGACCACCAGCAGAGAGCTGTACAGAACAACTCATCACAGGCACCATGACCTGAACACATCTCAGTATTTACACTACAGAGTTGTCACAGATGGAAAATGAACACTCCCACCCTGCAAGAACAGGGAGCAGTTCACTCCAAAATAACTGAAGGATGTCCTAACACAACTGAGACAGGAAGAAGTACAAGGATCATGCAAATCACCACTGCAGCAGAACCAGAAGCATGGATGAGAATTAGGACATGAAAACCAAGAAGAAAACGTGGCATCACATCCAGAGAAACACTGGCCATACAAATTCATTTCCCTGTCTCCTGCTCACTTGCACTTGACTAGGACCTGACATTTCAGGATATGAAGAGTCCTGAAAAACAGGTATCTCATTATTTTACTCAATATCTGGTTTCAGTAATTGATTTAATGTCCGTTTCTGTTTTCTGTTCACAGTCATCCCTCAGCCTTCCCTATAATGAACTGCACAGAGTGAACTCTTGAAGTTTGACTACACTGGAATACATCATGATAATTTAAGGCATAGCAACCCCTCCTCAGGGATTGATGAGAAGACTCTGGAGGTTTACTCCAGCTCTTTCCTCTAAGACTCAACCTATTTGTAACTCTCTAATCAATGACATCTTAACCTCCATTTCATTAATATTGGCCATGCTGGAGTTTAATCAGTAATCCTCACACTTGAAACAAATTCACTCTTTATAGTATCTTTCTGAGAAGTATCACCAAACATGCTATCGTTTTTAATGTGTATTACAGTGAGACTGTAAAGGAGTTAAAATAATTCCACAAATAACAAATCCCAAACCAGCAGCCTGCAGCACCAGATGTCACACAGTGCTAATGGTCTACACAAGTCTAAGTAACGCTACAGCTGCTCTTACAGGAAATTGTTTCTCCCAACAGGTGATGAAACAGTTGAAAAGGCAAAACAGGGGGAAAAAAGTTTCACAGATGAAAGTGCTCATGGAGCAACTCTACTAAACCAGCTTCTTCCCATCACAGATTGACTGCAACAAAAAGACATTTTGATGCAGAATGAATTGTGCCTTCAAAGGCAACTTCATCACTCCTGGAGTTACTACTTTATAGGTAAAGTGGCACGTTTTTTTTCTGGGGAAAGATTAATCTTTTGGTGCATTTGAGTTACTCTGATTTGCTGTTCATGTCTGGAGAAAATGGAGAAAGACTCAGTTATAAAAATCACCAGGTTATTATTAAAGGCAAAACCATTCTTTTAGAGAAATGCAAAGTATCATACCAGAGACACTCTGCTGTCCTCACCTATCCCAGGCTAAGGAAACACACTGAGACATCAAGAGAACCCAGAGGCAGGTCAGCAGCAGAGACTCGTGGGCAGGAAGACAAGAGGGCAGCTGCTGTGCCTCCAGAGTCTCCCCTTCCCTGACTGCTATTCCCCAGCTAACAGGAGACAGTTACCTGAATCAGTGCAATCAGAGGTGAAATGACAATGGTGATGCCCACTGCCAGAACTGCAGGAAGCTGGTAGCACAAGGATTTCCCTGCCCCTGTGGGCATGCACACAAAGACATCCTTCTCTCCTGCAAAACAACAGAAGAAAGCTCAAGGCCTCTGAGTGGTGTTGAGTTCCTGGGGCTCAGGCTGGAGGGATGGGCAGGAACAGCACGTGTGCATGTACCAGGTGGCATAGCAACAAAACCCTTCAGTTTAGGTTCTAAAAGCACAGCCATACTTTGCATGCCAGCAGTGGTTTCCTTCAAAGAACCTCAGATTGCTCTGTAAACATTTAGGGGCAGCTGTACAAAAGTACCAGAAGATACACAGAAACCAAGATAAAGAGAATTTAAGTTATTCATGCTAAATCTCCTCCAGAAAAGCTGCTTTCACTTATTTTACAGGCCTCCACTTACCACATTACCAACCCCATGACAGAACTTCACCACATCCTCTTAAAGCTTATCCCAGAAAGGCCCCTCACATGAAACAGGAGTTGGAAATCTCAACCACACTGATAACATCCTGCAGTGAGTGACTGTTCCTGCACTAACTAGGATCTAGCTCAAGCCAGGAAGGTGCCAGTGACACCAGGTTAACAGGTAGAGACACCTTGCACACAGAATCCCACTTCTGACAGGTCTGTTGTCAACAGTGAATGGTGACAGATGGAAACTGAACTGGGCACTGTTCTGATTCACATTGAGAGGGCTGCTAGGGGAGCTGGCAGCTTGTTTGTGTGAGCTGCCTGTCCACCCCCAGCTGGCTGTTGGGGCGTGTGTCAACATCAGCACAAAAATGTTTCTGATAATGGCCTCATGATTCTGAGGATCTCAGCTATGCCAAGAAATCAAGTCCTCTACTAGTATTGTCTTTAACACAAGGGCAGTTTTACTCTGAAAATGTCTGAATGTTAACAGGTTTGATGTCATCTGACCACAAATACACTGGCAGCTGTGAGGAGACAACTAGAAAAGACACCAACAATGCTGCACTTTCCCATTTCCACGGCTGATGCAATGACGGTGTTACAAAACAAATGAAAAGAAAAGATGGACAGCTTGTGTACAGCACCTGCTCCTGGGCCACCAAAACCACCTCAGAGCAGAGGAGGGCGTGGAGGGCTGGGCGCTCCTGCTCAGTCCGGGTGACCTGTGCTCACAGCAGGCACAACAGCAGCTCCTGCAGTGTCACCCCCGCACGGATGGACACGGACAGCCAGCCGCGTTCCAGTCTCCCATGCCGAGCCTCACCTCTCGCCACAGCCATGGTCGCACTTTCCTGCAGGGAAGTCTTGAAGGACTCGAACCCGAAGACCTTCTGCAGTGTTTTCCGGACCCTGCCCTCCAGGCCCGGGGGAGCCTTCCCGCTCATCCTACAGATGCTGCGAACGGCGACAGGAACCTGAGCTAGACCCGGACGCTGCCACCCTCCTCTGCCCGAGGCCTGCCCCGACCCCCTGCCACCTGCACGACCTCCCCCAGGGCTTCCCTGACACACTCCCCCTTTCTTCGGGTCTCTCAGGGATGCTTATCCAGACCCCCTCACTGGAGAGGGCCACAGTGTGTTTGCCCTGGGTCAGCCCCCTCCGCATGGGGCACAGCAGAGGGGGCTCACAGCGGGGGGGCCTCGGTGCCCACCAAACCCGCCCGCACGCGACATGGAGAGGGCTGTGGGGGCAGGCGGCTCCTTCTCACCCACCCCTCTTCCTTCCCAGAGCCTGTGTCCTTACACCCGCCACGTCCCCTGTCCCACCTCCGCCCTGTCCCGGCCCCCACCCTCCGCGCTCGCTCCAGACCCGGCAGGTGCTGTCGCGGCGCCACAAAATGACGTCAAAAGCATCAATTAAAGGGCCAGCCCGCGCACTTTTCATCCCCTCTCCTGCCCCGAGACGCTCTGCTCCGCCTCGTTGAGGGTTTTGCCCTCTGGCCGTGAGCTCCCTGAGCAGCTCCTCCTCTGGCCGTGAAGGCGGGATTCCCCCGGTGCGCCGGGAGCCCTCTGAGGGCGGAAGAAGGGCAGCGTTGCCATAGTGACGGTACCGCGTGCGTCATTCCCGCGCGCCGGAAGTGCGCCGCGGCCGAGGCGGAAGATGGCGGCGGCGAAGCGCAGCGTTCTCTCCTCGCTGGCGGTTTACGCTGAGGACTCGGACCCGGAGTCGGACAGCGAGGCCGGCACGGCGGGGAGCGATGGGGGAGCGCCCACGGGTGAGGGCGGGCAGGAGGCCGGGACAGGCGGCGGGCTGGAGCGCCAGGGTTCCCCCGCGCGGCCCGCGCCGGCCTGGCGCTTTCCCATGTGTGAGGGGAAGGCCCCGCACGCTGCCACCTCCCCTTTCCTCAGCGTTTTCCTTTTCTCTTCCTCCTTAGGAGAGAAAGGAGGCCTGGTGTCAGTTGGGTACGGAGAAGATGACTTTACCCGCCTGGATGGGGACGAGGAAGGGTATGAAGAGGAGGACGATGAGAACAGCAGGCAGTCAGTAAGTACCTCCCTGCTCCGGCAGCTTGTCGTGACCCCTTACACAGGTTGTAGGGGCTTTTCTCTTTCAAATAAAAACCCCGAATAGCGACCCGTGATGGAACCCGGAATATCTGACTCCTGGTGTGGGTTTCAGCACTTTGCACCTACTCCTTTCCACTTTGTTTTCAAGTAGAAAGCATTTGCCCTGAAACCCATCAGCAGCTTGGCACAGCTCGTGTTGCTCATTACTGTGTTGGTGTCGTTGGACTCTTTTATGGGAAAAAGGCTGTAACAGCCACTCCAAATAAAAGTTATTCTTTAAACGTAGTTGACATATAAGAACCTTGTAAGAAGACCACAGTGTCAGCTGGTGGATTAAAAAGAATAAACTTCTGTGCTGTCTTAAATTATTCTTTTTGTGCGTAGCTCAATCCACTCCCTGCATCAAGTCACCTTGATGTAACAGTGTCCTGTCTACATGTGGGTGGCTTCTGTCTGTCACAGGTGCATGGCACATGTCTGATACCACCTGAATTCTGAGATAACACCAGTGTGGGGGGACAGGGCACGGGGCTCACAGTCTGTGAGTGCAGCTGCAGCACACAGAAGGATGTGTAGTTATGCCCTGCGTCTGGGGGAGTGAAACAATAAGTTTGGAGGGGAAAAGAGAAAGTTCTCATCTCCTTTCTTTATTGTCACCCTTTTTCTTACCACAGTGTCATCTTCTCCCTGTTCCAGTTCTTACTTCTACCAAGTGAGCCAAAAACCCAGGGCTACTCCTCTAACTTTTCCTCACTGAAATCTGCTTTGTGTGTGTTAGATCAGTCTCTTAGGAGACAGTATTTTCTGTTGTTTGTCTGCCCAAGTAGCAGCCAAGAAATTCCTCAGTCTCTTGTTCCTGCTCTAAGTTCTGTTCTGTTGCCCCTGGTGTCTCCCTTAGCAAAGCAGTGAACCTTTTTTACTGCTTCAGTGATTCTTCTTTTTCTATCCAGCACTTCTGGACTCTGTTTCAGTGAGGTCTGTCTAGTTCAAAGGAAGCCCTGTGTGTGATCCAGCTGCTTGCCAAGGTCAGCTGTGTTTAGTTAGTATTGTAAAGGGCTTGGAAATGGAGTGGCTTTATTGCATTCACAGCTTTTGGTGCAGGTTGCAGCTGTCCATCATCAGCTGCTGATCAGGAAATGGCAATCACTCAGTCACTCTGCTGTCAGCCAGTGGATCTTGCATAGATTTGTGGTTACAGTGAAGGTTGCACAAGTTACTTCCCATTTTTTTCTCTATTAAATATTCTCTGAGCAGACTTGAAAAATTCCTTGGCATTGCTTGTGCTGGTAGCTTGTGGGGGTTATGAGTTGTTTATACAAAGCAGGGTGAGGTGGACTCAGGCTGTCCTCTGAGCTCTGTACAACTCAGTGGGAGTTTTAACTACTTTAACAGTGACTGAAAAGCCTCTGTTTTTATTCAAAGCCAGTTCTCAGTAATGCTGCTTTGTTAGTTAATGTTGTTACTTCCTGCTAGGTCAGAAGTTTTTGAAAGCTGTTTCTGCAACATGGATAATTCAACCCATTACTGCTTTGATGAAAATCACTTTTATCTATATAATAGAGACTCTAGAGAGGAGAGCAGTCTCATTTGTGGTAAACACCAAGTTAGTTGGTTCTTTTCTAGTTACAGATTCACTGTAATTAACCTTTGACAGTCTGGACTGAATTATTTTCATATGTGCATCTTTCAGAAAGGGAAGCTAGAGAGTAGCTGAAGTGAAGGAGTTTGTGTCTCAGATCTGTATGAGAGGCATCTTGATTCAGTCAATTAACTTTTGACTTTAATTTTTCAATCAATTACTGACGTTATTTTGATCAGCCTCTAGCTTGCCTTGTCAGAACTGGCCATGTGCCAGTGCTTTGAGGTGGGCAATTCCTTGTAAAGTCTTCCTTTCAGTTGCACCTCTCATTTCACTTTTTCTTCTGTTGCCCTTTTTGAAGCTGAAACACCAAGTTCTTGTTTTGGGACCAACACTGAAATTTGTGGGAAAGTTTGGAAGGAAAACCATTTTGCTGAGTTATGTGAGCATAAAGAACACTTTCTGCTCCTCAAACTTTTGAACCCAGAGTATGTGTTTATGTCTAGAATCAAGGTACCAGGAGGATGCCCAGTGAGGGGACAGCAGGTCTGCTGCCAGTGGGGACCAAACTGGAGCTTCCTGCTCACCTAGTGGGATTTTCACACAATGCTGTGTTCAGTATTTTAAGCTTTTACAGGGCAGAAGTTCCCCCAGTTGTTTGGTTTATTTCTGGTTCATAAAATAAATTTTTTAAAAATGGAGACTGTTACCTGAAATTTGTCAGTGTTCCCTTCTGTGGAGGCTCACAGCATCTGCAAGCAAGGCATGAGAGCTCTGCACCAGCAAGGAAGTTGTGTCTGCTGGATCCCTGGAACTTGGTGCTAGGCCAGACCCTCTCCAAGCCTGCATGTTTGGTTTGGTGGCAGGCCAGCTGTGTGTCCTGTGTGTGTTGCTGATGCTTGGGACTACCACAGGTCTTGCAAATGCTGCTTTTTCTGTGGGTACCACTGAACAGAGGCTCTTCAATCACCACCTGCCAACTGGAGGGGACACAATTATCAAAGGACAAATGCTTTTTCCCCAGTTCTGCTGCTTCTTGTTGTCTAATTCTGAGTGTTCCAGAGCTGCATGAGTTTTGTAGGGACAACTGCTACTGAGTGATGCTTTTGCCTACAAAAACCCCCCAAACCAAACAAACACTTCTTCCCCTGACTGTAGGACTTATTTTCTGGTTATGAGTGGGTGGGGCAAAACTACCCTCCATGGAAAGGGTCTTGGACTGCTGCTGGGCTGCTGAATGCCCTTTGCTGTAAGTTCAGTTACTTGCCAGGCCTGCTCTTTAAGCTTAATCCTGTAAATTCTTGTCTTGTAGGAAGATGACGATTCAGAGACTGAAAAACCTGAGGCTGGTGACCTAAAGGTATTTGAAAGTGTGGTCTGGTGGTGGTGGGGAAGCTCAGTACAAGAGGAGTAAGTTTTAACAGCATGGCTTGGTGTTCATTTGTGATCTGTAGTTAGTTCCACACCTTTTGTAGTTTTAACCTGTGTTTCTGACCTTAGTTCTGGCTTCTGCCAAAGGCAGTTGACCACAGGCTGAGTCACAATGAAGGTTGGCCTTCTTGAATATGGTCATGTTGTGCATTAGATCTGAAGCTTGCTGACAGGATCTCAACTTGTTTTGCAGTGTTGTGGGAGGTGCAGCATCCAGTACAGAATTCTATATGACCTGTGTTAGTGGGAATAATTTCTTCATTTAGAACAACTTAATGAATGAATGATCCTGTGCTCTTACAGGACATGGAAGGTGTCAAAATCAATTCAGTTCTCTCCAGCTCTGTCCTTCTGAATGAAGCAGTTTTTAAAGGTCATAGATAAATTTAAAAAGTGAAATAAGATCCCCAGATAATAGCTATTATCATAAATAGTTGAAATAGTTTTTATCTTGGGATTTCACCTTGTTTCTGCTGAACAGCAGGTGTTTAACAGCACACAGGACGTGGATCAGGCTAAAATCTGGAGGACAAAAGACCAAATCCATTTGAAACTATAGACAACTGTGTTTAAATTTTTTATGTTGCTTCAGTAGAAGCAGTCCTGTTCATCAGGGATGCCAAGTGATGAACAGTTGCAAGGGCATTTATTTTATCCAGCAGCTTCCTCAAGGATGCAGACAGTCCCTAAACTCTGCTACAAAAACCAGAGGACTGTGCTGCAAAGGAAAATTCTGTAGAGAATTTGATTTACCACAGGACTTTGATAGGCTAAGATGAAGGCAAATGGATGTGTTTGGCTATTCTATTTGAATTAGTTTTGTAGCAGCACCTTCTTCCAGGTCCCACAATATTCTTATGGATTTACAGTGATACACAGCTGGAAATCTTGGAAGCTGTACTGCAGCTGGTAAAGTCTTAGTGTCTGAAATGGCTCCCAGGCACTTGGAAATGGAATATGTTTTCTCCTTTCCTTGTTGCAAGAAAGAGGGTTTTTTTGAAAGAAAGGAAAAGGGAATCTCACTTTTATCCTTTTTCTACTTCTACATTTTTGCCCTGGTAAACATGCTAGCAAGATGTTTCTGTAAAAACTGCTGGATTCAAATGTGTGCTATGAAGTAAAAATATGGGATTTCCTTAGAAGATAAATTTGGTGTAAATCAAGTTTTTGAAGTTGTGTAGTAGGGCCCTGTTGCAAGTGCGTGCATTTCTGTCTTCTGTAAAAGGGCTGTAGGACTCCAGGGCAGTGGAGAATAGGTTTGGCAGAGAGGAAGAACAGAATTAGACTGCAGTTGCTCTTATCTAAGTAATCATACGTGACAGAAATCTCACCACTGAATCATGTGGTTGCTGCTTTAATATGTCACTGACATTTCATGTTGGCTTGTTTAGAAAGCCTCTTGCTTTCAGTGAATTTTGTGTGCTGCTGTCCAGGTGCATTTTCTGCTTCTGAAGAAGAGCCACAAATGGCCACAGAGCAGCATTTCAGCTTCAGTGTGGAAGCAAAGAAATAATGAATGTGTTAAAAATAAAAAGCATTTTGTATCTTGGCAGACTGTGCAATAGTAACTCTGCAAGAAATGAAAATGTGAATTAAAGGAAATCAATAAAATAACGGTAAAATGTAATTCCTGCCATCCCAGTGTGGCATGAAAGGTGAGGATTTGAGAAGAGTAGGAGGGAGGCAAAACTGAACTGAGTCTGAAACTCAGCAGTTTCACACTTCCATGTCATCCTTAATAGATATCTTCAAACACAGGTGAAAAGGGGAATTGTGTCCTTTGGCCTTGTGTTTTTTTTTAATATTCAGTCATAACCGTAGAGCCAGCTGGCACTGGGCAAGGGGGGGGGTGTGGAGGCAGCCCAGTGCCACGCTGGGGTGTGGCTGTGGGGGCACTGGGGCAGCTGCACCAGCCATGCTACTAGGAAATTCACTTGGGAGGGGGAGAGATGGAACATCCCTGTGGAACTATTTGTACTTGGAGCAGTTGCAAATGTCTCCTATCCCCTTTTTCCACCAAGTGGCACTGTTCTCCTCCATCCTCGCTGCTTGGAGCTTGTAATGTCTGTGACAGCTAACAAGTGTTGCAGTTGCTGTAAATCCAAAGTGCAGCAGAAAGGGAGGCCCTTGATTATAACTTGCTAACACATTTGGGTAAATTAATTTTGTTATAAACCTGCAGAGTGCTGTAGTTGTGCCTGCTCAGTTTCATGGAGACATCAGTGACCTGGAAACATGTTTAAATAGATTCCCCTTGCTCTTTATATATGGCTAGGGCTTTTCCAAGGTCTGAATCTGACCATTGGCAGAAAGTAAATAATTTAAAATGTATGAATGAGAAAAAAAAATGCAATTCATCAGTCAATTATAGTAATTTCAAGCCCTGAAGATTTATTTATTTATTTATTGGGTTTTTGCTGGTATTTTGCCTCTTTGTACATATTGTGAATTAACTACTTAGAGTTTATACCTTGAATAATGGAGCCAGGTCGTGTGGAGCAGTTCTCTTGTTCCTGGTGCATCCTGTGATTTGGCCTCATTTTGCACTTGGAAGTGCCAGACACAAAACCTCCAGAAGGGTTAGTTTTGGGTGGGAGGAGACAGAAAGTGGGGAATGATGTAAAAATTCTTTGGTAAGGTGATGATGGGGAGAGTGGAATTTGGAGCCTGCCTCAAATAGCCCCACTGGGAAGATATTTATTTTGTATTTGTCTCAGGTTTTTCTCTTGATTCCAGGTTGGTTTTGATGAAGGGGCACCCCTTTGGCTGTTCAGCCTTAGTTCCTCACTGGAAGGGAGCCAATACAAAGTGCTGGTTGGGACTGCAGCTTTCCTGTGGGTTATTTTTTTGCCAAGGAGCAAGTCACTTAAGCTTTCCAAGTTCTAACATTGTGATCTCAAACTGCTGCTTGGCAAGATAGAGAGGTTTTTATACACCTGTTTGGAGGAAAAGGTGTGCCAGGAAAAGGAGAATATTTAAGCCTCATCAGTCACCTGGAAGCATTCTTCCAGAGCAGACTTCTGGCCCATGGAATTCATGTTACTGAGCATCTGTGAGTTACTCAAAAACACACTGTGCTTGCAGCAAAAAGCAGAATCCTTCTCTTGAAGCAGCAGATTCAGATATATTCAGTTGCATCCTGTGACTGCATTTGGAAGTGCTTCAGGCACTCATGGGAAACTGGAGATTCAAATCTGGGTAAAGCTAACTGCTCTTCCAGAAATCAAAGCTGGATGGATGTGCTCAGGCTCTGAACAAGACAGGTTTGTGAATGGCCACAGTCACTTTTACCTGAGCAGTCACCAGTTGGAAACAAGTATCTGCCTTAAAAGCACTTTAGAAACAAAACCTTCTGCTTTGAAGGGAAAAGAAATAGGCAACAAAATCTGTTGTTTAACAGTGATGTTAAAACAGTGAAATCCCCAGCCTGGATGAGTTATTTGTGCCCTTTCCTCAGCTGATGGAGCCCTGGGTACAAACTGAAGGAGGTTTGGGGCTGGGTGTGAAATGTGGTGTTGTGCTGGTTTGGAAGGACAGGGTTAACAGGGTGCAGGTTGCTGGGGCTCTGGCCAGCAGCTGGTTCTGGTTACAGCCTTGATGCAGTAACAAGATGCAAGCTTTGAGAGCTCACTAAATGGACCAGCCTTGCCAGAAAATGAAAAATAAACCTTAAAATATTGACCTTCTGCTCCAAGCCTCACCTCAGGGGTTCTGTGCTTCATACTGGAGGGCTGGATGAATAACAGGTTGCAAGTGTTGATCAAGGACAGAGCCCAGCCTTGCAGCTTGGCTCCTGGAGCTTTCCCAGAGGGAAATCATTAACTCTTGAGCCTTGATTGTTGTATCAGGACCAGCCAGTGCAGGAAAGCTAAGAAATTTGCCACTCCCTTGGCAGGTGAATGCCTGAACACATGGTAGCAGTTTTACAGAGCAGGTGGCTACTTTGATGTTTTCCTTTCCTGGTTTTGTTTTAAGGGTCCCCTCTGCATCCTCGAGGTGTTGTATGGAGAGGCAGCCAAACTGGGATCTAGCAGAAGGCTGTCAAATTTTCAGAGGAATACTGTGCCTCTAAGCATGTCTAAGTACCTCCTCTTGATA
Organism: Irena cyanogastra; assembly: GCA_013397155.1. Lineage (NCBI taxonomy): Eukaryota > Metazoa > Chordata > Aves > Passeriformes > Irenidae > Irena > Irena cyanogastra. Next base: position 664,704 of record VWZV01006130.1, read on the forward strand.
ACCATCAGCTCTTTATTATGTTTAGCTTTTATTGATCCAGCATACCTGTAAAGTAATTCTACTGTTATGATGTGTAGGTGTGTACTAATACTTAGAGGCTTTTGACTGCAGTGTTTTTTTTTATCTTGCCTACCCATTGACCTGTTTGTTTAAATACCAAAATTATCTTGATTTAAAGTAAAAGTGGTAAGTGCTGAGAACCAGTAAATGGGTGTGTGTGCAATAATGTAATTCCTGAAATTAACTCTTACTTTGATATGACATATTAATTTTTCTGAATTCAGCATACATTCATCAAGCCAGGTTCTCAAAAAATGCTTGAACCTACTCATTAACTTTCATCTCAGGTATAATTATTTTGCTCCAAAGAAGGGGAAAAGTATGTTTGGTAAAAGTTCTATCCTTAACTTAATATCCTTGCATTATGCCTGGCTGTGAGCATACCTCTGTAAACACTTCCAAAGCATGAACTCTGCAGTTCCCAGGGTTGAGGTCAAGGTTAGAACTCCAGTGGCTGGTTTCCTCACTCATTCCTTTGCCTGGAAGCACAGCCTGAAGGTGCCAGTGATAAGCACTGCAGTCCCAGATTTTTTATCTGTGTTTTAGCTTCCTCTTAATATAATTGCGTAAAATGCTGTCTGTGCTTCCAACTCTGTGTGTTTTCCCCTTGTTTTAGGTTTGACAGATGCATTTTCAGAGCTCTATAGAGACAACCAGAGAGTTTTGCAGAGAGTTTAGAGGGGAGTAGAGGTAACTCAGCTTCAAATGCGCTCTCTGCACTGCTCCAGTGAGTGCCCAGACATGAAACCAGCTGATAACCTGGTTCCCATTTTATCTGGGTGAACCTTGGTTATTGCCAGAGAATATCACAGGCAGTCAAAGCTGTTCTGCGTGCAGGAAGCAAAACAACATTTGGCATCTGGGATTATTTTGCCCCTTGCCACACGTACTCCTGTCTCCAGCTCTGTCTGAGAGAGACACAGATCACAGCCTTGTTGGGCTCTGAAGCTGGAATACCTCCTGGAGAGCTGCTGGCTTCCATCCAGCTCTGGAGCTGTTTGGAAGATGAGACATGTCCGTGGACATGCTGGTTCCTTCCTCCCCGCCGGGCATACATGTTGCAGCAGACTCTTCACTCCCTGCAGTACTGAATACCAGGGATTATTGACACAGGTGTGGCTTACCTTCCTCCAAAGAAGAGCCAGGCTTGTTCTGTTTGTCTTTAAACTTGAAGAAAAGTCCTTTCTGGAGCTGCTTCCCCTCGCATATTTCACCTGATAAAGGTCTGAGTTCTTCAAGTCCAGCTCTGTAGCTGCAATTATTTCTGGCTGCTGTTCTCAGATAGGCTGTTCTGAGTGTGCAGGTCTGTGCATGTCAGAGTGAGAGGCTGAGCAGTCAGCACAGATGGAGCATTGCCTCAAATACCAGCAAATAGCTGAAAATAGCTCCTTCCAGCTGCCCTGTTCTGGGTACAGAAGGAGCAAAATCTGGATAAACTCTGTGGGATCCGTTCATGAAGGAGTGAATTTCTCACTGAGGATATTTGCTATTACACCTTGCCTCTACTCCAAACCATGAAAAATTTTTAGTACTATGTGCTGGGGAGAAAGCTTGTGCAAGAAGTTAATTTTGTCAGCTCTCCTTAGCCTGTCTTTTGCTGCTGTGAGGCTTCAGAATTTTCACAGCCCACCTTCACCTTCTACTTGATTCTGCACTGCAGCAAGCTGTAAAAAATAAAATCATCGCAGTACCTTGACATCTCCAGCCTTGTCATGGCTTGCTGGTACTTGACCAGTGAATTTCTCTTTCAGTGTAGTAGGCAAAAACGACTTGAAGGAATTTTTGGGCTGTGCAGATCAGGAGCTTTGTGCTCCTGGGGTTGTGAAGGGACGCAGGTAGTTTTGGGACCAAGCTCCCCTGGGAAGCAGGTGTTATTAATTGTACCTCCACATGGAAAGCAAGAGTTCTGGCACACAGTTCCTTGACTGGAAATTACTGCTAACAAATAATCTTTGTCAAATACTGAGATAGCATATGTCAGGTGAATGGAGTCAAGTTTCAAAGAAGCTATTTGAAGGCTTTATGCTATGAATGCTTCCTTTCTAAAGCACTTTCTCGCTGAAATGTTTTGCCAGGTCTTGGTTGGGATTTTTTCAGTGTTTTTTTTTTTTTTTCGTTTCATTAATGAATGTGTATTTTTAGATGTAATGTAGCTGGAAAAGTAAAAGGCAGTGTCAGCTATGCACATTTTGGTAGGGAATGTCTAGGAGATGACTCTTTAATTTGTTCTTCCTTCCCTTTTTGTCTGTGACTGTATCTCCAAACCTCCAAACAGATTTGTAAAGCCTGTATTTAAGTGTCACTGAAGGGTGGATGTATCAGGGTTTTTTCCTGTGGTGGCTTATATCTGAACTGCTGGACTTCTCTTGGTATCTAGATCATGGTCCCTACAGGTTTTTTTAGTTAAATTTTTTATGCTGAGCTGGGCAGTTTGCCTGGAGCTATGTAGCAGAGCTGGCAAACAGGATATGGCTGTAGGAAATGTGCTTGTTTCAAGCTTTCTCTTGGGATTCTCCTCTCTCACAATACAAGAAAAAAAATAAGGGGTGGGAGGGGAAGGAGGAATAAAAGCATTGTACTCCTTGCCTGGCTTTCTCTTCCCCAGACTCTAAATGCACTTGACATGCACTCTGTTTGCTGCCTTCAGCTTGGGTGCACATCAACATCAGGCAGATCTGGGGAGCAAGAAATGGAATCGTGTCATGCACTTTTAATATTAAATGAGACATTTCTGGTGTTCTGTTCCCGTGAGCACTGCTGATATTTGTAGAGGAAAAGCAAGAACATGATTGCTATCATGTTCCTTTAAAAAAAGAAAAGAAAGGGGAGAAAAAAAAGCACTATGCAGGGTTTGGGGTTGTCTTTCTCCTGCTGCCTGCATGATGTAGACATTTCACCTGTTTGCTCTGGCAAGGCCATCATCACTATTGGCTGAGACAACTCTTCTAACACTTTCTGCTAAGTTATAGTTTCTTTCCATCATACTCAGCCAAGTGAGGCTGTCTGTGTGTTGGGACTGCAGGAGATACCCTGAATTGTAGAGTGGAGGGAAAAATTACAAAAATTTGTTGCTGGCACTTGCTCTGATTCAAGAAATCCACTGTAACAGCTGTTGCAGCAGCAGATCCCCTGGCTACTGGTGGAAGCAGTGTACTGAAAAATTCTCTGCAATATCTTCAAACTAACCCACTGCTTGACAATTATGACTGGTCTGTACATTTTGTGGCTGTTGGTTTAAAATTGCATTGAATTTATGTGCAAACAATCAGATGAAGTAGTTGGGAGAGAGAAGAAATTCTTGAACACAAGAACATTTGCTGAAAAAAAGTAGAAAATGTTGAAGGGGAGGTACTGTCTGAGCTAGTTGCTTTTAATGTTACCTGGAAATCAGTGGGAAAATGAAGCTGCAGGATTCAGTTGGCTGCAAGTCTGGGAATGCAACTGAGCAATGGCAATCCTGGCATCAACTTCACCATTTCTTAAAATTTGTGTCTTTGTTAAAGCCATCAGGGTCTGGTTTTGTGTCTTCTGCTTCTCTTTTGAACCATTTCTCCTGGTATCTTGAAGTGCACCTGCACTGACATGTGCACCTGCTTCTGCAGGAATTGCTTGAATTTGTACCTTGTGGTGACAGTTAATGCCAGCAGTCATGTTGGATGTGAGCATTGAGCTGGATTTATGGATCTTGTTTCAGCAAGGATTTAGTGAGCATTGTTTTGTGTCAGTCCATTCTTTCCATTAAATAAAGCTGTTCTGGGCAAGCCTGTCCAAACTGGAATTCATCAGTCTCAGATTCATATTGTTTTGCTTCCTTCCTTTAATCTCTGTTCCATGCTATGAGGATTGTGTTTGGTTGTTTTTATTTTCCTTGGAGCCTGAGCAGACACTGTTTTTTGTGTAACTGGATGGAGACACTGTAGGACTGAAAAGATGGTCTATATTTCACCCCAGTGAGGTGAAAGCTTCAGGCAAAATGCAGCACTTTCCTTATGTGTGTGTCCCTTCATCTTGCTCCTCTTTAGCTGATGATGATACATGAAAACTGAGCCAGCACTCTGGGTGCTCATGAGCCAGAATCTTGCAGGCAGTCTTCTTGTCCAGGGCTTGAAAAGAACCATTTATCTTGGGGAAGTGGAAAAAATGAAAAACCTTTTCCTATACTCAAACAGGATTAATAACAGCGTAAGTGTTGTCTGCTATCAGAGAGCTGATGTGAACAATTGTTCTTGGAAGCACAGAAATCTCTGAAAAAGATGTGGTTTGGGGTTTTTTTTAATACTTTGTCCATAGCAGCTCGTGCTCTTCAGAGTCTGCTCTTTATTAGTCTCCAGATCAGGGGAAAGGAGTCTCCCTCCTGCCTGTTTTTGTGTTTCCAGTCTTCTTCCAGCTTGGCTCTGGAGCACCATGGCATCCCTTGACTCCTTTCACTGGCTCTGTTGGAGTGAGGCTGTCTGGCTTTGGGCCCTTGAACTGTTGATCTTGTGAAATCAAGGCTGCAGAGTAGATGGCAGCCAGAAAATCAACTTGCTGAGTGCATGATAAAGCACAGTACTTCTTTTTTTTGTTTTGTTTTGTTTTAACTCTGTCAAGCGATAAGTGAATTTAGAGTTGCTTCTGTACAGATTTTCAGGGGTTTGGTTTGTGAAAACTCTGTCGTACAGGTGTCACTAGCAAAGTCTTAACCTTGTTATTTTTGAAAGGCCTCAGAATTCAAATGGAAATGAACTCTTTAAGTGATGACTTTAGCTCTGGGATGCTTGAAATCTCCAATGATTTCATAAATTTACCCTGATAGGGAGTTTGACATAAAATCCCTCCTGCTGGAACCACTCACCTTCTTGATTTTATGTTCCGTGTGAGATACTGATATATTACACAGTGGATATTGGTGATGTAATCTACAGAGAGCTCATCTTTGCCTAAGTGGATTTAGGTAACTTTCCTATATAAAATTCAGTTACCTTCAAATTTTCCATTGTTTAAATGCTTTGGAATTCCTTTAGAAATCTCTCATCCACAAATAAATATTTCTTCTCTTTCATAACCAAAAGGTAGCAGCTTTTCAGTATTTATTGTACCTTATTTTTCCATGTGGTGATTCTCCATTTCATTCCACTTAATGTATTAGATTAGATCTGCAGATCTGTGGTTTTTATGCTGTCTTTCCTAATCAGTTCATTGTACTCATCGTGTGTCTCAAACTTAAATTAGCCTAAGGGAGTGTAGAACAGTTCTTGTGTGATTGCCCCACTGGAAGTTTTTAGAACGTTCTGGATCTTCAGTAGATACTCAGAGGTTTGAACAAGACTCCTTAAACCTTGCGTCTTGCCAAACTTTGGTCAAGTTGTTGATGCTTGCCTCATAGTTTTCAACAGCAAACTGAGCAAATATGAACAAGCACAGGAGGACAAGTTGGTCATCCATTTGTTTTTTGAAGGCATTTAAGAGGTTTGAAAGCAGCCCAAGTTAATGAAAGCTGTGTTGATGTCTCCAGCTTGTTCAGGATGGAGCAGTGGGTGGAGGTATGAAGGAACTCATCACTAAGCGAAATTCCTGTCCCCTGGGCAGTGAGGTGTGGCTGCAATCCAGTGCTGAACGTGTTTGCTTTTGCTTGGTGTAGCTCTGGGCTCTCTGATGTCTTGGCCGAGCCTGCGGACGTGGGGCCTGGACGTGCTGGAGCAGCTGTGGTGGGAAAGTGTGGGCCAGGGCAAAACAGTGGAGCCTGATGGGACTGGCTGGATTTAGCCTCTTACAAATGGGACAGACTCAAAGGATGCAAATTAAAGAAGAAAATTCTAGTTAAAGCAAGCTTTCTGATGATTCTGGAAGTTCATAGAACATATATTTAACACAGCTGACATTTCAGAGATCTGTGTCTAATATAAGGCACATGACAGGAAAGGGTTTGGCCATCAGATTCTCTCTCAGCATATTAATTCATGTTTCCTGAGAGCTGTGTGCTTGTGCTTGGTACTAACTCCAGGCATACAGGAGACTTGAAAATGAGCTTCTGGAAAAGTCAGAAATGCAGCACAGCCCTTTGGAAGGCTGTTAGTGGCCCAGATAAGAGGGCAGCCTTTTTGGGGCCACGTAGCCCATGTTTAAACACCTGAATTTGGCTGTGCCACTGGGTTGCTTAAGAGCCTGCTTGGCAATATTGCTGGTTTGGGGGATTATTTCTCTTGCCTTTGAGGACAAGTAGGCAGAAGGAGATGGGAAGCATAATGGAATAATAAATGCAGTGCTGGGTATGAAGAAGGATCAAGAGGTGCTCAGGGACATAGCCTGTCTCTTCCACTTCCCTCTCAGTTCCACTTAAAACTTTCAAAAGATAAGCGTGCAGGATGTAGTTTAGTCAAGGTTGGAGCTAAAGCAGTTCCCTTCTTTCACCTCAACAAACATTTACTTGTCTCAAACCAAGGTGAGAAATAGTTGTAATTACCCATTTAGCAAGTTCCCCCCTGAAAGGGAATGAGCAGCCTCCTGACACATGTATTTACTGCTGGTGAGTCACTGTATGTGCCTGGACAGATGTTACCTTGCATCTGCAGCTCTGTGAGCTTCTCCACCCGCCGTGTTCATCTGGATTTGTCCTCACAGCCCATCAGTTACTGCACAATTGCTCCCACTTCTCCAGTGGTCACCTGAAGCTCAGTCTGTGAACTCCCCATCCACATAGGTTTGTGGGGAATAGTCTGGATTCCCTGGATTCCTGTGCAGTGCTCTCACCAAAGAGAGCTACTGCTTTGGAATTAAGTTTTTGTTTTGAAATGTCGTGTTCCTGTTTAAATTTTTCACTGTCTGTGGTGCTGGGAGAAGAGCTGTTGATGCACACACCAAAGGCATTGTCTCAGAGAGGTTGGAGCTGTAACACTTCAGCCCATCTCAGAAGGGCCTGGGGCCAGCTGGCCAGGGAGAAGATGCCTGTTCCTCTGTGTAATTCTTTCTTTTTCTGAAATAGCTTTAGCCTTGTATTTTTGTGATCCAAGTGTACTAATGCAGAAATAGTGCTTTCTTTTTTTTTTTTTTTTTGTGTCTTCCATGAATGGCTATAAAAAAATGGCCTGTAGCAGTTAGTGCCACACAAAGAATTTGTTTTTCTGCTTCCAGAGGGCTTTGGCTTCTTTGAAAATGGGTCATTTTCAGAGTGAGTTTGGCACAGGCTGTTCCCACATCTGGCTTGGCAACCTCACTGCTCTCTCCTCACCTGATGCACCTCTCACCTGACTGGAAATGGGGAAAAGGAGGGGGTCAGGGAGCTGTTACCAGGGAGCAAGGAGGCAGCATTCTTTCAGTGTCAGGTTCAATGAATGGCTTCAGTGTTTGGAGGCACTGAGGAATTTTGGACGAACAGTCCAGTGAGTCACAAAAGGTCTTTGGGAGGGAGGGAGAGGGCGATGTTGGGATACAGCTGGTACTGTTTCAGAAACTTTATTTGTGCTGAACTTGATATCACTTGTGACTCTCCTGGGATCTCCCAGAAGCACCAAAATATTTGGGTGTTGGTCTCAGTATGGGAAACCATATTTAAGAGTGTCTATCCTACATAATGCCTCCTGCTCAGCACACTGTGCTGCAAACATCTGCAAATGAAGTGTCCTTAATTTCTTTAATGAGGCAAGGGTTAGCTGTGTGGCCATCTCCAAACAGAGCACTGCAAGCCAGTGGAAGTTGTTCTTGAGTCTCTGGTGGAGCAGGTTGGCTGTATCACTCCTGGAAAGCAGCAGCCAGAGAACTGACAGTGGGATCATCCTTCTAAAATAGGAACACAGGATCTGCATCACCACCACGCTCCCTGGCAGTTTGGTTTGGAGAGGGTTTGTCAGCCAAAGCCCTGCATGGCACAGTGGCAGAGATGAATTTAGCATCACATACACACATCTGGCAAACCTCTGCAGCCTGGGAGCCTCCCAGAGCCTGGAGAGGCTGATCAGGAGCTGCCCTGAAGTCACTGAGCTCTGGCTCTGGGAGCACCTGGGCTGCTGTCACATTCCTCTGGGAAGGCACAGGGCTGATCCTGCTCAGAGCATTGTGGTCAGCATTCCCAGGACTAAGGCAGTCTCCTGTGGGCTGGATCCAGCCTGTATTTACCTAACTGTGCTCTAAAACACTAAGTCCTGGTTGGTGCCCAGGGCCAGTCACCAAAAAAGAAGAATCTATGGTTTGATCTGTTTTGAAGAAAGGCTTTGCATACAGCAGTTTCTGTGGAATTCCAGAGGAGTTCAGTGTCCAAGGCCTGGTGAAACAAAGCCTTAATTATTTCATTGAATTTAGCTTTGCAAAGAAATGGGGCATCCTGTTAGACTTTGACTTTCCATGGTACAGACATTGTCCTCTTCCTAATAAATTGGGTTTCATTCTTAATTTTTATTCTCTTGTCTCAGGAAAAAAAGTTGTAAATTTCTAAATAAACAGCATAGCTTTTTAGGTTGGAGGCATAACTTGACTAAAATCTGTTTCTTCCTCCTTTTTCACAGGAATTCTCAGAAGTGGAGAAAAGAGATCCTCAGGAGCTAGTTGGTAAGTTCGCTCAAAAGTATTTATTCACAGGTTTTTATTCAAGCTAAGTCACACTTTGTAGAAAGCATCTTCCCTCTGCCCTGGCAATGCTGTAATTTTAATTACTGCCTGAATATTTTCAGTGAACTTTTCTTCTGGGAGAAAGGCTTCATGCCTAAAAATATGAAAATAATTTCATGTTTAAAACATGTCTGCAAAGGGCAGTTGTTGGTGTTTTTCTAGATGAGCTTGAAACAATAGTGCAGCTTTGTCTAGACAGAGCCAGTGGAACCAGGAGTGATGACTTTATTCTGTGGCTTCCAAAACTCACCAAAAGTATCCCCATTTAAATGTGAGCCACTTACACATTTACAGCTGCCGTGCTGACATAGTACTCTGTGTTTTCTGATAGTTACTAAAACTTGATTTTTGTGACATTTCATTTATTCATTGCACCATTATTAGATTTGGAAAGTCCAGGGTTGTCAGCTTGAAATACAATCATCTGCTGATCTCTTTGGAGCTGCACAGAAACTGCATTTTATATTGCATTTCTGACTGTCTTGAACTGGTCCTCTGTTCCTGAGGTTACTCCTCAGGTAGTTGTGTGGTATCATATAATAATATAATTAAAAACTAATGAGTTTGGAAGTTGCTTTATCTCTCAAATCAGTTTGATATTTCAGCCATACAATATGGTAAGTGTAAATTAAGCTGGTAAATACTCAGGTGCTCAGCTGTGACTCCTACAGCAGCCATCCTTCAAGTCTGGGATTTTTAAGTCCTTTTTAGTTGGCCTGCCCAGACTTTGCAACTGCTCTGTTGGATTTTCTGCCTTTAAAGGGCAAAACTGCTTCAACCAATCTCATCATCAAGTGCAACAGAAATCTTCCTCCAGTCTACTCATCCACCTCAAAATGCACCCTGGAAACACATGGATGAGACAGCAGCATTTGGGGTAAAAAGTACAGCAAAATCTCTGGAAGCCAACTGCTTTTTCATCTGTATTTTACATATGGGTGAAGCTGTGCAATTGTGAAGCAATGTAGTGGGAAGTCCTTTCTTAATGAAGGTGTAAGGTCAAGTTACAATTCTGTTAGTCCCCTTTTCCCACAGTGACTGCCCAGACTGGATTTCTTTGTCTCACCATGGCCCAGATTTGCACATGGGTTTAAAAGCAACACAGGGAGCACTCGATAGTGTCACAACTCATGGGTGAACAGTGTTGGAGAGTCTGAGACGTGAACTGAGGTCTCTGCAATCTTATCTTTAATATCCTTTCCCAACAGCAGTGTGCAGGCTGGCTTTGTGCAGAACCAGGTTATTAGAGGTCAGCATACTTGCCATGCTGGATTCTGTAGGTCTGTTCCATTAGACCATATCTTATCTAGTTGAAAAGGAACTGTTGCAAGAGACTTACGGTTGGAGTAATGTAAGAACCACTCCCTCTTTGGAAACTTGGGCTTTCACAGTTAAAGTTATTTAACAGAAAAAGATGTAAGATTTTCTGACACAAAGCGAGTAACTGCTCCAATCTGGACACCTCAAGTTTTGTCTATCAGTGTGTGGAAATCAAGGTCCTCCTTGGATGGTTTTCCACAACTGCTTTTTGCATTAAAAGTGTACAGGCCTGCCCTTCTCAGAAGATAACCCTACATTTTTCAGCATCACCTTTATTAAAGTCTGTGATTCTGCAGTTGCTTAAGTATTAAATGTGGGCTCCTGCCAGAGCACTGTTTGTGTTTTACCTCCCCGGATGCACAATAACGTTGGAGCAGCTCTGGGAGTGGGAGCCAGCTGGGATCCATCTTCACTGCTCTTTTTTTGTTGTTTCTTTTTTTTTTTTTTTTTTTTTTTTCCCTGTGGGGCTTCCAGCTGGATCCATTCCCTGATGTGCTTAGTGCATGCTAGGTGAGCACTGGAGCTGGCACAGAGAAAACAGTAGGGATGAGCTGCTGGGAAGATTTCAGCCCCGTGGTTAAGAAGGAAATATGTGTGAAACTTATTTTCATAGATTTCTACATCAGCATTGTCCTTTTGGGCTTTTTGTAGCACTCTGAAGAGTTCATGGTGCTGCCACGACATTGCATTCGCTGTTTCCTGCAGCCTTGCAACATAATACTTTAAGGATGTAGGAGTTTTTTGCCCTGAAGTTCTTTGCAGCATGGTTGTTTGCCTTTTGGATCATAAGAAATGTTCTCTCCAGCCCTTGGGATAGCTAAGCACAAAGTCAGTGTTCATAAGAGCAGAAAGTATGGCTGAGTTGCAGGTCTCCCTCTGCATTTCTCAGCCCACGGAGCAGAAAGGGACCTGGTGTCCTTCCATGGATGGGTGACTCACTGGCATGTTGTTGTCTCCAGTTCTTCCCTCTGATTTGGCTGTTCTGGTGCCAGGAAATGAGAACCCCCCCCACACACACCCTGGTTTATGCCAAGCAGCCTTGACTATAGTGCCAGGAAATGCAGTTCTAGAGACCAGGCACCACCGGTTTGCCTGTCTCCAGGGGAAGCCCTTGTCGCTCTGATCACCCTTTCCTTGTTTTTTTGTATAGTGTGACCTTTAGAAACAAACTGGCACCTGAACTGCCTCTAATCCCTTGTGGCTGCTTCAAACACAGCATATAAGTGGCCCCTGAAAGGGACAGGAGTTCTTCATCCCACCTGGGAGCAGCATTAATCCAAGAGCCATGATCCACACTGTGTCTAACCTGTACAGCCAGCTCCTGTGCTCTCTGTTCTTTTGGTCTCCTCTGCACTAGGAAAATATTCCTACCCGTCTGTAGGAAACAAAATTCCTGTGTGCTCTCTGACAATGTCTCCAGCACAGCCTTTGGACTGAGAGCAGTCGTTTCCTTCTGGAAGTGGAGGTGCAGTTTGCACTGTGCTACTTTCTCTCCTGCTTTGCAGATTGTCTCCTGCTATTGGGTGTAGGTCACATAATCCATCTATCTCAAACTGAAGCACATTAAATGTAGCATTTCCATTTAGTTTTCTGCCTCACCAAGGTCTGGTGAGCAAATATCCTTCACTGACTGCTGAGGTTCTGAGTCTTTGCAAGATAGTATTTGCCTGTGCTTTGGCTTGCTGTGCATGGCCTGGGTGCAGAGGAGTGGCTCTCCTTTACCACAGTGCATATGCTGACTGCACAAAAAGCTACAAACACCTATTGCTTGTGCTGATGAAAGTTTTAATTTTTAGGTCAGCTTATGGAAGGAGAATGCATGGACTAAGTACCAGCAGCAGTGTCCTTTAGCAGCAGGAAGCTTCCAGGGGCAGTGGCCCCTGCTTTCTTGAACCCCCATCTGACTCATGGGATCTGCTTAACAGCCTTACTTCTTTGTCAGAACTGAGAATCTGATTGGGGGAGATATTTACTTACTGTGAGCCAGAATCTGGGTGTGCCTGGAGTGATTAATTGTGCCAACAGCCACTTCCTGAGGTCCACTTGGAGATCCTCTAGGCTGTGAGCCTGCAAATCACAGGGCAAATTAGGGGCTGAAGCCAGTGTCACTACCTGTGACTCATGTCAAAGTAAAACTTTGGTCTTGACAGGAATAACAGGATGCACAGAGCAGTTGGATGTATCCTGTGAGGACACACCTTGTTGTGAGCTGTTCATCTGCAGTTATTGCTGTAGAGATGGTGGAAAGCTGCCCTTGGGACCTGGAAAACACAAAATGTTTTATACAGGAGTGTGTGGCCATACATGCAAATGCCAGGATTATAATCCCAGCTGCCCTTTCCTCTAGGGAAAGAGCTGGTGGGAAGATGCTGTGGAATCAGCCTTTGGTCTGTTTGGGGAGCAAGTTTGAGGACTGCTGGAGGGCATGGATAATTTGTATTTCCTTACTGTAAATAAGCCCAAAGGGGTTAAACTCACCCTTAAACTCACCCTTTTCTTCCTAATGATGTGGCATCTCAGTCTGGCTGCAAAGTGATGAAATAACTGAGTAATGCTGCAAGTTTGTGCTCAGTTTGTGAGGTGCATGTCCTGCCTTGCTGCTGGCAGTGTTCAGCTGCCTCCAGCTCTGGTGGGATTGCAGCAGGCAAAGATTCCTTAGTTCCAGTTCCTTGTAAATCATTAAAAAATACTTTCCCCCCATAATGTTGATAAAGGATTGTTTTCACAAGGCTCAAACAAAAGAGGAAATGACCACCAAACCTGAAAAGTCATGCATCAAAATATATTGTCTCATTGGTAGCTCTTGTTCTGCTTCTAAAATGATTTCTTTTTCAAGGGAGCTTTGAATGGATTGTGGCTCATCTGCAAAGACAAGGGAGCCTGTGAGATGTCTAATGTGGAGCTAGGCTTGATTTTTTTTTTAATTTTTTTTTCAGGTGCTTTCTTTGCCTTGTGAAGTCTGGATTTTTTTTTTTTAATGTTTCTGCTGTTAACCTGTTAAGCCATTAATCAGCTTTTACCTTTCCCAGCAAGCCTTGTGTGCTGTGTATTATGCACACTTCTGTGTCTTTGCCAATGTCTTTTGGGTTTCCTGAAGCTCTCATTAACCCAGAGGCCTCCCCATCCCACCAGCAGCTGTAACCTGTAACAAATGTGTGCCTTGTTGTCAGGGAGCTCCCTTTGCCTGCCTTTCTTTGGGAACTCTGGCAAGCTTTCCTCCTTCCATAAAGGCTCCCACTTGGTAAATGCCAAAGGACACTTTTTGTTCATTACTGGCAGCTGCTGAAGAATTTAACCCTCAGCAACATCTTGATGAAATAGAATGAGGGGTCGCCTGCCAGCTTTTCCTCTCCAAAGGATATTGTCCTTAGTGCTTCACATTTTTACAAAGGACGTGGAAACTGTAGCAGCACCGATCATGTGTGGTGTTGTTCATCTGTAGTCTGAGCTCTCCAGAGTTCCAACAGCCCTGTCTGGCTTTTGGGCCCTTCTGGCCTTTATTGAGAGGAGCTGAACTCTGGGTGCTGGAGTTGCAGCTCAGGCAGCTTTACTGAGGAGCTGCACATATGGAAGACTTGGTCAGTGTGACTTCTGTGCTGCTCTCAGATCTCTTATCCACTACACAGCAACTCTGGGATGTGTTCTCTGGACAAATTATGCTTGAAAACAATCCCAGCTGCTTAAATGGGGCACAAATCTCTGCTCCAAGGCTTGGCCAGAGAACTGCCTGGGTTTCCTATAACAGTGGGAAAGTAGCAAGCAATGGGGGGAAATGTGGCTGTTCCTTCTGCTGATAACTCTGTAAACTAATCTTTATAGGGTAATCAGGTACTGTAGTAGTATATCCCAGTACAAACAGCTGTGGAAATTTGGCAATCTGGAATGGGCTGTTCCCAGTCCTGCAGGACGAGTTGTTCTTTCTAGCAATAGTCTGTCTCTGTAAGCAAAGATCAAAGTGCCTGCTAAGGAAGTGTTAACTTAAGGATGAAATGTAATTTCTTGTGGTTAACTCCTGACAGCCTTGGGGAGCATTGCTCCCTCCTTGAACCATTTTGGTTCATCCAGGTATGTCCTGAACTGAATAGTCACCAAGTGATTATCTCCCCTAAAATGGCAAAGAGCCAGACTGCATAAAATTGATCCTGTGCTCCTCCACGTGCATGGTCCAGTTCTCTCTCCAAGAGTGTAGGTATCAATAAAACAAGCACCACATCCCTCTTCTAATGACCCAGCCTTTAGGTTCTTTAGTTGCTTCTTGGGCAGCACCTTGAAAACACCACAAGTACCAGCTGTCATCACTCTCATCACCTTTGCCCTGGCTTCCCAATGAGGGAGTAGTGCTGACAAAGACATAAAACAATTTAATGACTTGTATGGCTGAAATTCCTGTCAGTAGTGCCAGAACTCATCCCAGTTTGCTCTCTCCAGCTTCTTTTTCAGAGAGAGTGCGGAACATGTCTCCAGATGAGATCAAAATCCCTCCTGAGCCTCCTGGCAGATGTTCTAACCAATTGCAGGTTGGTATAAGTGCACTTCATTTTTTTTTTTTAAAGAATTGTAGTTCAGGGCATATTTGGGAACCCTGCTCAGTAGTTTTTGCATAAGGCAAAGCTCCAGCATTAGAGCTGGGTTTTACCACACTGAGTTTATGAATGCACCATGTTAATGGTTTGTGCTTTACAGCGGTTCTACTTTAGGAATCTCAAAGTAGATTGAAGCTGCTTTTCAGCCTCTGTGTGTTACATATGCTTTAAAACAGCTCTTGATCCCAGCAGTGACACAGAAGCAATGTTTACTGTCAGGGCTGCTTTCCTCTTACCTCAGCAAATTCAGCTCCCTAGCAAAGAACAAATTGTTTTTCTATACAGGCCTGAAATCCCCTGAACTGGAATAGTCAAGGCAGCAATGCCTGGATTCCTTTTCCACCTACATGTCTCTGGATGGTAAACATTTAGAGGGAAGGCTGGTAGCTTAGGAGCAACAAAAGAACACAAACACATGTTTTCTCTGGTGCACATCCAAATAACAGCAGTGACCAAGTTTGCAGTAACCTTCTGTGTTCTCCTCTTGGAGTGCAAATGAAAGAGCAGGGACTGCTGTCTCCTAACACAGGCTTGAGTTTTAACTCTGGCTTTCTGCCCAGCAGAAATACAAGTAAAGAATCACTCTTGGACTGCTCTGTAAAGTAGCCCCTAACATGCAGTGGTGATTCAGAGTGACTCACCTTCCAGATGATGCTTTCTTCTCCACACACTGTACCTGGGCACACCCAAACCTCCTCTAGTGCTGTAGGAGGATTTTACTGTTCTGACATCAACGAACTGGAGTGTGTTAGATCTGAGGAATGCACAGAGCTTGACAGGGTAGACAGAATAAAGCAGAAATTTTCCCCTTTGACAGAAGTTTAGTGTGTTACATCAAAGGGGAGCTTGTCCTCTGTTGGCAGGTCAAACCACATCTTAGAGCACTTTGAGCAAGAGGATGGGATTGTTCCTTAGAAATGCAAAATGTTCTGGGCTTTTCACTTGGTGGTTTGCTCTTTTGTCAATTTTTTCCTCTGATAAACTGTATTTTAAACTCTACCAAAGAGAGAATTTCTTATTATAAAGTTGACTGAGTAGTTGCCCATCTGTGGACTTGGGGAACCTCGTTGCTACTCCACGGGGAGAGGATAAAAGGGAACACCTATTCAATCATTTCCACTCCCCAGATTCACCTTTTTGCAGTTTGTTCCTTCAATCCTCACAGTGTGTTGCTGGACGTGGAGATGGTGTCATTTCCTCCTGCTGATTTTGTGACAACTCGATGAAAATTTATCTTATAAAAGTTTTTTTAAGGTTGTTGAGTTTCATATCAGCTCTTAACAATCCTCCTTTATTCAGGCTGCAGCAAGCCCTCAGACAATAGTCAGCTCTGTGTTTGACTGTCCAGGGAGGGAGACATGAAGTGACTTATCCAGAAGCAACAAAGGAAAATTGACTCAGCTTCTCCCATCCTGAAAGACTGAAGGCCCAGCTTTGGTCTTGTTTTATGTGCCTCTTGTACATGAGAAATTTCTGTCATAAAGAAAACATGATGGAAATTACTGAGGATATTTTAGCAGTACCACTTAACTCTCTGATCTGTCTGAAAGCTCCTGCCTCTGCTGTCCCTTCACCATCACCAGAGCAGGAATACTTTTATGTACTTGAATCCACTTACTGAGGAAGGAAAAAAAAATCATGTTTGGTTTGAAATCTTTTAGCCTTTTTGGAGAGTAGACTGCTTGACCTGGGTCAGTTAGGTTGCCTTTGGCACAGGCTTGTGCCTTGTGGGTGATGTGCAAAGAGAAGCTGATTCCATCTGACTGGCACCAAAGCAGGGATTTATAAGCACATTGTTCCTAGGAGCATTTGGCTGCAGTGGGCACCCCCAGCAATACCTGATGATCACACTGGCTTTAGTTCTCCAGCAGAACTTGGCTCTGGCTCTGCCTGGGTAACAGATGAGCAGGAACTTTGCCCTGTGGGCAGTGTAGCCCAGCTGCTGTTTCTCAGGTGCTCACCTGAGGATGCAGGTGGGTGTTGGTGGTTGCTGTGAGTTGTGGGAGAATCTCTGCATGTCAGAATTGGCTTCTCTGTGTCGTGGCTCTAAAGGGAAACAACAGACTGGGAAGGAGGAGTCTGTGCCTTGTATGCAGATCTTTAATCACTAAAGCTTTCAGTAAGTGCAAAGAGAATTCCTTTACCAATCAGACAGTTCATGAAGGTACTTCAGACATTCAAGGAAGAAGTATCTCTTAAGCAGCCTGGCCCTGGTGGAAAGGTGAAATCCCAGCTCTGTTCAAGGAGGCCACTGGTTCAGTTGGCTTCTTTCCACATGTACAGTAGTCAGCTGGTGTGCTGCTCCTTTTCATCCTGGCTCACCCTATAATCTTTCTCCTTTAGGATAAAATTCAAAAGCTGTATGAGAGGAAAGTGAAAGAGGGCATGGATATGAACTACATCATCCAGAGGAAAAAGGAATTCCGCAATCCCAGGTGAGCCACCATCTTTTTGTGTGACCACAGCACCACAGCGCGAATTCGAAAAATTTTCTTCTTTGTTGGAGTTGTCACAGAAGGATCCTGAACAGGAAGGACTACTGCTTACAAATTATCTTTCTCAATTTTGTGACTGAAACAGTAAAATTCTTCTTTGTGTCTGGTCAAGCAGCAGCTGGAGTTGCAGTAGCCTTCTGTTACTGGTGCGTTGGTTAGATTTTAAATGCGAAGGCTGGGGATGAAGTACTTCAGAAGATGTGACTGTTCTGGGAGCTGGGAGATGTTTTGGGGAATAGGAAATACTGTAGATAATGGGATGCCACATCCATCATAGCAGGTGTAGCTTCCCAGGTTCTCATTTCACTTTGTAGTGTGAAGAGGTGACAACTTCTCTTTGTTGACACATCTGAAACACTTCTGTTCCCTTCTACCTCCTTGGTTCTGTTCTGACCTCTTGCTTTTCCTTTGCAGCATCTATGAAAAGCTGATCCAGTTTTGTTCCATTGATGAACTTGGTACAAATTATCCAAAGGTGAGGGGCAGTGCTTTTGACTGGAAAAGGAGTGGGTAAAGGTAACATAGAGATGTAAAGGTCAGGCTTTCTTGGGCCTGCTTGCTTAGAGAGTCCTGTAAGACAACCTCAGTCTGAGCCTCTGCAGTGAAGTGAACATTTTTGTGTAGCACTGAGCCTCAGTGCCTCAACCTTTGCTACAATGATTCTGTACAAAAACTGCTCAAGTGTGGAGGTCTGAATGGAAGTCCTTGAGGGGGCAAAGAAGCTGAGGAACAGAAAAATGCATGACTTACCCCAGCATCCTTTTTTTGCTTTAAAGCTGTTTCTTCATTCACAACAGAACAGGATCCCATAAAAGAAAGTCTGATGGGATCTTTGTGTCGCTGAGATACAGGAAGAAATCAGTGATGATTCTCATTGTCACCTCTGATTATCATCAGAGAACAGAAATACGTAAAACATTTTTGCACTGGGTTTTGTGTTTCTGTGGGAATAGCCCTAATCTGATTTCTTTCTTTTTCAGGACATGTTTGATCCTCATGGCTGGTCAGAGGATTCATATTACGAGGCCCTAGGTAATTCCAGGAAGTCTCTTTTTTTGTCCTAGCTTAAGTCTTTGTGTTTGGTACTTAATTAACTGCACTGGAGTCTTCACTGTATGTATAAATGAGAAGTCATCACATGCTGCTCTTTAATGACTCCATTCTGGTTGGATGTGCCTGAATGTTATTGATGCTTCATCAGTTTGGAAAGGCTTTTAATTTAAATTGGTTCTGCAATGTTTTCATCTCTCAAATCATTAAATTAGTGCTGCAATGCTTTGATTAAAAAGCAGCAGTTGCTTTCATGGCAGTTTAATTTTTCTATCTAGAATTCGAATTATTTTTTTTTTAATCATGGGAAGTGTGTGAATGAAAACTGTTGAATTTTACTGTTCTTAGTGCTTCACATTTTCTGCTCTTTCTCAGCTAAAGCCCAGAAGATTGAGATGGACAAACTGGAAAAGGCCAAGAAGGAACGCACAAAGGTACCTACTCAAAACCTAAATGCAGGTGCAGGGCTTTTGTTTCTTTCCCTGATGGATTTCATTCTATTGCTTTGCTATTTCTGTGCTAAAACTGCTTGTTTTATCCCAGATCTCTCCTTTCTTCTTGCATGTCTTTTCCCAAACTTCATAGATCAAGTTATTTGCCCTCCTTATAGGTCCATTTATAGGTTGTTTATTCCACTGGATTTCCTGCTGTTTCGTCAGTATTTTTAAACCAGAGTTCTAAAAATGGCATTCAGTAAGTCAGATACAGGCAAGATAATGAATAAAGAACAGCTTTTTCCTTAATTTATGACATTTTGCCTGATGCCTAGCCTAGTTAAAGCTTAATTTCCTCACCATGTCTCAGTGTAAGACAATACCTGCTTTCTGTTCTCCGTGAATTAACTTGTTGCATCCAGTTTCCAGAAAAGCTGGGCCTATTTTAACTTTGTGCATTTTGTGACAAGCCCAGTTATTCTTAGATATCCCCAAAAAGAACACAGACTTTGGAAGAGATTTTATTCCTGTCCTGTGTTTCCTCTAAGCCAGTAGCTGGCATTAGAACATGTCTAATATTAGAGATTTGCCACCTAAACTGCAGAAGGCTCCCTCCATCTCCAGTACGTGGAGGGTTTTTTGTGCAGTGCATGCTGTGTCTTGCTGCTTGTTTTGGTTTTTTGCACAGTAACCCAGGCATCTGATCATGCCCTTGCCCAGATCTGCAGTTCTGAGGCTGCAGTGCTGTTGGAGCTCTTGTTGCCGGGTTTCCTGCTGTGGTGCAGTCGCAATAAATTGCACAAGCAGGGACTTGCCTTGCATGTTCCTTAAAGAAAATGAATGTGAGCTTCTAACTGTATAAATACAGTGTTAAATGACCAGGATCTGTCTTGTCTGAGCTGTATCAAATCTTGTGCTTGCACCAGTTGACAAACACATTTGTATTGTATCAGACTTAGGAGCTGAGTTGCTGCTTAATTAATCCTTAATTCTCATGGCCTGAGGTGTCTTCCTTCCTGCATGATGGGCATCTCAGAGGCCAGTCCAATGTCTTACATCACAGTAAAGCTGTTTTTAAAAAACACAGAGAGGTGCTGTGGGTTAAAAAAAGGCTGTGTATCTTAACACTTCATTTTTTTAATCTTCTTCTCTTTCTCCCGTGTGTCTCTCCCTTCCCAGATTGAATTTGTGACTGGCACTAAAAAGGGTACAACAACAAGTGCTGCTTCCACAACCACCACAACATCCAGCACCACTGTGGGAGGTAAAGAATAGCTGTGAATTTAACCCTTAAGCTGTAGTAATGCTGGGATTAGTGCTTCCTGAAGCCTGAAGGCTCCTTAATGATGCTGTAGATAATGCCAGGGAGTGTTTCTTCTGAGGGGTGTTGGATTAGCTTTCCTCTAGTCCCTGTATTCCATGGCTGTCCTTCTGGAATGACACTGGAGCCAGGTGGGATAGTGAAGAGACTTATTAGTGGGTCAAGAAGCCTGCTGTTGTCTGTGGTTGTAGAATATTCCTGGGACTGATAGATTTTGAGATTTGGAAATGCTGGAAATCATTCTCCTGCCTTGGAAACTGAGGGCATAGGAGAAAAACCACTGGAGGCTGATGAGTGTGTCTGGTACCTTTAACTGAGCAAGTGGGATACATGTGCTTTGTTGAAATTAAATCTCCTTTGGGGCAGGGAGTGATCCTTTTGCTGGAGTTCAGGTCTAGAGTTCTACTCTGACTCCTGGTACCCCAAGAGAAAAGTTGGCTTTCCCCTCCCTAATTACTGCCAGTGTATCCTGAAATTGATGTAAGGGGAAGCTGTCTAGTCAAGCAGTGGGATATTAAGAGTTGACAAGACAGGGTGTTAAGAAGGGATTGGTGACCTCTAATTTGATGCTAATCCTTGTGTTCTTGGTTTAATCAAATTCACAGATGCCCAGAAGAGGAAGAGCAAGTGGGACTCTGCCATCCCCGTAACAACGATAGCTCAGCCCACCATCCTCACCACCACTGCAACACTGCCAGGTGTTGTCACAGTGACAACCAGTGCCAGTGGCTCCAAAACCACGGTGATCTCAGCTGTGGGCACCATTGTAAAAAAGGCCAAGCAGTGACTGCTGTGCTGGGCCTGGAGTCTTGGACTTGTTTGTCACTGAAGCCATTGTGCTTGGAAGGGAGGGGTGGAATTCTCCTTTGGTAAACGATGACAAGATTCTTTGAAGCAGCCCACAGTTCCCCTTTGGAAGGATGGGGGCAGGAGCAGGATGCCAGCTGTGTGGCCACAGGAATGGACCTCTGCCCACTATGCCTCTGCCTTTGCTTGCTGGGGGAAGAACCTGGCTGCCTGTGTTGTGCTGGAAGAAGGTGGCATCTGGAGTCAGCTTGTAAAAGTTTGCTTATTATTTACTGCATTGAGGTCTTACCTACTTGCAAGTTTGATTTAGGGGGAAAAAAGAAAATAAATTAAAAGGGCAAGCAGTGAAAGACTGTCAGTGTTACCCTGTGTATTCCAGGTGGTGCTCCAGGGCTGCCTGCAGCCTGTGTAGGTGCCTCCTTCCAGAGTCAGCTCAGCTCTGAGGGAGTTGAAGCAGAGACAACCACTCAGTGTCCATGTCCAGATGTGTAGCAGAGACTTGAAGCAAACTACATCAGTGAGTGTAGGCTCACTCTTTGTTCTAGCACTGACACCTGTGTCCTGTGCTCTCTGTGTAGATCTTAGTGACCACATGTGAAACTCTTGAGGAAACTGTGCTGGAGCATCCTGTTACCATCTCACAGGGATGGAGATTTCTATGCAGAACCCTCAAGCTGTAGAGGTTTGATTTGTGAGCTCACTTGCAAAGACCTGTGCAGAAAACACTTCTATTGCCACAGAATGAGGTTGGACAGAAGATAAGCAGAGGAGAGTGTCTGATCCTATTTGTGATGTTGTCCATCTTTGTTCTAGCTCGTGATGTTCTGTGAATGCACACATGGCAATTACTGCTTGCTCCACTGTTGTGAAAAAGTATTTTCAGTTGAAAATTTTGTTGTATAAAAATTGAAAAGTCTTTTTAAAAAGCCCCTGGTGTCATTGATGTGCCTGCATTTCTTCAGAGTTGAATTTCTACCCAGAGTCTCTTTGTCCTAGTGTATAAGCAGTAATAGGAGACATGGTTGCCAGATCAACAGAAGTGTAAGTTGCTGAGAATTCAGTGGTTTGGAGTTGGTTTTTGTTTTTATTTTTTTTTTCCTTTCAGTTTTTTATGTAGCTTGTGTTACTCCTGATCAAGACTTTGCATTTATGGAGACTTAAGGTAGAAATAACAGGTTAATATCCTGGCTTTAGATAATTTTACAACGTTAAACACTTTTCCTGGTGGTTATTTAAGCTTTTTTTTTTGTTTTTTAAAAAAAGCATCTGCATATCTAGGACCCCTGAGCAGCAGTTTCCAGTCTCCTGCAGTAACAGCTTCTGCAAGAGACCTGCAGGACTGGGCTGTACTCTGGCAGTTCCCTCCTGAGCTCCCAGGAGTCAGTGTTTGCTGTCTGCAGTAGAGAAAGCAGCTTGAAACAGGCGTGATTCACGTTTGGGATTTTTCCCCCAAAAAAGCTGGAGTGAGGATGCCAACCCCTGTGTAACAAACTTGCAGCCAACAACTCGCTGCTCGTTTGCCTTGTGTGTTGTATCAGAGGTAACAGATGGATACTGGGGTTGGAAGCTGCAGTTCTGAGGGAAATGCCTTTTTCCCAGCTCGGAAAATGGGATTGGACAGGTTGGTGACCTGCTCTGTGCTCAGTCAGTGCCCCAGAGAAGGTGGAGGGAACATCAGGCACACAAGTGTGATGTCCTGAGGAAAAAGGATCCTCCCTGGCCTGGGAACCATGGCCTGAAGCCCCCAGACAGGAGTTTGGGCTGGTTTGCTTTGGGGCTCTGGCCCTCAGGTGTGGGCCCTGCTGTGCCTGGGTGCTGAACAGCCCTCAAAGACTGCAGCTGTGCCCCAGTGTGCCCTGAGGCAAACTCACAGCTGACACAGAGAAAAAGTTCCCAATGCTGCTGCAACAGTGACTGCTCAGGCTGCACTTGTGACTCAAAGCTGTAGATAGATACTCCTTCTTACCTCTCCTTCCAAAGTGATGCTAACCATACCAGGAGAGTAAAACCAGTCCCCTTTTCATCATTCCTCAGTCCAAGAATTACAGTGTCTGCTCCTTGAACAGCACAGGGCTTCTCTCTGCCTACCTCCTTCCTAAGCAGGGGTGTCTCATAGCTCAAGGAGCTTTGTCTCAGCTGAAACTCCACGTTCAAGTCTGTGTCTCTGCCTCAGGAGAGCTGCAGTAATGAAGTCATCCTTGGCAGAGTTGGTTCTGCTTTCCTTCTCCCTTCTGAAGTCTTTTCTTCCACCTCCATGCCCCAAGGTGTTGATTTTCTCTCCTGTTTGCTTGTTGTGCTGTAGAGATCTGCCCTCCTTTGATGCTGGTGTGGGATTTGGTGTGTTCAGGACTTGCTTTATTTTCTGCCTCACTGGGCGCTGGGAGCAGGTGGGGAGGGCAGCCCTTGCCAGCCCCACCTCAAACCCTGGAATGGAGCACCTGAAGCTATGTTTTAGTTGGATTGCTGCTGCACTGTCTGGTTTAGGGGAGTTATGCACTGAGATGAACAAAAAAGGAAAGAAAGTGTCTTCCTTGCCAAGCTTTGGGCCATGCCAAGGCTTTGCTGCTGACAGTGAGGGAGGTGATGGCTGCAGCCAACACCTGCACAAGCTCCTTTCCAGCTCTTCTCCATTGCAGGGGAGAAGTTAGCTCCTGTGAAGCCCATCAAACAGGTGGGCTTTGTAATGTGCCCAGAGTCATCAAAGGGTACGAGCTGCTCGTTCCTGGAGTGGTGTGAGCCCAGAGTTGGTACCTGCAGGGAATCACAGGATGGGTGAGGCTGGAAGGGCTGCAGTGGCCCAACCTCCCTGCTCATGCAAGGTTTTTCCTGGAGCACTTGGCACAGGGTTGTGTCCAGACAGTTCTGGAATATCTCCAGAGAGGCAGCGAGAAACACAGATCTCAGCAGGGCTCCCCAAGACTCTCTAATGTCAAGTGTTGAGATAAATAAATTGCTGTGGAGGCACAAGACCCCCTGAAAGGGCAACAAAGTTCCACCAAAGTCTCCTCTTCCCTTCGGGGGGAACGTTCAGCACATTCCTGCGTGGCTTTTACAGAGCAGTTTTCCACCTCTGAGCCTTCCCTTGCTGCTGTTCCTCTGACTGTTTATATTCCACTTCCTTCCTTTTGTTCTAAGCGAGAACCACGGACACCAATGACTTCCAATAGCTGGCCTTTGTTTATTTGAAGTTTGTCTTTGGCTGGGGCCGGGCTCATGCCCTGTGTTGCCAGTAAACAGCAGAGCTCTGGGATTCCACAAGGAAAGGTTTTGCCTTTTTGCATAGAAGACCTCGGTGTGTGCTCAGCCTCTGGCAGCTGGCTGAGGTGCTGATGTACCCTGGAAGGCCCTGCTGTCCCCAGATTGGTGACAGGATTGTCCCAGGCTGAAGTTGTATCCTGGATCCTTTACTGATGTTCTCCTCTGCTGTTGTTTCTGTGTCCCAGTTCCCTCTTGCTGCCAGTCTGTCCCAGAGGCAGACGTTCATCAGGGATGTTCATCAGGGAGATTTTCCTTTAGGAACGTGTTTATGACAAGGAACATCCCCTGGAAAAAAAGGGGGCACATGTAGTTAATGGTGCCTGAGGGAGAAAATATGGCAGGATTTCATCTGGCACTTTTAATTGAACAGGGAATTATATTAAGCATCATTTAGTGCAATAAATTATGTGCATGTTAATGTACATTAATAATGCATTATTACACATTCCTTTTATTTAAGCCACATAGCAGGATATTGTCACTACAGTGTACAGTGCAGTGATGGGATTAAGTGTTTATTTTTCTTTTAGTAATGTGTGTTGTTACAGAATTTAAAAAGGAGATGAATGTGCTCCAGCAGCAGGATTTTGGCTGTAACTGCACATTAAAGACCTAGAAAAAGCCCCAAAGCTGTCTCCAGGCATGCTGTGGTGGCAGGACAGAAAGAAGAAAGGCTCTGTTGCAAGCTGGCGTGGCATTAAAAAAACAAGAAAATAATTAACCCTGAAATCACTTGTAATTATCAGTAATTGGCACTCGGACTGGTAGTCAGCAGAGAGCAATAACTTCATGTGAGCTATAAAACTACATGTTTTCCCTCCTAGGGCAAAAATTTCTAGGCCATGTTGCCACCACAGAAAATCACTGATTTATAAATGTGAGATTGACCAGAAATGTGGCTGTGAGCTGTGGTGGAGCCATCTGCACTGAAATCTGCTGACCTTGCCTCTCAAGTCCCTGTCCTCTGTTCTTAAAAACAGCAAATTTGTGTGAAAAAAGCTTGATCCAGCAGGCAGGGAGAGCAAGGTATGGAACCAAAGCAAGAACTTGAGTTCACCAGGTTTTCTTCCCTGGTTGAAGTAATTTGGAGAAGTTGCCTGAAAGACAACTCATAAAACAACCTTTTTTTTTTTTTTTTAAGACAAGATGAAGTTAAAATCTTTTATATTCTCATGAGTATTTACAGAAAATTCTAATTCCTCTCTGATTTTTCACCCTAAAAATTTGACGTTGAAGTTGCCTTTATATTGGAAAAGTGCCTTTATCAGCTCTGCAAATGTAAAAGCAGCCCAGTTACAGCTCTGGGAAAACTCATATTCCTTGGCCTTGGGATCTCTTAGGTGCTGGAGTTCAAAGAAAGGTGCAGAATTGGTATCTTGAGCTCTTCTGGCTGCACCCAGAGGGAGTAACTGGGCTTCCCTTCACAGCTGGAAATGCTGAAGGGAGCTGCTCCCTCCTTGTTGCTCCAGGCTGTGGGATGAAGGGGAGGCAGAGGGTGTCAGGGAGCCCTGGAGCTGTCAGGGTCTGCAGGTGACACCAGAGATCCTTGACAGGAGGCAACATAAACATTCTCCATCTCAGCTGGAGAAAGGAGAACATCCAGAAAGTCAGGACACTGAGTATTGTGGTGGAAGGTGGGCACTCATGAGCTTTTCTGGCTGGCTCCAGGATTCCTCTTAGGGATCCATCACTAAAATAACTGGAGTTTTTACTACAATGCTTCTTGCAGCCTAAATTGGCTTTTTCAACTGCAGTGGCAGCATTGCTCACCTCAGAGAGGAAAATTGCAGCAGTGGGAGGTGGGGTGGGCTGGTGGGAGCTGGGTGCTGGTGGAGGACAGGGCCAGGTGAGGTGACCAGACACATCTGTGAGCACCAGCACAAGCTCCCCTCCCGTCTTGGGAACTGAAGCCCAGTTTTAATTCATCTGCAGTGTTCAACATCTGCTGCAGCTGTGGCTCCTGAGGCAGAGCAGGACCCTCTGCCTTCAGCCCCTCCATGGGAACTATCTGCTCTTCACCAGCAGCTCAAGCACCAGCACTCACAGCCTGGTCCTGCTCTGCCTTTATTTTGTCTCATGTCCCAGCTCTCACATTGCAGGCGCTGTCTTGATGTGCTTAAAAAAAAAAACCAAAAAACAACAGCAAACTGCCTTCATTTTCAGACCCTTTTTTTAACTCTAGGAAATCACATCTCCAAAAGGACTGGGGTTGCCAAGTTATGTGTGGGGAAACTCAGAAATGCCAGATTTAAACTGCCCAGGCCATCTTCCCCTGCACCCCTGCCTGTTTCCCATTTGCTGCAGTTTTTAATGCCACAAGCACATCTTCCTTTATCCTGGGGCTAAGGCAGTTTGCATATATTAACTTGAGCTTCCTAATTTCTTGTAGTGAAAGGAATCCTGCTCCTCACCCTTCAATCAGTTCTGGAGAGCAGCAGCCTCTGCAATGCCACATTGAGAGCGAGGAGGGCAAAATTGCCCTGCTCATAGTCAGGCAGGAAATGTGCCATTTTCATCTGGCTGTTGCTATTGTTTGTGTGAAAGCTCAGGAGGTGCAGTTTTCCTTGTGGGAATCTATCAGGGAGCTGAAATCCAGCCTTTGCCACTGCATCTGCTCCAGGACGTGCGTGCTCCGCTCTGTGGAAAGTGTGAGTGGTTCTGAGCCTGACCAACCCCAGACTCTAAAGCAAAAGGGTGTTGCGGACAGAAAAACAGCCTCACCTGAACTCTAAGCCCTCCTCTGCTGTTCTTTGGACTGGGGAAGTGATTTTGGATCCAGCTCAGTGGAAGGACAGGAATCAGCTGTGGGATTGCAGCTCGTGTCAGCCTCGGAGCATGGTGGGATGCAGGTGTGGATGGGTCTCATCCACGGTGCTACAAGGGGTTGGCTCTTGAGGCAGATTTACTGCAGGTGAGGAGTGGGCTGCTGTGCCCACGCCCTGGATAAAGCAGGATGCAGATCCATCCTCTCTGCCCGCAAAGCACCGAGGCTGGGCTCGGCATCTGCGAATTTCCCTGATATTTTAGCAAGGAGTACCTGAGCTCTGAGGGTGACACCTCCCAGTCGTGCCAGGGGGCAACTGGGAGGAGAAACCCCTGCCAGGAGAGGTCGGGGAGCTCCCCTTGCTCTGCCCTGAGCAGGCAGGTGAAGCCGAGCAGCCCCTCCAGGCTCCCTGCCCACGGCTGCACCTTCCCAGCGCCCGCTGAGCCCTTTTCCTGTGGGACGGTGCTTGCGCGGAGGGAGGATCCAGAGGGCCGTGCCTGCCCGGCCAGGTGTGCGAGGGAGCAGCGAATGCCAGCCCTGCGTCACGGGCACCCCCTCCTCCCTCCCGGCTGGGATAAAACTTCTCCTCACCTGCGATCCAACCTCATTTATCGCAGCTCCCACCTCTCCTCCCTGCCAGCCCCTCGGCAGGGCGAGGCGGCAGCGCGGGGAGTGAGAACAAAGTGGATTTTTGACCGGAGGGCACGGGGAGCCGCCGGGAGTTATGTGGGATCGCGGGCTGGCTGCACTCCCCGCCGGACCGGGACCTGACGTTTAACCGGAAAGAGAAAAGGGACACAAATTAGAGAGGAGGGAGAAAGGGGGAAAAGAAAAAAAAAGAAAGGAAAGAAAAGCCCAAAGCTGGAAATCGAGTAGCAGCGGCGAAGCAGCGCAATCCCCCTCTGCCTTGGGAAGAATTTCTTGGCTCGGTGTGTGGGTGCCTGTTATTCGGGCTGCGGCAGAGGATTTGGACTCTGAGTCAGACCCAGCGCTAATGAGGTTTGTGGAATTAATTCATCTGTGCCCTGCAGCGTCCAGCTCGCTTGAACTCCGCTGCGCTGATGAAGCGGGCAGTGAATTAATGCGCGGGCAGGTGGGCAGGACACGGGGCGCGGGGCTCAGCCCCTGCCCGCCTGTTCCCTCTGCTTTCCCCTGGTTTTTGGCTGTCGGACACCGCCCGGTGCCTCTGGGCTGGCTGGGAAAGGCGACGCTCGTGACCGGGCAGGGCTTTGGGGGCTGCAGGGGTCCGGGTTTGTGTCCGCGGGTGTTTGGGTGGGGGTCAGGGAGCGGTGCGGGGGTGCCACGGGTGGGATGGCAGAGCAGAGCCCTTTGGGGACAGTTGCTGGGGTTTCAAGGGTTGCCCTGTCCCCCAGCCCAGTTCCAAGAAAGGGGAAAGGCTGTTGTGCCAGGGAAAGCTTTCGCGGGTGGAAATGTGCAAGGTCAGCCGGGCTGTGGGTGCCTCCGACCCGCGGAGCCCACCGGGGACATCTCCAGAACCGGTGGCTGCCCCTGCAAGGGGGAAGGAAGGAAAGGAAAGAAACCTTCCCGGGGGAAAAGGCCAGGAGAGAGTGGGGGGTTCAGGGCGGGCTTTGCTGAACTGCAGGTGCTGGACTATTTGCAAATTGGTGGATCTGAAAGGGAACAGGGAACGGGACAGGAGGGCTGGTACGAGGGGGCTGACAGGCGTGGGTTAGCTGGGGGAAAAGGGAGATGAGGAACACTCACGGAGGGGAAGGAGGCAAAAAGTGTCTTGTGGAGCCAAAGGAGCAGAGGAAGTGGCAGGAGGAGCACATGGAGGGAACGGGAGGGGTCCGGGGCTGTGCTGGCATGCGGGCAGACCCCAGGCAGGCTCCTGCCGTTCCTGCCACTGCTCCTTGGGGTTCCCCCCTGCCCGAGCCCGGGGGCAACAGGAGGAGGTGGTCCAAGGGCCAGCAGCCCTTCTCAGCACGGGGGTTGCTGGCCATAAAGCAGCTCCATGTGGCTGCTGGGCTGGGTCCTGCTGTGTTTGTCCCTGGCTGGAGGGTGCTGGGGGCTGTGTCTGGGGTCTGGAACTCAACCTGGAGCTGAAAACAACAAATGGAGAGACCCACATGGAGTCTCCCAGCTGCAGGAGCACACCTGGGGAAGGAAGGGAAATGGATGGGGAAGGCAAACAAAACAACACCAGCAGGATTTTGTGTGTATGTGATGATTTGATTTGTGGATCTAGTTTTTGGTAGTTTTGGGGAGTCTGGCTTGATAATTTCCAAGTTTTGGAGCATGATCCCAGCAGCTCTGTGCTACCCCATGTGCAGGGGAGAGAACACGAGCTGTGTCCCTGCTCCCCTGGGCTGTGGCTGCACTGCCCGTGCTCAGCACACACGGACACATGGATGGTCCTTGATGCCATGGACCAGGGTCAGTCCCCTGCACAGCCCCCCGTGGCTGCAGCCATAAAAAGAGCAATTCTCACCCAAGACAGGAAAGGCTGTGCTTGGGAACTCATTGCTTGAGCATCTCCCTCACTTTCCCTCTCCCAACCTGCTGGGTGTCCTCATGTGGCAGCTGGGCCCAGGCTCCTGCTGTTGCTTTGTGGCTCATCACAGCCTGCTCCTTGCTCCCTCTCCCCCATCTGCCTTTCCAACCCTGTCCTCTGTCCCATTGCACCAGTGGTTTGTTTGGAGCATTGCCTGGATTTTTGGAGATGAGGTAGCTAGCCCCAGCTTCTCCAGAGCCAGGGGTTCTTGGCATGCTCCTGGAGCAGGTTTATGCCTGCTGAGGGGCAAGGCAAAGACTGGGAGAGCAAGAGGAGACCAGGAGGAAACGCTGGAGCAAGTCTGGGAAATGGTGGGAAGTTTATGTGCAGCCAGGAGCTGCTCTTTCTCCTCGTTCTTGCACAACTGAACAGATTGTTTTGTTGTTGTCGTCACGAAAACCCAACGAAATCCTGCAGCTTTCCTGAAGTGAAAGTGGCATTTTCCCTTCCAGAGGACACTTCTGAAAGTAAGGGGTGGCCGCTCCCATATTTTTGCACAAATATTACAGGCTGCATTGCTCTGTGCCACCAGTGCCCAGAGGGCTGGCCTCTGCCCAGCAGAATCCTTGAAGGTTGGTGGCTCACAGGGCACCAGGACGTTAATATGGAGCAGGATTTTATGGCCTTTTATCTCAGCACTGGAAAAGACACGATGGCGATTTATGTGCCTGGGGCCCAGGGCGTGTCCATCTGTTCCTTAGTGACTTTTTCCTAACTGGTGATTAAAGGAGGAGGCATTAGGTCCTTGAGAGCTGAGTCTGGTCCCAGACTCAATCCTTTCCTTGTGGCCCATGCCATGGTGGGAGATGAGATTTGCAGAGTGCTCAAGTGATGTTTTCAACTGTGTTTTCCTTCCACGGGCTCTGAGGATTTCTTCCCTACCTCCTCACACCTCCATAGCACTGTCCTGGGCTGGGGCAGAGCAAGGGGAAAAGGAATTTTCCTGGCTTCAAAATCCACCTGTGTTGGTAGCCAGGGACCCAATGTTTGCCAGCAGGTGCTGGTGTGAGGACTGTCCCTGAAGGAGGTCACAGGCATGTCCTGGGTGAGGAATGCTGGCCTCAGAGCCAGCAGGGGACAGGGACCACGCAAAGCCAAACCTGCAAACGGTTGTGGCAGCCTGGCCTGACTGTCAGTGTGGCAGAGGGAAGCAGAGGAGTTCCCTTGTTCAGCTGGTTCCTTTAACCATAAGAAAAGCAGCTCATTGGCAAAACAGCACATTGGCTATGGGTCCTGAGGAACAGCAAAGCTTCCCGGGGTTTCCCTGCAGAGATGCTGCCCTGAGGCTCCCGAGTTTCACGTTTGAGCCCCTGGGCATTAAGGGCTGTGTAAATCCCTCTGGGCACAGCTGACAGCATGCAGAGGTACCAATGTCCTGTCAGTTGCTGCCTGTGTGCCCAGTGACCCAGATGGGTCACAGATGTCCTGTGCAGTTGATGCTGCCCTGGCTGAGCCCTGTGTCACAACGTTCAATGTGTTCCACTGGCTGCAGAGCCCAAGTGTGACCTGGTGCTGCTGAGACCAGGCTGGGTTTTTCCAGGGGTTTCCCTGCAGCCCAGGGCAGGCTGTGAGTGGCTGAGTCTGCAGGTGACTGCTCTGTGTGCTGGATGTCCCTCAGGGAACTTGGGCAGCGTTACTGCACACAACAACTTTTCCTGCTTCCTTTCCTTTTTTTAAGTGGTTTTCACATTCTTTTTGTTTTAGAGTCAGGGCTGGCACAGCAAGAAGCTACAAGACAATTCATTCACGTTTTATATTTCACAGTTGCATCTACCAGGAAGGAGATGCTTTAATGATATCTTTACACTGTTGTTTTTTTCCTTGACTGCTCTCACTTGCCCTGCTGGGTGTGAGGATGAGCCTCTGCCACAGCAGCTGCAGAACTTGAGTTCCAGCTTTGTGCCTTTTGTTTACCACATCCAAATGCTGACTTCTGGATGGCACCAAGTTTTCTCAGTCACGTGTGGTGCAGGGAGAATGGTTCACTCTGTTTAGGATTTGACCTCTGTGTCCATCAAGGGGTCCTGCTGTCCTGGACAGGACAAAGGGGAGCTGCCAGGCTCTCAAAACCACAGATTCATTCAACAACTTCAAAACTCCAAGTCTGGCATTTCCCAAGGCCTCACCCTCTCTTTATTGTTGGCTTGGCCATCCTGGAAACTCTTAGTGTGATAGGAAATAGCTGAAGGGAGGGGTCAGTGTTGCCTTTGAGGAGAGATGTGGACAGTCACTTTGTTTTCCTTTTTTTTTTTTCTTTTNCCTGCCAGGAAAAGCAATGTCTTGGTCTGGTCAGTGCTCACATGTGCCTGGGCACCCCAACTCCAGCCACAGGGGTGGCATTGCTGGGAATTTTGAGCCTTTTGCAGATGCCTGAGCAGAGGACAAACCATCCTTGGCTTTGCTTTTGTGCCCTGCCCTGCAGGGCTCTTCCAGCCCGGGATGAGAGGGCTGGGAAGGGGCTCTGGGGGAGCTGCCCTGGTCATATCCAGGTCCACTTCCATCTCTTGGCTCTCTGCAGTGTACCAATGCCTTTATTTCAGGAGGAAGAGGATGAGTGTGCCGCCACGGGCGTGTGCCAGGCTGCTCCTGCTGTCCCTGCTCTGCGCCACCGGCGTCTGCCAATGGAGCAAAAGTGAGTGCAGCCGTGGTAGCCCTGTCTGCCACCGCCCCTTGGGGACTGTGTGTACCTGTCCTGGCCTCCAAAAACACCAGTCATCACGTGGAGAACACCTGCTGTCTGCTTTTCCTGCTGTTTTCCATCTCCCCAGCTGTTGAGGACCCTCCCTTGCTACCCCACTGCTGTTTTGCAGCCAGTTTCCACTAACCAGGCAAAACCTCCATTTTTTTCCACGGGATCAGCCTTTCTCGCACCCTCCCAGAGCTCACTTTGTTTTCCCCATCCCTGATGCCCTGATCTTTCCTGGCAGACAACCGCTGTGTGCTGTCCCGGGCAAAGAGCTGCACGGAGTGCATCCGGGTGGACAAGGACTGCTCCTTCTGCACCGACGAGGTGAGACCTTGCAGGGCAGCCTGGGGCTCCACTTCCCACCCTGCTGATGGAGGCATCCCACCACCCCCGCTGGGAGAGGGACACAAGAGCAGGAGCAGCTTCTGAATCCAGCTTCTCTTCTGGATGGGAAAGGCTGCAATGTGGATTTCCTTTAGGTGCAGAAAATGGGGAGGGAGGGGAGTCCAGGGCAGAATTGCAGCAATACAGGGGTTTATCAGAAAACGTCAGTGCACCAGAAACAATGTGTGCAAGGGATGGAGGGAGAGTTTTACCCCACACAACCCAGTAACTCACTGGTGGTCACATTTCAGCTGGTGGTTCTGCCCCCATCTCTCTGCCCCTCTCCTGCTCTCAAAGGCTCGTGATGCTCTAGGCACAGGACCCGTGTGTATTTCCCTCTTTCTCAGTGGATCTGGTGCTTTCTGTGGCTCTGATGTCGCTCTTGCTCCCTGGCAGAGCTTTGAGGAGCCGCGCTGTGACCTGCGGGAGAACCTGCTGCGCTCCGGCTGCGGCGAGGCCAGCATCGTGTACACCTGGGGGGAGATGAGGGCACTGAAGGTGTGTGCTGGGGACACAGCCCGTGCTCAGCCTCTCCTGAGGGGTCCTTCATCCTCCTCTAGGCTCCTCAGCAGGAAAAATACAAAGCCCAGGTTGCTATGTATGCAGGGTCTATTCAAAAGCAAGGCTTTCCTTAGCTGGTGGACCTGTGGGCCGCTGGCCCTGATCCAGGCTGGGGTGACTTTGCTCACATCTGCTTTGTCTGCAAAATCCCTCTGGAGGAGGCACCTGGCTGGACACAAATGGGTGTGGGGGAGGCTGTTGGACAGGACATGAGGGAGGGGAGCGTGCTCATCCCTGCCTTTGCACTTCCCACACATCTCCCTGCTCCTTGCCTCAAGGTTGCGCCCAACGGGAGGGCTCCGGGGCTGTGCTGGCATTTGGGCAGGCTCCAGGCAGGCTCCTGCCATTCCTGCCACTGCGTGGAGGCTTTTGCCTGACATCAAATTTGAACACCTTCATCTCCCCATAATCTCACATGTTACAAGTCCGTCCCCTTCACGCTGCTCTCCTTCCCAGAATTCCAGTATCCACACGTCCCTGCAGAGGGCCCAGGTGTCCCCCCAGGCCATGTACATGCGGCTGCGGGCTGGGGAGGAGATGAGCTTCGAGATGGATATCTTCCAGCCCAAGGAGAGCCCTGTGGACCTCTACATCCTCATGGACTTCTCCTACTCCATGTCTGATGATCTGGATAACCTCAAAAGCATGGGGCATAACCTAGGTGAGGGCAGAGCTGGGAGAAGAGGGGAGCCTGCTCCTGTGCTGAAGAAGGCAGGCAGCTCGTCCCTGCCTGTGGCTGCGAGTCCTCTGCTAGCACCAGAGAGGGGCATGCAGCTGGCAATGGGCTGGGAGGTGTCTGTTTTAATTAGAGTTTCTCATTATCTCTGTGCAGCCCTGTGTGGAGATGTCTCTCTGGTCCTGCAGGGACCCTCACATGCTCTCCCCTTCCAGCCCAGCTGGTCTGTGCAGGACCTTTGGCATCTTGAACCTGCTGGGCACTCTTGCAGGAGCTCCAGCTTTGGGGCTGACAAAGGGGATGTAGGTTTCTGCCCTATAAAAGCCCAAAGATCTTAAAAGATGACAGTTTGGGAATCTTACCTAAGAACCCACCAGCAAAGAAGATGCCTACAAAAGGACTTCTTTCCCTGGAGCAGGGAGCTCACAGGCATCTCTTTCTTTATGTGTCTCCCCCTTCCTTTCCTCTCCTCCCAGCGGACTTCCTGCAAGCCCTGACTTCCAATTACACCATTGGATTCGGCAAGTTTGTGGACAAAGTCTCGTCCCCTCAGACAGATATGAGACCTGAAAAGTGAGTGAGCCTCATGAGTCCCTGAGGTGGGAGTAGAGGGAGCGGAAAGTTCTGCCTTCTGTTCCTCCGTGGCTTTCAGTGTTGGCAGGGCAAGAGCCTCCATCCATCTCTCTGCCTTCACTGCCAGTGTCCTCCCCGGTCTCCTCATCCCTCAGGGCTTGCTCTAGCACTGTGATAATGCCAGCAGTGTCATCCTCTGCTTTCAGACCTTCCCTGCTCTGCCACAACAGACTGCATATCTTGTTTTCTCCTCCATCTCTGCCCTCATCCCTTCTCCCTCTCAGTGCTGGTGGCTGAGCTGCTCAGCTCCACGACTTCCCTTGAGGGACTCTCCTCACATCTCCTCTCCTTGCACCCTGGCACCCCTTGTCTCCTGCCCCACACAAGAGCCCTGGTTCCACCTCCCCTAGGCTGCGTGAGCCCTGGCACAACGCCGACTCGCCGTTCTCCTTCAAGAACGTCATCCGCCTGACCAGCAACATCAACTACTTCAGCCAGGAGCTCAGCAAGGAGCGCATCTCCGGCAACCTGGATGCCCCCGAGGGCGGCTTCGATGCCATCCTGCAGACAGCTGTTTGCAAGGTGAGGGTGGCCAGGGCTGTGTTTTCAATGAGTGGATCTTCCCCATGCCCACTGCTGAGCAGAAGAGCCACACGCTGGGCAGCCAGGGAGCCCTGGTTCACCTACAGTTGGTTCTTGCCCTCCCAGCCACACGCTCCCAGTGCCAAGCTGTTCTGCATTCCCAATTTTCCCTAAGCCTTAGAATGTGTGTCCTGGTTGGAGTTGCTTGCTGGGCAGCCTGCGTGTGCTCTTTGCTCTGTCCCCCTCCACGCCTGCAGTGATCAAACTCTGCTCCCTGGAAAAGAGCCCACTTGGGCTTGGCTGAGGGATGAGCACAGCTCCAGACACGTCCAGGGAAGCGTGGGCTTGCCCCCTGCACACACATGTGCCTGGCACCGAGCTGCTGGGTGGGAGACACCCCGTGCTTTGTGGGTGTGGATGGGTGCTGGGATTCCTTGGGACACGTGGCTGGTTGTGTTTGCTGCCAGGTGCAGGTGGTGCCTCGTCCCTTGGGTATTCCAGCTCCTCTCAGTGCTGGCTTGCCAAGGGCTGCAAGTGCTGTGCAGGAGTGCGGGAGGCACAGATAAAGGTTCCTTCTCCCCCTCCCCGGCTGCAGGATAAGATTGGCTGGAGAAAAGACAGCACTCACCTGCTCGTGTTCTCCACCGAGTCTGCCTTTCACTACGAAGCTGATGGTACCAACGTCCTGGCAGGGATCCTGGCGAGGAACGACGAGCAGTGTCACCTGGACAGCCACGGCACCTACGTGTACGACACCAAGCAGGACTATCCTTCAGTGCCCACCCTCGTGCGCCTCCTGGGCCAGCACAACATCATCCCCATCTTTGCTGTCACCAACCACTCCTACAGCTACTATGAGGTGAGGAGACCCCGGCAGTGATGACTCGTGGGATTACCTTTGCTCCAGGACCTCTGCCTCAGCTCAGCCGTGAGGAGAAAATGTTCTCCCACCGCTTGTCCCCAAGTGCTAAACCAACACCTCCGTACTTGGGAGGGTGCCACACTGTGTTGGGGGCCTGCTCTGGCTTGTGGGAGGTCTCAGGGTGTATTACTGGGTGCGGGAATCTGGGCTCCTACGGATCTCCCTGTGCTGGTTTCTGCTTCTTGTAAAGAAGTGGAGGCACAGAGCTGGAGAGTAATTTAGGTTGGAAGGGACATTTGGAGGTCTCAAAGCAGAGCCCACTCCTGTGATAGAGGAGGGTTCTTAAGGCCTCAGCTCAGGGAGCTCCTGTCTCTCTGCAGAAGCTGCACAAGTATTTCCCCATCTCTGAGATCGGGGTGCTCCAGGAAGACTCTTCCAACATTGTGGAGTTGCTCCGCACAGCCTTTGAGGTAAGGGTGCTCTCTGAAGCTTCGCTCTGGCTCCCAGGGAGGGCAGAGGGTGGGCACCTCTTGGGCAGGAGAGCGGGCAGAAGGCAGGACCTGGCCCCTCTGGAGCAGGCCACGGGGTGCTCGCAGGGCACTGCTGAAAATCAGCGCTGTGTTTATCCTCTGGCACCCAGCGCATCCGCTCCAAGATGGACATCCGGGCTGACTTCACCCCCAAAGCCCTGAAGACAGAGTTCACCTCCCCAGAATTTGAAAAGACAGAATCTGGCTCCTTCCACATCACCCGTGGAAGAGTGGTAAGTCCTCGGATGGCAGCAGAGGGAAAGCACACGTGAGGGGATGAGCTCTCCGTGTCCAGCAGAGCTGGCTCATCCCTGCAGTGTGTCCCTTCCTTCAGAGCAAGTTCCACATGCACGTGAAGGCTCTGGAGTACGTTGGTGGGCAGCACGTCTGCAGCCTCCCCGAGAAGGACCGGCACGGAGTCATCCACGTGAAACCCACGTCCCTGAGCGACAGCCTCACGGTGTCAGCTGCTGTCATCTGCGACGTGTGTCCCTGTGAACAGGTGGGGTGATGCAGAGGGGTGTCCTCCTCCTGCCAGCCCGGGGTGGGAATGTGCTGGCCCATGCATGCGGGTCCTGCTCGACCCCTCAGTGATGCTCAGCCTGGCCAAGATCTCCATCACTGCCTTTTCCCAGCTTGGTGTGATGTCCTGTGGTAGAGCTTGGTCTTCAGGGCCAAACTTTGCCCTTGCATCTGCCCTTCTGATTCTTGAAATGGTCGTGGGGGCAGCTGGGCCCATTCAGCAATGCCTCTTCTCTCTTCGCTTCCAGCAACAAGAGTTGGACTCGCCCAAGTGTAGTTTCCATGGGAACTTTGTCTGCGGACAGTGCATCTGCCACCCGGGCTGGTAAGGGCTGTGTCCAGAGCCACACCCCTGCCAGCGACACGCGTCGGTGCCCTGGGCATCCTGCCAGGACCTGCCGTGCTGCGCTCCGCGCCTGCCTCTCTCAGCACCGTCTCTGTCCCCAGGCGAGGGGACACGTGCGAATGCTCCCCGGCGTCATCGCCCAACAACGAAGCCTGCATCCGCCCCGGGGACGCGGAGCCGTGCTCGGGGCGCGGCGAGTGCCTGTGCGGGAAGTGCCAGTGCTACGCCGAGGACCAGACCCCGCGCTTCGACGGCGCCTTCTGCGAGTTCGACGTCCTGCAGTGCCCGCGCACCTCCGGCTTCCTCTGCAACGGTGAGAGCCCCCCCAGAGCCCCCCAGCTGGGGCATGTGCTGGGCCTGGCGGCACGGACAGGATGTCCTGGACTGGTGGCACCGGCACGGGGAGTTGAGTGACCAGTGATGGGCTGCAGGGACTCTGCGCTTGCAGAGGTGCGGGGAGGATGCTGTGGAGTCTGTTTGCAGCCCCTGTGCACCCCGAAGAAAGCGGTGGAGCCACAGGCAGGGCTGGGGGAATGGCAGAGCCCCGGAGCCCGGGTACAATCCCTGCTCTCACCGCAGATCGTGGCCGCTGCTCCAGGGGCGCCTGCGTGTGCGAGAGCGGCTGGGAGGGCCCGGGCTGTGAATGTCCCACGAGCAACGACGCCTGCATCGACAGCCGGGGGGTAGGTCCTGCCCGCCCTCCCGGGGACTGCTGCTCCATTGTCCCAGTGCTGGAGTCTCTGGGTCGCTGAGGTCCCTCGCTGACTCCCTGTGCCA
The DNA here is from genome assembly GCA_013397155.1 of Irena cyanogastra. Classification (NCBI taxonomy): domain Eukaryota; kingdom Metazoa; phylum Chordata; class Aves; order Passeriformes; family Irenidae; genus Irena; species Irena cyanogastra. The sequence continues at coordinate 702,390 of VWZV01006130.1, forward strand.
CTCTCAGGCTGTCACCTCTTCTCTCCCAGGGCATTTGCAATAACCACGGGAGGTGTGAATGTGGCAGGTGCATCTGTGACATGGCTTCGCTGTACACCAGCTCCACCTGTGAAATCAGCTACTCCCTGGTGAGTCCCTCTGGGTTTAGCACTTATTTCCATGCAGAGCCTCCAGGGAAGAAAGGCAAAGTAGAGATGAAGGCACATCTCAGTCAAGAACAAAATCCTGAGCAAGGGTTTGTCTCACCTGTCCTGTGGCCTGAAAGGGTCTGGCATGGGAGCTGCTTTGTAGCCACAGGCTTTCTTTGCCCTCCTGTTCACCAGCAGCAACTGTTGAGAGTCTGCCCGTGTTTATCTGCACCCTGGTGGTGGGCAGAGGTTTGAGGCTCAGCTTGTGGCTTGTTCTGATTTGTGTCAAGACTGGGAAAAAACTAATTTCATAGAATCACAGACCTGTTTGAATTGGAGGGGACCTTAAAGCTTGTCTCATTCCAACTCTCCTGCCAGGGGCAGGGACGCCTTCCACTAGTTGGAGTTGCTCAGGGCTCCACCCAACCTGGCCTTGAACACATTCAATTTCCCCATTGACAAACATGTGGGGATGGAGAAAGCTGTCTTGATCATGTCTGGAAAGGCTACTGAAACCCTTGGAGAAGATCTAATTGCTGCCCAAATGCAGGCTGTTGGTGTAAGAGATTTTGGAGGCAACTGGGCTTATAAATCCTTAAATAAATTAGCTGCTTGTTCTCTTTTTGACTTGGACCTTGCCCTGACTCTGGGATGAGGAGCTGCCTCTCCAGCTCTGCCTTTCAGAGGCTGTGTCCTCCCCCGCTCCTGGGCGTGTCCCTGACCATCCCACCCCGCCTCTGCCCAGGGCTTCCAGGCCGTGTGTGAGAGCATCCGGGACTGTGTCCGCTGCCAGACCTGGGGGACAGGCAACCTGAAAGGGAACTGCAGCTCCTGCCACCTCCAGATCCAGATGGTGGAGGAGCTGAAGAAAGGTAACACGAGAAGCATGGCTGGGCACAGCTGCGGTGCCTCCTGCGTGCCCTGCTCTGTGTGTGTGTGTGCACGTAGGGCTGCTCCCCAAGGCTTTCCTGGCCCTGGTGACTTCACAACCGTGTCCCCTCTCCCCACAGAGGAGGCTGGTGAGCACTGCTCCTTCCAGGACGAGGAGGATGACTGCACCTACCACTACACCCTGGAGGGAGACCCCAGTGTCCTCCCCAACACCACCGTCCGCGTGCAGAAGAACAAAGGTGAGCAGGGAGCTGGGAGGGAGGAGCAGGGGATGTCCAGCCTGGGATCTGGATCAGAGTGACCAACTCCACGCTGCCTCCAATCCCTGCTTTGTCCCTTTGCTGTGCCCCTGGGCAGGGTCAGCTGCAGGCAGCACCTCCCTGCCCACCTCGCAGGGGTGGGTGACACTGTCTGTCACTTGAACTGTAAGAGGTCAAATGTGACATCCTCAGAGAGACCTTTAGAGATCAGAGCCTTTCCCCTGCTGCCGTGGCAGGGATTACTGCAAGGTGCTGCACAGCCCTTTGGTATGGTGGGTGTGAGCAGAGGTGTGATAGCCCTCCCTGAAAGGCATTTCCATTGAGGCATTGCCAAGGCTAACTGGGCTGCCCCAGCCCTCAGAGCTGTGGCCCAGCCTTTCCCCTGGGTCCCTGCTCCCTCCCTCCCTCCCTGCACACCCCACGTGGGGCTGGTGCCTGGCAGTGACCTTGCTGTCACTTGCAGAGTGCCCACCTGGGAGCTTCCTCTGGCTCATCCCACTGCTCATCTTCCTCATCCTGCTCCTGGGGCTGCTGCTCCTGCTCTGCTGGAAGTTCTGTGCCTGCTGCAAGGTGAGTGTCTTGGCTGGCTTCCCCAGCCCAGGGAAAGAACCAGATATGGCCCAAACCATGACAAATTTCCAGAATTCACCCAGCCTCCAGCATGGCCAGATTTGCAGGGGAGATGTCCCTGTGGTATCCAACCCCCTGCTGTTGCCAACATGAGCTGCTGGTGAAATTTTAGCCAGATTTCACCCATCTAGCTAAAATCAGCTTGAGAGCCCCTTCCACCCACTGCCCACACCTCTGCTGGTGTGGATCCTCCCTGAAGGAGGCTTGGAGAGGTTTTGTCCTTGGCCACAATGTGATTGATTGTGTCTCTGGCCATTTGTTTTCTAGGCTTGCCTGGCCCTGCTCCCCTGCTGCGCACGAGGTACCAGCCCTTGGTCCTGGGGGGAAGGCTCTGTTGGGGTGCACTGCCCTCCTGGGTCTGGGGGTGTGCTGGGGGCAGAATCCCTTGAGATTGAGAGGTGAGAGGTGGATCAGGGAGAGGCTTCTAGCAGAGAGCCTGAGCCAAGGAGTCCTGGAGCTGCTGGCCCACTCTTCTTCCCTGGCCCACACCCTGGTGTGAGAAATGGATTTGTAAAGAATTTTCAAAATATATCTGTATATTGTATATCTGTATGCAAATACTGAGATTAGGTGTGTTGAGTTAAGAAGGCTATGGAATAGAGATGACATTGTTGAGAGATAGATTGAACTAGAAATAAGTTTCAATAAGTTTCAACATGCAGCTTTATAAAAAGACTAAATATTTTAGAAAATTAGGACTGTGGAAGATATGTTGTAGCAAGATTGCATAGGGGGTAAAAATATAAGTGATTGGTGTTAGAAGTAACAGCATTGTGTAGTAGGCTGAAAAACTTACAGTATTTTAACTAAGAAATAAGTTAGCTTCTGATAGAATGGTGTGGAGTTTTACATCTCTTATGTCTCACCCTTCCTTGAGACTGATAATAGGATAAAATCTTTTCAAACACCTCTCAGTTACCCCATCTCTGTAAAAGCTAAAAAAACCAACACCTGGGATGCCCTGCAGGGAATCCCACTGCTGGCTCTCCCTGCCCTTGCAATGCTCAGCTGGTGAGATGCATTCTCCACTCATGAACACCCTTGCTCCCTCCATCCCACTCCCCTCCTGACATCTAAACACCCTTAGCCTGGTGGAAACCCTAACCACCCCCAGAAGAGACTCTCTGGCGCTGGGGAGCCGGTGGCTGGCGTTGTCCCGGTGTGGCCAGGCTCTGACCCGCCCCGGCTCTGCAGGTCGCACCGTTGGCTTCAAGGAGGACCACTACATGCTCCGGCACAGCCTCATGTCCTCCGACCACCTGGACACGCCGCTGGTGCGCAGTGGCTCCCTCAAGGGTCGGGACACGGTCCGCTGGAAGATCCACAACAACGCCCACAAGCAGCAGGGTGTCACCTCTGCCGCTGCCACCAGCCCCAAGGAGCTCAGTGAGTGTCCCCGCGCTCCCAGCCTCTGGCTGCCTTTTTTCTCTGCCCGAGTGGGAGTTCGATTTGGGAATTTCTCTTTGCAGTTCCCTACGGGCTGTCCCTGAGGCTGGCCCGACTTTTCACGCAGAACCTGATGAAAGCGGACACCCGGGAGTTCGAGCAGCTGCGCAAGGAAGTGGAGGAGAACGTAGGAGCCTGGGCACAAGGGGGCTCGGGGTGGCCTTGGGGACAGCCACACACGGGGCTGGGCAGTGCCCCTTCCCTGGGAGCAGTTTCTCTTCTTTTGTGAGAAAGCACAGTTTTTAAGGTCAAAATTATAAGAATTGGCAAAGCATCTGGTTGAGATTCTGGGTTTGCTTTGGGGCATGTGACCTGAAGCTCCTGTTTGGCTTCACTTTGCAGCCCCTTGGTATATCCTGGTGTGGGAGGTGAGGGGAGAGGGCCTGGGGTGGTCACAGGGCTCCTGTGTTTTGTGGCAGCAGCATCTGCTCGCTGAGCACATCCTGTTCAGTGAGGGATAACGCTGTGAAAATCCCTCTTGCTCCTTGCAGCTGAACGACGTTTTCAAGCACGTTCCTGGCTGCCACAAGGTCCAGCAGACCAAGTTCAGGTGAGTCAGTGCGGGAGAGACACCTGCAGGATGAGGGTCCCCCAGGGCGCTGCTGGTGCTGGGGTGTGAAATCTGCCATGCTGGGAGGGAGCGTGGTCTGTGAGACAGGTCTGGTGTGGTGCTTCACTCAGCTGTGGAGGAGATCTCAGCTGAGTTTGGCTTTGGAGCAGCAGAAACAAATCCTGGTCGCATGGTGCTCAATGGGAGAATTCCCACTGGCTTCAAAAGTTTCAGCCTGGTGCAAACTTAGGAGTGCCTGGTGCAGGCTAGGAGGAATTTGGGGATGCCAGTGCTGAGCAGGGAGTGGTATCCTCTCCCCACAGTCTGATCCAGATGTGATCTCCCCTGTGGGCATGTTCCTTGCTGCATTGGGAAACCCAGGGCAGGAGAGAGCAGCTGGGCAGGAGGGAACATGTGCTGGGCTCTGCGGGCTGGGTTGGCACCCGCAGGGCAGTGCTGCAGCTCAGACCTGCACAGGGCTGTGATTCACACAGCACTTTGTCTCTCCAAAGGTGTTAGTCATTCTGATTTGGGTTTGGTTTTTTTTTTTTTTTTCATTCCCCCAGGTTACAGCCTAATTCTGGGAAAAGGTAAGAGGAATTTGCAGCTCTCTGGTGCAGCTTCTCCCTCTTTGTACAGACACGTGTGGGGTGACTGAGTGCCCCACACACTCACAGTCCCCCCCCAGCTGCTGTGTGAGATGAGTTTGCCTGGTCTCAGCTCTCACCTGCCTTTCCCTCCCCCCTTCCAGGCAGGATCACACCATTGTGGACACAGTGCTCACTGCCCCTTACTCAGCCAAGCCAGACATCATCAAAGTGGTGGAAAAACACGTTTCCCATGAGGCTTTCAATGACCTGAAGGTTGCACCGGGTTATTACACTGTGACCTCAGACCAAGGTAGGGAGCAGAGCCTGGAGCTGGCTCCTGGCTAGGTACAGGGGGTTATTTCCCACCTCTCACCCTTGTCTCTTCCCCCAGATGCTCAGGGAATGGTGGAGTTCCAAGAGGCCGTGGAGCTGGTGGACGTCCGTGTCCCGCTCTTTATCAGGGATGATGATGATGATGAGAAGCAGCTGCAGGTGGAGGCCATCGAGGTCCCCCACGGCATCGCCAAGATCGGGCGCAGGGTTGTCAACATCACCATCATCAAAGAACAAGGTGAAGGGCTGTGCCTGTGTGAGCTGTGTTTGAGTGTCCTGTGTCCAGACTGATGGGGTTTGTAAGGCACAGTGTGCATATCTGAGCACCCCTGGGTCGCAGAGCAGACACTCACTTGGTGACTCCTTTCTGAAGTCACCTGAGTCTAAACTGGAGCATCCTTGAATGCATCCAAAGGAAGGTCATCTTCCCTGCTGGCAGAAACATTTGACCATCACAAGTTTAGATGCTGCCAATTCCATGACAGATTAAGGGCTGACCACATTCCTCTGCTGCTCCAGGTCGTTGAGTGCTGGTGTGAAGCAGAACCTCTTTGATGTTAGTGTTCTAATGTCCCCAGCATTTCCCTCTCACCTGGCTGTTATGAGCAGGGGACACAAATGGGAAGTGGGGAAGTCTCCAGCCCATGGAATGATACTTCATGCACAGTTCATACCCGTGGGTGACTGGAACTCCCTTCAGGGAGGACACCTGTTTGGGATGTGATTCCTCATGTATTTGCTCTACACATTCCTTCTCTCGTGCCTTTCCAGCCAGCAGCCTCATCACCTTCCTGCAGCCAGCCTATTCCCACAGCCGCTTTGATAAGCTGGCCAAGATCCCTGTCCTCAGGGAGATCATAGACAACGGGAAATCCCAAGTCACGTACAGGACCCGGGATCTCACCGCCAAGAATGGCAGGGTAAGGCTGGTGCTCCTGGCCTTGGCAGGCAGGAAGGAGTGGGAATGTAGGGCTGGAAAAAGGCCAGCCCTGGGGTGTTGCAGAAGAGGAGTTACCAGCATGTGCTTGGTACAGAGGGCGCCCAAGGCTTGAGGTCAACACAGAGGTAAACTTTCTTCTCCGTCCTTTGCTCCCTCGGGGAGGGAGGACCTGAGAGGATGTCAGTGCCTGAGGCAGAGGGTACCAGCTGCCCCTGGAGCTGTGGGCCCTGGGAGGCAGATGAGGATTGACTGCAGCTGCAGGCTGTAATCATAGAATCATACAACAGTCTGGGTTGGAAAGGACCTTACAGACCATCTCGTTCCAGCCTCGCCCTGAGCACACCTCTTCCTTCTCCTCCAGGACTACATCTTCACGGAGGGTGAACTGGTCTTCCAGCCTGGGGAGACCCGAAAGGAGGTGCAGGTGCCCTTGCTGGAGCTGACAGAGATAGACACCCTCCTCAACAACTGCCAGCTCAAGCAATTTGCTATCGACCTCCTCCACCCCAAGTACGGCGCCAAGATTGGCCGCTACCCCCAGACCACGGTGACCATTGCTGACCCAGGTAGGGGCTGGCAACCGGGCAGCGACAGTGGCTGCGGGGGCTGTGGGGCCTCCTGCCCAACACCAACACACCCCGATGCGTGCGCAGAGTTCCATCCTGGCCCAAAAAGCCGCAGCGAGGTTCCTCCAGCTCCAACTGGTGGATTTGGGTCCCCCTCTAGAGGAAGGAGTGGGAATAGGCAGTGGGTGGGGAAAAGATGGATCGTCTGCCTCGGTAAAGGAAAAATAGAATGGATTCTTAATTCCTTTTCCTTGGGAATTTGAATGAAAAGCCGTAAAAATAAGGGAGAGGTAGGACTTGCCATGAATGGTGCGTGGTGGTTCCTGTGGCTGGACAAGCAAAATTGTCATCAAGTGGGTCAATAATATAAATAATGTATTTATCATAGCATGGCAGGGCAATGCTGAGAGAGGCATGTTTCCTTCTTTTTCATCCAAGGGGGAGGACTGGGACTGATGTAAATTTTCTTGTCTGCAGAGCTGGTGGATGGTGTCCCCTCGATGACTGGCCTGGCCCAGGTCCCCCAGTCTCCCAAAGGCCGCTTGGGTGCACCACTTAATCCCAATGCCCGTGCCCTCAGCTCCAGGGAAATCAGCTTCAACTGGTTTCCTCCACCAGGAAAACCCCTGGGGTACAAGGTAAGGGATGAGTGGGTCCCAGGGAAGAGTGTGGGGGTCCCCTCCTGGAGGTGTTTCACACAGATATTTGTACCGAAGGGGTCCAAGTACACACCCAAAAGAGGGAGCAAGTTCACTCCTTCTGGTCCCCTCCATCCTTGAGAGACCATTCCTGGTGGTTGAGGGATATGCAAGAAAGATTCCTGGTGGGTTCATCTCTGGTTCCATCACTTCTCATGAAGTGCCCAGACTCTCCTGGCGTCCCATTTCAGAGGAATGGCACAACACCATTCCCAGAGCTGATTTAGTAGGAGACAAGGAATTTCTCACCCATCATGTGAGGTTCTGTAGGGATCATGGCTTGCACTTGCTTTGCCAGGTGAAGTACTGGATCCAGGGAGACCCTGAGTCAGAAGCCCATCTCATTGATGTCAAAACCCCATCAGCAGAGCTGACAAACCTCTACCCCTTCTGCGACTATGAGATGCAAGTCTGCGCCTACAACGCCATGGGAGAAGGGACTTACTCAGACATCGTCCCCTGCCGCACGCTGGAGGAGGGTGAGTGACCCCACACCTTCCTGCCCTGCATTTGGGAGCAAGTTTGTACCCAGCACCGGGGTCGGGGCTCCAGCCCTGAGCTTCTGGTGCTCGCGGGGTCAAGCACTGAGTGTCTCCCACTGCGACCCAGCTGTGATCTGGGGAACACTGGGCACCTCCAGGAGGGGACCCACACTCTTCCCTGGGGCCCACTCACCCCTTACCTTGTACCCCAGGGGTTTTCCTGGTGGAGTTCAGTGGTTCCTGACTTGCAGTGATGGGGACCCTTTGCTTTTGCCTTCCCAGTGCCCAGCGAGCCCGGGCGCTTGGCTTTCAACGTGGTGTCTTCCACTGTGACTCAGCTGAGCTGGGCTGAGCCTGCAGAAACCAACGGGGTGATCACAGCCTACGAAGTCAGTTATGGGCTTGTCAACGAGGACAACGGTAAGAGCTCAGTTTCGGATGGGATGGTCCAGCTAGGCTGAGGGGCTGGAGGGCATTTCCTGCAGGCTGGACCAGTCCCAAGCAGCAGCAGCAGAGCTAGAACAGCTCCAGCCATGTTTCTTTTGGGAACTGGGATTTGGACAGGTCACTTCTTGATGGAAAGAGCACAGAAAAATCACTAGTCAGGATTTAACCCTGCAAATGCTAAAAATCTCTGTTCACATTCACTTCCATAGTGTTTTATGTTGTTTTTCATCCCAAAAACTTAGTTCATAGGTTTAGGTAATAAAGGGGTGGGGTGCCAGGAAGGAGTTATTTGTGACACACCAGCAACAGAAGACTTCTCCTGTAGGCTGACTTCAGCATCGAGTTTGGGATTTACCCCGAGATGATGCTGCTTGTTGCGAGCAGCCCGAAGAGCTGCTGCACTTTTTCCCAGAGCCAGGCTGTATCCTGACACCGAAGCACGGGGTGCTGTGGGGTCCTCTGTGCCTGGTGGGTGACAGGCATGCCCGTGCCTTGCAGTACCCATTGGGCCCGTGAAGAAGGTGCTGGTTGAAGACCCCAAGAAGCGCATGGTGCTGATCGAGAACCTGCGGGAGTCGCAGCCCTACCGCTACATGGTGAAGGCCAGGAACGGCGCGGGCTGGGGGCCCGAGAGAGAAGCCACCATCAACCTGGCCACGCAGCCCAAGCGCCCCATGTCCAGTGAGTGCCAGCCTGGGTGGGTGGAAGAGAGACGAGAGCAGTGCTGGGGAGAGCTCCCCACTGCCCCAGCTGCTTCCCCACCTCCTGTTTGCTCTGCTGCTCCAGCCATCCTGGGAATGCTGAGCGCCAGCCTGAGCATTGTGCAGGTTTTTTTGTTGCTTGTGTGGTTTTTTTGCTGCTTGTCTAATGGCACTTTCCACCTCTCCTGCAGTCCCCATCATCCCTGATGTCCCCATCATTGATGCAGAGGGAGGTGAGGACTATGACAGCTACCTGATGTACAGCACAGATGTGCTCCGCTCTCCAACCGGCAGCAAGAGGCCCAGTGTCTCTGATGATTCAGGTTCGTGTCTCTGAGCTTGAAAAGGTCATTTCTAACATCCATTTTCTTTAACAGCAGCTTTCAGCAATGAGCTTCACTGCTCCTTTCCATCTCTCAGGGATGGGGAGATCCAAGTTGTGGAGATGGTGGAAATCAGCCTTTCCAAAGCTCAGTAGCTGCATCTATGGGAACGCTCGGCTGGTCACAGTGTAAATAAGGCCAGTGCCTCCTTGTCATAGCCATGGCACAAAGAGAAATCTCAGTGTGGGGTGGGAGAGGAGCTTTTCATGGCCCTCCCTGCTCATCTTCTCTTTGTGTTGCCATTTGGCTGGACCATGAGACATCAGCAAACAAGCACTGGCAAAGGCACAGACCTCTGAGTCCCTTGGATGCTCATGGTCTAGGCCAAGCCAGCAGGAGGGAACTCAGTAGTGCTGGGAGGGCACTGGCCTCTCTTCCTCCATCCCTTCACTATCTGAATGAGGCTGACTCCCTGGTCTTGTGCTGGGACATGAGCCACAAGTGAAATGATGAGCTGTGTCTGTGGGATCTTCTCTGGAGGGTTCTCCAGGGCCTGGGACCCAAGAGTGAGTCCCTGGTCTTTTCAGAGAGCAAGGTGATGGGAACATCAGGAGTCCAAGCACCCTGAGTGCACGTCAAGGAGTGAGGAAACCTCTCCTGAGCAGAGGACAAGTGCTGCAGACTCTTCATGCAGGGACAGGCATGTGGTGGGACTTTGACTCTCGCCTTTTGTCATGAGAGATACAGGGCCGGAAAATGGTCCGGGGGTTGAGGAACCCCCTGCATGTCACACTCCCACCCCTCTCCACCTGCCAGATGGTCACACCACCTGAACTCCTCAGCTCACACTCGGAACACGGGCTGTGAACAGGCATCGTCCTCGCTGGTGCTTGTCCCTTCCTCTCCCCAGCAAGCAGCACGGAGAGGTGGCAGGTGGCCCAACCTGACCCCTGCAGACCGTGCCAACACCGCTGCTTGCCTTGTCCCAAAAGGCTCCAGGTGGAAATTTGTGCCATTGCTGGGAGAAGACCTGGACCTTCGCCGCATCACCTGGAGGCTCCCACCCGAAACCATTCCCCGCCTCTCTGGCAGCAGCCGCCTCTCCTCGGACACCGAGGGGCTCCTCCATGAGGAGGACAGCGCTGTGGCTCCTGGCAGCGTGAGGAGGAGCGGGACACCCCGGCCCCAAGCAGGTGAAGGACGGCTCCGTTACGGCACTGAGTGTCCTGTCTCGTCCTGCTTTGAGCCGAGGGGCTGGCGGATGGGCTCTGTGTCCCCTGCCTCCCCTGTGTGCCCACCCTCATGTTGGTGTGATCTGCTTCAAAGCCTTGTCCTGGTGTGTCTGCTCACACGAGTGTCAAGGTAACCCCCATCTCGGCACGGACTTGGGAGCCTGCTAGCAAGTTGTTCTACCAAAGGCTGGATCTTCGAGGCAGGAGCAAACTCAGATGATACCTGCTAAGTGCCACCTCCAAGGCAGCTCTTCACCTTAATTAAGTGTCCTGAGCTTCTGGGGCAGATCTGCTGGACTGTCAAACAGAAATCACTCTCTTGTAGGTGGCTGATCTCTCCTGGCCTGCTGGGAGGGAATGGGGATTTGTTTGTCAAGGACCAGAATAACGGAGCGGAGTTTGCTTTTCAGATCCAGCTGAGATGGGATCCAGAATGAGATCTGGAGAAACCTCCTCCATTAAGGGCCACTTTCCTTCCTGCACCTTCTTTTAAAAGCCAAAATTATAAACCAGTGCTTGTGTCTCAGGGGAGATGTGAGAGAATGTGGTGAGAACCACAAGGCAGTGCCCCAGCAAGGCCGAGGTCTGGAGTTACCTTGGGCACCATGGGTGTGTCTGGTGCAGGGAGAAGTCTTTGTTTATCTCTTTGTTTCTGCATCTCATGTTGGGTGCTGTGGCTTATTCTAGATGTAGCATTCCAGAATCACTTTCCAGAGTGGCTGAACCCGGGATTCAGCCAAGGCAGGGGGGCACCATGGTGCCTCCTGCTTCCTCCCCATGGAAAGTGGAGCAGCAGCTTTATCCGCAGCCACGTTCCTCACGGTGTGCCCTTTTCCACAGAGCACTTGATGAATGGCCGGGTGGACTTCTCCTTCCCTGGCAGTGGCAGTGGCACCCTGACTAGGACAGCCAACACCAGTTACCACCAGCTGAGCTCCCACGTGCACCAGGAGCACAGGGTGATGGGCAGCTCCTCGCTGACAAGAGACTACTCCACAATGCTGATGGGGCATGGTGAGTACCGCAGGGATGGGACCTGCCCCTCCCTTCCACCCCCATGACTGTCTTTGGATCTGTACCCTAAAGTCCTCGTGGGGTGAGGACTGTGCTCACAGCTAAGGTGGCAGGTCTAGAAGGTCACATCCCCACCACTGGTGTCTTGGTGCTTTGCTAAGGCCTCTCTGCTTCCAGACCAGTTTGGAAAGGGTTCCCACCCCTCACAGGCAGGGTGCTCAGGGAAGGGAGCTCCATCCTTATCCTCACACCACAAAGCACTCCAGGGAAAGCATGTCTCTTCTTCTCGCTCTATCCAGCAGTGTGGTTGCCTTTCAGCTCCACGTGTCAGCTGGTGCTGACAGAAGGAGGTTTAAAAATTCTTCAAACCTGAGCCTTGAAAAGTCACCTGTGCAGGAGGCTGGGCTAAACCTGCTCTGAAGTCTCCAATGGTGTTTTTCTCTTTCTTCTTGCACCACTTCTGTAGATTACCCGGGGACACTCCTCCCTCCCATCCATGAAGATGCTGGGAGGACACTCCTCCGGCCCCAGGACGTGGGTTTCAGGAGCAGGGCAAAGGTGAAGGGTTACTACCCCAGCATTGGCTGTCGGGACTCTATAATCATGACTGATGGGTCCGCAGGGATGTGCAAGTACATAGGTACAGCTTGTCCAGTGTTTCCTCCCAGCCACACACCCCATAACAGCCCAGCCACCATCCATCCATGAGCTGCTGCCATCCACTGCTCACCCCAAACCTCCTCTCCATGGCTTGCTGTGTGCTGTGCTGATCTTCCTTCTGACCCAGCTGTACCTCTATCACGTCACCTTTCCATTTGCAGGTGAATTGCAGATTTCAACCCATCTGGACCGATTAACATTCACCACCACTGCTGCCACTGTGCTCTGATCAACCCATTGTCCCCATTCTCTTCATTCCTAATGAGCTTCTTGTTCTCAGTCTTACTCCACAGGCCTTTGGAGAGCTGTTGGGGAGAACGTGTGCTCCTTATGAGATGTCTCTCTGCCAGCTTCTTGTCAGTGAGGAGCTTCAGTCCCTGAGTGTCACCTGAGAGTCTGCTGTGCTCTCCATGAGCCTTGTGTCCCAGTGGGATAAGCTGAGGAGCACCCAGATGTGGTCCCAGGCCACATGAACAGGGCCTGGAGGGCTGATTTAGCTGTAGATTAGGGCTGATCTTAATTGACCTACACCTGATGAAGTCTGTGAAGCTTCTGGCAGACTGGACACGGTGCCTAGGGGTGAGGAAGGTCACAGCCAGCACCAGGCCCCTTCTTTGGGCTCTCTGCCACAGGAACACGAAGCTTACATTAACCTGTCCCACCCAAGCTTGGCATCCTGAGGCCGTGGGACATCCCTGTAGCTGTGCAGAGCCAGCCAGTCCCCACTCGTGACAGGTCAGCTTGCAGAGGTGACATCTCACCACGTCCTCCCCGAACCATCAGGACCATCCCATGTTCGCGTGCGCCACTCCCTCCTCTCCCCCAGCCCCCTTGGCCCCCATCCCCAAAACCTCCAGCCTGATGTTCCCTTCCTGCCTCAGACTCCAGGAAGGCGCTGGGCATCCCTGACACCCCCACCCGCCTGGTGTTCTCTGCCCTGGGCCCCACGTCGCTGAAGGTGAGCTGGCAGGAGCCGCGCTGCGAGAAGGAGGTGCAGGGCTACAGCGTGCAGTACCAGCTCCTCAACGGAGGTCAGTGAGCAGGCACTGGGGCTTGGCAGGGGTTTGGAGTGGTGGAGAGGCTGCTCTGGGCCCTCTGGCTCTGGATGACCCTGCTCTGAGCCGGGGGGATTGGAGCAGATGATCTCCAGAGGTGCCTTCCAGCCTCAACCGTTCTGGGATTCAGGGTCCTAAATCTGCTTCTTGTGTAGCCTTTTCTTTTTTTGTGAGGAAATGTTGCAGCTACCTCACAGCTTTCGTTCCCTCTTTCTCCTGAGAGGGAGAGCAAGTCCTGGAATTGCTTGTAGAATCATTTCACCTCCAAAAAAAATCCCCTTTTGACTGATTCTCTCCATCAGCTCAAACATCTTACATGAATTTTTTTTCAACACGTGGGACTTGGAAGAAGGATCGAAATGAAAATATCTTATTTTTACATGAATCTCAGGGCAATATTTGTGAAAATAGAATTCTTTTGTCTGAAACTCCTTGAGTTTTCAAGAAGCTGTTGTTTGTCCCAAGCCTTTTTTTGGAAAGAACTCTCATCCTGCACTACCCATTGTTGGTGGCAAGGTGTGATGCAGGTGGTTGAGCAGGGACCCTGGATGGCTTTTGCAGGCAGTTTGTTTGAGACAGAGTTTAGGTGAAAGCTGTGGCTCTGTCATTGTGCCTGCAACGTGGTGTTGACATCCTCTTCCCTGTGTGTCCCAGGAGAGGTGCACAGGATCACCATCCCCAACCCCAGCCAGAACTCGGTGGTGGTGGAGGACCTGCTGCCCAACCACTCCTACATCTTCAAGGTGAAGGCGCAGAGCGAGGAGGGCTGGGGCCCCGAGAGGGAGGGAGTCATCACCATCGAGTCCCAGGTGGACCCGCAGAGCCCGCTCAGTCCCGTGCCAGGTGAGGTGGCTGGGGACAGAAGGGTGCCACTGATGTCTGTGCTGCTGTCTACAGTGCTGGCCTGGCTGTTTTCTCTCCCCTTGCCACATCCTCACCTCTGCTTTCCTTCCTCTCATTTTGCAACAGGACCTTCTTCCCCACACATTCACTTCACACTCGTTGTCAGGAAAGCTGAGCCCTTACAGCTCATTCCATAAATGCTCCATGCAGATCCCTCCCAGGCTCCCTGTGCTGATTCTGATGTGTCCCCTGTGCCCTTGCAGGTACCCCCTTCACCCTGAGCACTCCCTGTGCCCCTGGACCACTGGTTTTCACTGCCCTCAGTCCAGATTCTCTGCATCTCAGCTGGGAGAGACCCCGTGAGCCCAATGGGCCCATCCTGGGCTACAGGATCACCTGTGAGATGCTGCATGGAGGAGGTACAGTATCAGGCTGAGGCAGCACAGGTCCCTTGTGTAGAGCACCACACACCTCAGCTAAGGCAGCAATCTGCTGCATTTTGGCTGGGACCAGTAAGAGTTTGCTTACATCAGTGCAAAGTGGAGACACAAGGCTGATTCCAAGCCTGGGAACTGGTGGCTCCTGACACTTTGGGCCATTGCATGGTCTGGTCTAACAAATGTGGTGGGAAGAGGAAGGATCTCAGCCAAAACCTCATGGAGGTGGTTGTTGAGGCTCCCCACTGTAGTGAAATGGGGTTGTTTTAACCCTTAGTAGAAGTGGGGCAATCCTACAGCCTGTGGGTTGTAAAGCTCAGGGACGGCCGAGGCAGCAGAGTTGAGGGGGAATGTGTTTGGAGGGACCATCACTCTGCTCTGTCTTCACCTCTCTGTGTCTCTGTGGATTAGGGGAGCCCAGGACAATCTATGTTGAAGGAGACAACCTGGAAACCACCCTGACTGTGCCCCACCTGAGCGAGAATGTCCCGTACAAGTTCAAAGTGCAAGCCAACACCACCCAAGGCTTCGGGCCAGAGAGAGAAGGCCTCATCACCATTGAATCTCAGGACAGAGGTGCAGTACCCTTTGTGGACGTGCAAAGAGAAACCTCTTAGAGCAGGGAACACGACTCCTGCAGTCACTTTCCAGCGCTGGTGGTAACTCCATGCTCCATGAAACACATGGAGACGGTTTTCCATGAAGGCAGTGCTGTGCCTGGTGAGCACTGTCCCAGTCCTGGTGCACTGAATGAAGAAACACCTGCCAGTCTTTAACTTATGGTGAAATTCTGCCTGTTTGTACAAATACCTGGAGGCAGTTTCTTACTGCCCAGGTGGGAGACTTCCCAGTCCTCCCAGTTCCTCCTGAACCTGGCTCTGATATCAGCAAGGGAAGATTCCTGAGCTTGCTGGTGCTCACTGTGCAGGGTTGAGGAGTTGGAAGCTCTTTGTTATTTCTTGACTGACTTGTCCCTTTTCCTTCTCCCCAGCTGCTTTCTCCCAGTTTGGAGGACAGCAGTACATGAGAGAAGTTTACAAATTCCCCACTGAATACACCACCAAAACCAGCATCAGCCATTCCTCTCTGGATCCCCACTTCACAGGTAGGGGCTCATTGTTGCTTTGCAACCCTCAGAAAACAAAGGGTAATTCTGCTTGTCCAAAGGTCTGAGGCTGCTTTTACCTCAAGTGCCAAAGGCAGGGGAGGAAGGTCCATCAGGTGGGATTGAAGAGGTCAGCCCTTTTCCTACACTGTGTCCCTGCTTTGCTCCAGGGAGAGCTGCAGTCATTTCCACACGTGCTGCCCAGTCCTGGAGGGAATGCTGTATTCAAGAGTCCTCCAGCACTATCACTAGGGACCAAATCATAGCTCTTCCTGCAAGGTTCAGTCTCTCCAGAGCAGAAAAAACCAGAGCAGTGGGACAAATATCTTCAGTCACATCAATGTAGTTGTCCCATGTTGTCCCACTGAGCTCATGGGTTCATGCTGCAACCCGGGGAGTTTGGGAGCTGTTAGGAGATCCGTCCTCTTGACTGACACAGCAAAGCCCTGGATCACTTGCTGTGGAGAGGTCCTTAAACACCACTTTCTATGATGGAAAACAAACTGCCTGGAGTCACGAGGCAGAGCAGGCCCTGTTCCCTGTGACCCCACACTTGGTGCCTTCCCCTTGCAGACGGGATGCTGGTGACCACCCAGCGCGTGGAGAACTCCAGCAGCACCCTCACCCAGGAGTTTGTGAGCCACACTGTGATGACCAGCGGGACCCTCACCCAGCAGGTGGAGAGGCAGTTCTACGAGGCCTGAGCCGGGCAGGCCGAGCACCAGCAGGACTTTTGGGATCAGGTGCCAGGATTTTATGGAACGACCCAAGGGGTGCCTGGGCAGCTCCTCCTGCGGGCACAGACCCTCTGTGGCACTCCAGGCTCTGGACTTCTCCTTTGGAGCCCAGCACACTCAGAGCTCTGGCATGGCTGGGTGTGTAAGCTCATCCTTCAGGGCAGAAATTGGGGTGTCTCCATGGCTTCAGCCTCCCCAGGTGAATGGAATGGAATGGAATGATTTTATTGTCAGTCCTTGGTTTTGAGAGGATGTCAGATGTCAAAATCATGATTTATAGAGGGTTACCATTTCCATTTTGCTCCAGGCTCTCTGGCAACTTGCCTGTTCACTGGAGTGGTTTTGTTCAGTATGGGGGTTTTTATGAGAGCTGCAAGGTAGGGTTCTGGGGTAACACGTGCTTTCTTATTGCACCTATTTGTGTCTGTCCTTTGCTGCTGACATTTGGTACCATGATAGCAAAGAATAACCTTTCATTTGTGTTGCGTTACTTGATGGCCTCTGATGCTTTTTTTTTGCATACAATATTGTACAGTTTTCATAGTATATATATATAAATATATATAAATGTATTTTATTATTTTATAAAAAAATGGAGGTGGATGAGATCTATGCTGAATGTGGAGGCTACACTGCGATTGTAGCTGCTGGGAAACATGAATAACTGGAAGAAATTAGTTAAGGGCTTGGTCCAAAGGTCACTTGAACCTTGTGATGAGGCTTGTGGGCTCTGCCTTGGACCTTGTATCCTTCAGCACCAGAGAGTCCAGCAGAAGGCTGCAAGGGCCCAGATCCACTCACTGCAGAACATCTCCCAGCTGGAGCACTTGGACACAGAAGGGCTGGGAGCTTCCTGGAGGTGAGGGACAAGAAGGGCCCCAGCAGCCAAGAGGGGAACTGCACTGGGATTCCTCACACAGCTGATGTGGAGAGCGAGATTTTGGGGCAGAGGATGTTGGGTATCTTTTAAAAGACTTTTTGCCCAGCAGTGACATCCCTAAAGGGACCTGTGATCCATCACTAAACACAAAGGAAGAGCAGGCCTGGCAACAACAGGCACTCCCATGGTCCTGAACAAGTCTGAGACTGCTTCAGCTCCCCTCACACAGGGCTGGGCTGGGCTGAGACCCTGCTGGCTTTCATGTCCCTGAAGGCTCCCTGCCCTGTGCCAGGGAAAACAGGCAGACTCCCTGTCTTGCAGAGCAGTGCAAGGTTTCCCTGGTGTGTTCCAGCTGCATGGGAGCAGGCGAGGAGCCTGCCTGGAGCAGCAGCTGCCACTGCTCTGGGTTAGAGCTTCCAACCAACGCAGCAGCTGCCCGGGCCCCTGGTAGCAGCACCAGTCCACTTCAATCTCACAATGAACCTTGGCTTTTTTTGGTGGTTTTCTTTTTTATATTTCTTTTTTTATTTCCTTTTTTACTTTGGACTCTGAAGAAGAGCTCACCACCAACAGTTCCCTCTCCTCTTCAGGCTTTTTATTTCACAGGGGCAAGAGTTGTACATCTTTCAGCCAAAGATGGATGTGGGTGAATCAAATCCACAGGAGTCTCCACGACTGCAGCTGGAGCTGGGTCAGTTTTGAACTTGGCTCAAGGGCTCCTTCACCAACTCTGAGGTTTTACTATGCCTTCAAGAAGCACTTATTTCTCTTGAGCAGGTGCCAGTGGCATGAGGCTGCCCTCCCTCCCTGCTCCCTTCTTGCCTGGGGTTGAGATTTTCTCTCATCCTGCTCAAGAACTCCATGACCCTTTCCCTGGGCTTTGTGGCCCAGAGTCAAACCCTGAAACCTGCCTGAACAGGGAACTTCCCAAGCATTTTAACCAAAGATGATCCTGTTCTCCAAGAGCAGAGCCCATCAGCTTCTCTCCAGGCCCTCCCCATGCAAATGCACTAAACTAACCCAGGCCTGTCTTTTTTAATTTCTTCTGGTTGTTGGAGCTGGTGCTGTTTCAGCCTTTCCAAGCTGGATCCAGAGCAGGTCTTTGATCAGATGGCTTCCTCTTGCACTCAATAAATATTTTCTCTATATTCTGCCTCTTTATTGTTGTGGGGTTTTTTGCCTTTTTTTTTTTTTAAGTAAGCTAAAATTCCCTCTTCCCCCTCACTATCCTCCATCTGCAGCAGAGCAGAGGGTCAGGGGCTAGAGGCAGATTCCCAAGCAGGAACTTCTGCCCTCTGTCAGTGCCTGCTGCTCCTGCACACTGCCCTCCCCTCTTGTGGCTGCAGCTCTGCTGGACTGCACAGCTCTGGTAATGGCTCCTTACACCAGTGCAAACTGGAGTTAAACCAGTATCTTCTGAGGAACAGTCCCAAGTGATTTTGGCTCACGTGGGCAAAGACCAACTGTGCGAATGGTTTGCTTTTATTAGGCAAATAATGCAGATGGACAAAGTGATCCCCTTGGGGAGGGAGGCAATGCCAGCCCAAGGTGCCCAGGGGTGGTGGTCACTCCTCTACAGGGACAGAGCCTTTGCCCCTTCTGAGGGCTTGGTGAGGTAGAAGGTGGCTGTGCCACTGTATTTCTCCTGAAAAACAAGAGGAGCGGTCAAGGCTGGGGTTCTGGGGCTGGGGGATGCCAGAGGGGGGGATAGGCCCTGCTGGTCAGTTCCACACTCACTTGACCTCCACTCCTCACAGTACTGCAATTCCTGGTCATGTTTCCCCTCTCCCCCCTTGGGCAGAGGCCAAAGCCCTTTCAGTCTCTCTTCATTTCAGAGCCTCCTCTGCCCCTTCTTTCACCCTCCCCCAGCCATTTACAGGGTGCACCATGATCTCACAGAGCAGCAAAATGATGCTTTGCCTTGGTCATAGGCCCCATGTCCTGACACCCCCATTGTGCTGGCATTTCCAGCTACCTGT
Organism: Irena cyanogastra; assembly: GCA_013397155.1. Classification (NCBI taxonomy): domain Eukaryota; kingdom Metazoa; phylum Chordata; class Aves; order Passeriformes; family Irenidae; genus Irena; species Irena cyanogastra. The sequence goes on from VWZV01006130.1 coordinate 721,317, forward strand.
GCATGCCAAGGTGCTGAGTTAGGGAACACTGGTGATGGCACTGAGATCTTTTCCAGGCTGTAACTGCCAGTGTTCAGCTCAGGAGTACCCAAGCTCAGCTCAGATCACTTTTCTGTAGATGGATTTGGCCTCCCTGAAGTTCCCCTAGCACCTTTTCACTCCCTTTCTCAAAGCAACAAGGTCCTGGGGCAGGGCTCTGTGACTGGCACAGTACTGAACTGCCTGCAAGAGCTTAGTGACATCAACAGACTCAGGGCTACCCCTGCACGGCCATGGGTGGGCTTCACCAACCCCAAATGGCTCAGGAGCCACTATTCAACAGTGTCCCTGTGCTGTGCCCCTGAGTGTTCCCTTGGGATCTTTCAGTCAGTGTCCTGGGGCTTTTCTGCCAATACCTGGATGTGCTGCTTGGCTCTCTCTGCAGCCCCAGCTTCCAGCAGTGTCACCGTGCAGCCTCCAAAGCCTCCCCCGGTCATCCTGCTGCCATAAACCCCATCCACTTCCAGGGCTGCTGCCACCAGCTCGTCCAGCTCCGGGCAGCTCACCTCATAGTCATCCCTGGAGAGAGGAGACCCATGCTCTGCCCTGTCCTGCACCCTGGGCACAAGCACTGCACCACTGACAGCTCCAGCTTGTGTCCTGGTGCAGCCACCGCCGTGGCAGCGATGTTGGGTGCTGCAGATCCTGGACAGCTCTGCCAAGGAGGGCTGTCAGCATCCTTGGTCATCCTCACCTGAGGGAGTTGTGGCTCTCCACCATCAGCTTCCCAAATGTGCTGTAGTCCCTGTGCTTCAGGGCCTCTGCTGCCTGTGCTGTCCGTGCTATCTCGCCGATGACGTGCCTGGCCCGCCGGAATATCTCATCCCCCAGCCGGCTCCTGGCCTCTGCAGACACATTTGTGTCCCTGCAGCAAAGCCTCACAGCCTGCAGGATGCTGCAGGGCTGCGTGCTGCAACCACCCTGCGCCAAAGCTTCTCTGCCTGCAGCACACTCCCATCACGGGGTGTGCGCCCACCCGCCTGTCCCAGGCCTCAGCCCACGGGGCACCAAGTTCTTGATGCCCCAAGGAGTGGCCAGAGATGAGCTGTCCCCACCTTCCAGCTCGGCCAGGGTGGCATCCCTCAGGCTGGCCTTGCCCAGAGCCGCCGCTGCCTCCTCGCACTGCCGCCGGCGCGTGGGGTACTCGCTGCCCGTCAGCGTGTGCCGCACGTTGGAGTTGGTGATGAGCACGGCCAGGCTGGCGTCGGTCAGCGGGACAAGGACGGTCTCCAGGGACCTGCACAGAGATCTCAGCCGTGTGCCCGCCCCCTTGCCCGCCCTGGCTCTCAGACACCTGAGTGAGGCCACGTGGCAGGCAGGTCCTGAACTACAGAGGCAAAGTTCAGGTGGTTTGGGGTTTCACTCGGGCATTTCACTTCCTCCCAATTATTAGTTCCATAACAGACGCTAGCAACTGAGGGAAAGATAGCCCAGGCAAGTAGCAGAAAGGTCGAAGGAGGAGGAATCAAGGCCAGAAGGAATTAAAGTGCAGGCTGCCCCGCCCCCATGATGAGGTTTTGGGCTGGGTTCAAGGGTTAACCTCTCCCTGCACTCCTGCCCTCAGCTCATGGCCACAGGGCCAGCTCATCCCCAGCTGCTCAAGGAGGTGGGCACAGCACAGTGAGTTCGACCCTGACCTGCAGTCGATGAGCAGCGCGTGGCCCTCCTTGCCCATCACGGATATGAACTGGTCCATGATCCCGCAGGGCATCCCAGCAAACGTGTGCTCTGCTTTCTGGCACACCAGTGCCTTGGCTACCAAATCCCCGTCATCTGTGCCACAGCAGAAACACACAGGTTAGCAGCTCCGGCAACTTTGTCCCTTGCCTGGGAGCAGGGGAAGCAAACATGGAGGGAAAGGGTTGTTTTCCCATGGAATGGAGTTTTGCAGCTGCAGGTGCTTGCTCTTGCACCACTGCATGACATCTATGCCAGCCTGGGCCCCTAGATCCAGCTGGATGTGATAATTGACACTGGTGTTTCAGGTATCTTAATTTTTGGGGCCATAGGGTGGGGAGAGGACGCTCGCAAGGGAACTTCCTCTCATCCCCCTGGCCAGCCCCAGGAGCGGTCCATGGATTTTAGGGGGCTGGGCAGGTCAGGCTGGATGAACCAGAGGAGCCACACAGGCAGGGCAGTGCCAGCTGAGGAGTTGTTACCCACTCACAGCAGCATTTTCCCAAGGGCTGTGGGATCTAGTTAAGGGCACCCCCCTCATCCCAGCTCCCACGTGGAAACAGATGCCCAGGATGGGCTGCTGCCTTACCAGGGCACAGCTGCTGGAGGAAGGTGTACGTAGCCACCTCCAGAGCAGCCGAGCTGGAGAGGCCCCCACCCAGGGGGATGTCACTGGCTACAACAGCAGTGAAGCCTGGCACAGGACCACCTGCAAGAAGAAAAGGTAGGAGGGGGGCCATGGGCCCCTGCAGGGCTGTATGTGCCCCACAGCTCACAGGGAATGACAAAAGGAGCCCCCGTGCAACATTTCAGAACACAGGGTGACCCACAGCAGTGCGATCCTGCAGCCCCCCAAGCACAGGCACTTTTGGAGCCAAGCCTGAGTTTGCTGGAGCCTGGCAGGAGCAGAGCTGCAGAATTACACAGACACTAGAAGAGCCCCTGGAGCATTACCAAAGCTGGATCTGAACACCAATTCCCTGCCAGAGGGGCTCTGCCCCAGCCCTCAGCCTGGGCCTTACCTCGGTAGTGCTGGATGACGCCCTTGACGTAGTTGGCCCAGCGAGGCAGCCCCGGGCTCAGGGAGCTGCCGGGATGGGGAGCCGGGAACTGCACCCTGTGAGGCTCGTCTGCCTCTGCCGAGGTGGTCACGATGGTGATGGTCCCGTCCTGCGTGGGGGATCCCACCAGCACCGTCCCCAGCTGCAGGGCCTGGGTGTGGGGAAGGTGGGCTCAGACCCTGCAGCATCCCTTGGAGCATCCCCACGGGTGGCAGGTGACAGCTGTGCCTGCTTCAGCTGGAGATCCAAGTGTTCCCTTTAACCTCCCAGAGCCCCCACTACACACTCTGGTGTGGCACAGAATTAAACTTCCTATTGACCTATTTGTTGAAGCTGGTGCTGTTTCAGCCTTAAATTAAACTTCCCACTACAGGGTCAGTCTTCCCACTAAATGTTGTGCCTGACCCCCCAGCTCGGTGCCAGGTGCTGCTTGTTGGGCTCCGGGGGAGTGGTAACCACGCCAAGAATGGGACAGGCTTCGGGAAGTTTCCTTGCCTGCCAGGGAATTCGGCTGACCTGCTCCCACGCTCCTTGGCCTCACAGTAATTAGCTGTGGGTTTGGTTTAGGACTGAGGGGGACTTAGCCGCTGAGCCAAAGGGGCTCGGAAGGAGCAGGAAGCTCCTGCGGTTCTGAACCATCTCTGCCACCAAAACATCGCTCTCTGCGAACGGGAAGTTGTTCGACGGGGCTGCAGAAAAAAGGCTTCAGCCTCTCGGAGAGGTGGCTGGGAAGAGCATCACATCCCCGAGAAGCGCGTTGGGCTGCAGGGGGGGCTGCAGCAGGTCTGGCTCCGAACCCCGTGGTCCTGGGCAGGGGATCCCGGAGGATGCCTCAGGGTCCTGGGTGGGGTATCCTGGAGGGGACATCCTGGGACGGGGGTGAGAAGGCGGTGGCCGAGGACCCCCGGCGGCTGCCAGGAGGACCCGGAAGGGTGACACGGAGAGAGCCCGGGGCCGGGCGGCAGAGCACGGCCCTTACCATGGGCAGCACGAAGCCGTCGTTGTAGTCGGTGTGCTCTCCGATGAGGTTGACCCGGCCTGGGGCCCACACCGCCAGCACCGCCGCACCCCCGAAAGACGTTTCGTGTGCCCGGCGAGCGGCCGCCAGCAGCGGGGACGAACCGGGCTCCGCCATGGCCGAGCTGCACCGCCCCTGATGGGTCCCTGCACCGCCCCTGATGGGTCCCTGCACCGCCCCCGAGCACCCTGAACCGCCCCTGATGGGTCCCGCGCCGCCCCGAGCACCCCGAACGGCCCCTGATGGGTCCCCAACCGCCCCTGACGGGTCCCGCGCCGCCCCTGATGGGTCCCCAACCGCCCCTGACGGGTCCCGCGCCGCCCCGAGCACCCCGAACGGCCCCTGATGGGTCCCCAACCGCCCCTGATGGGTCCCGCGCCGCCCCGAGCACCCCGAACCGCCCCGGGAGCCCCCCACCGCCCCTTCCACGGTGCTCGGAATCGCTGTCCAGGGCATCCCTACGGACCGGGCGAGCGCTAGTCCACACGCATCCCGTGTGTACCTGCGGCGGGGCCGGCACCGAAGCTTTATAACACATATATCCATATCCCAAAGCCCGTCCTAATACACGTAGAGATAAATACGTGCTTGTTTTGCACATGTGTCTCATATATGCGGGTTCTGCCTGCAATGTATGGAATTTATATATCTGTACAGATCAGTAGGTATATGTGTTACACCTATGTACATCAGTGTTAAACTGCTCGCAGTTTAATTACACGTACACCTGGGGGTGTGTGTGTGTGAGGTTCCCCCCGCCCGTGGGGCCGGGCTGCCTCGCTCCGCTCCTGGGGCGAGGCCCGTTCCCCATTCCCGGTTCCCGGTTCCTGGTTCCCATTTAGCCGCCGTCGCGGGACCACCTGGCCCTGGGGGACGACGAGCCCATGGCCAGGAAGGAGCCGCTGCTCAGCGCCCTTAAAGGTGAGCGTGGGCCCCCCGGCACCTGTGCGAGCTTTTTCTGGCAGCGCTCGGCCGCGCACCGGTACCGGTCTGACCGGACCGACGGCGGGGCCGCGCTGGGGCTCCCCGGGCCAGCCCCGCCGCCCGACCTTGGCTTTGAGGAAGTTTACCCGAGTTCCTGCCCGGCGCAGCGGAGCCAGCCGGGGAAGGTCGGGCCGTGCCGGGGTGTCGGACTCCCCCGCGGGGCTGTCCCCGGGGTACCCCTCCCCTTGCCCCGGCTGGGCACCCACGGGTGCCGCCGCTCTCTCTCCTCCCCGCAGGAGGGGTGCTGCGGCTGCGGGAGGGCGCGGGCCCCTGCACGGACACCTCGCCGCACCTCGTGTCCCTCTGCCAGCTGCTGGAGAGCATCCTGCGCAAGGGGCTCCGACGTGAGTGACCCTGCGTGCCCGGGCGGGCGGTGGCAGCGTCCCCGGGCCCGCGGCGAGGGGTCTCGCACTGCCTTTCTCCCGCAGAACCAGCCTGGGGCTTCCACAGACGGGATTACTGGCACTGGCTGGAGCAGCTTCCCGCGGGGACCAGCGGCCGGTGAGCGGCCCCGAGCTAGACTGGGGTGAAAAATCTGAGCTGTGGTGGCGTCTGTCACGACATGCTCATCCCGAAGACCCCAGGTGCAGGGAGGACGCTGCCGTGTGCTGCCAAAGCTGCTTCCCGTGTCCCCAAACAGGCCGACCCCTCTGTCCGTCAGCATCCGGAGAGCCGGGGGCTGTGAGCGGACGCGGACGGCGCAGGGCCGTGGGCGGTACTTTGTACGCTTGGCCCTGCAAGGGAAGGTGCTGGCGGTGGCCGTGAGGCAGCTGGCACAGACCCCCCGACTCCTGGAGGTGCGCACGTGGGGGGAGCTGCTACCCACGGGCGGTGGGCTGCGAAACGGAGGCGTAATCTGTGCTATTTCACTGGGTTTCAGTTTTATGATCCAGGGAGCTCCGTCCTCGGCGCTGAAGATCTCCGGGGTAAGATGGCGGCTCACCTGAGGCAGGATGCGGCCTGTGTTATGGCACTGCACTGCTGCAGGGGAGGGGGAAGAGTCCACGGTGATTTTTATAATCCAAACTTAGCACTGGAATCTAAATACATTGCTCCAGTGACCGGAAAAAAACCCCAAACAAACGTGTAAATATCTAAAGATTATTTGAATCCATCTATGGTTGGCTTTAGTGGCATGGGAGAGGGAAATTTCTTCTGAAGTATCTTTCATGTGATTTATTTGTACCAAGGATTCTGGCTTAAGCAGACCCAGTCTGGCTTTGAGGGGAGGCTGTGTCAGATTGGCCTGGGCTGAGGGGTGGCACGGGGGTTTAAGTGGCTACATTGCCTTGACAGGTTGCAGCGTTCCATCCATCCACAGCCAGGCTCCTTGGGGGGCCAGGCCAGGGTGGAAGCCTTTAATCTTTTGATTATGATAAATAACCCCATGTTAAACCTGTACATCAATGGTTTATAAATCACCCGTGCTGCTGGTGCATGAGCAGATTGCAGACTTGGCAGTGTGATTGCAAGGCTTGTGTAGGAGAGCCTGGGCAGCTTTGCTGTGCTTCTAAGGGGAGAAATAGTCAGTAGCATTTGCTGCAAGTCTTCGTCTGAATTTTGGGAAAAAAGGTACCAAGCTGCACCTGTGCCGGCAGTGGGAGCCTGGGATGAGCCTCCAGCAGCAGCTTGGGTGCATGGTGCTGGGATGCTCTCAAGGCCTCGCTCCCAGGACTCATTAGTTACACCACAAATGGCTTTATTCTGTCCTCTGCTGTGCCCCTGTGAGGCTGTGGCTGCCAGGAACCCGGCGGTGACACTGCCTCTCCATCCCCATCCCTCTGCAGAGCCTTTCCTCTCGCTGCTGCTGGTGCTGACCGAGGTAGATTTCTCCCTGGACCTGCAGGTGCAGTGGTGAATCAGTGGGGTGGTGACCAGCACAGGGCTGCCAGCGTGGGGCCCTGGCCCCTTCCTTGCCGGGACCGACGTCGCTGACGCTCCTTTGTTTGCAGAATTGCAGCTTCTTGGACGAGAGCTGGCTGCTGCCGGTAAGAGCCCGTCGCTCCCGGGAGCCGTCCTTCCGCCACCTGGCCTTCCCTGAAAAGTCAAATGAGGAAGATAAGGAGCGGTTTGGTGGGGAGGGATTGCCATGCACCCCGGGGTGAATTGGCTCAGGTTCACCAGGCCGAGCAGAGCTGCCTCTGCTATCGAGGTTGGATCCTGCCGGGTACCTGCATCGTCACCAGGAGCAGATCCCAGCATTCCCGGGAGTAAAACCAAGCAAGAGAAGTACCCAGGCCTAAATCGCTGATATAAGTGAAGTTTTCCCATGGTCCCTTCCCTGGTTTCTTGCCAAAAAAATCCCCATTTCCCTGGGCTGACACAGATTACGCATCAGTTGGTTTCACTCTTGGTTTGCTCAGTGAAACATCAGTGTGTTATTGAGAGCAGCGGGGACGCCTTCATGTCCTTTAACGATGGAGAGCATCCCTCCACCACCTTTTAAACCCAAAAGAATCCCCAAAAAGCTCAAGGCGGCTTTGGGACTGGTCAAGGCGTGCACTGAGCCGTGGTACTGCTGCAGAGCCTGGGATCCCACTGGCTTTGGGGCATTTCTGACAGCCAGTGCCCCCAGCCGAGCTGGCCGCGTCTCAGGGCTCTGGCTAATGCGATGTGACAGTAAGTGCTGCTGCAAACAGCAGCGCCTTTGGGGAGGGGCAGCTGCGTCCCTCGGCTGCGTGGGGACATGTGGGGTGAGGCAGGAGGGTTCTTCAATGAATTAAGGGTTTGCTGTTGCTTTGCCATCCCATCCATAGGGCAGCTTTGTCCCTTCAGGGTCCGGGCACAGCCAAATCCTGAGACAACAGAGACAAGCAGCCACCGATGGCCCCAGCTCAGCCTGGGGCACTGGGACTTGCCTCTCCCTGGACTCCCAAAGCCCTGGGTTGGCATCAGTGCCAGAAATTATCCAGGGCATGGGGTCCCTTGGATGTCCCATGGCCATTGCTAAGGCCACTGTCACCATCCACTCTCTTTCAGGTGTGCAGTACTTACGAGACAGTCCCGTGCCAAGCACTGGGGATGGTGCTCAGGTAGGAACTCTTGATCCTCCTCTCCACTCTCCAGAGGGATCTGGTCATCACAGCACTGAAAATGCCCCAAAAAGGGAAATAAATTTCCTGCAGAGAACATTGGGGCTGTCTCAGGTGCTTTTCTCCCCTTCAGCTCAGCCTTGCCAGTATCTGCTGTCCCTGAGGTGGCTTTTCCCTGCATTCCGTGTATGGGTGCAATGTCATGGATGGTACAAAAGGGGAGCCAGACAGGGTCCCTGGGGCTGGGTTGAGGCTCGGCTGCACCCCCAGGTACGTGGACGGCCGAGTCTTTGTCACCAAGGTGCTCCCCGAGAGCCAGGCAGAGGTGGACGAGGTGGTGCTGGCCGGTGACATCCTCGATGAGATCAATGGCTGCTCACTGAGATACGCCTCCCCCGGGCAGGTGGGTGAGGACGGAGGGCTGGGGTCTCCCCCTCTTCTGCCCCCTGCTCCCCTCTGCTCCTTCCTCCCTTTAGGCTGGGGCTGTGCTGCAGAGGCTGAAGGGACAACCGCTCACCTTCCGCCTGCTCCGCTGGCAGTGGCACGATGGGACAGTCTTTGAGCCACTGCTGCCCTACCTGAGGGCCCTGAAGGAGAAGGAGCCCCACTTCCAGCTCCAGCACAGCCCCCGGCACAGGGGCAAGAGGGAGCCCCGACAGCTGCAGGGGGACAGGTGGGTGTGTGCCATGGGCTGCCCCCAGGCTGGGCTGAGGGTCCTGGCACTGGGGCGGCCCTGTGCCCACATTATCCCTGATCTCTGCTCAAGGCTGTGGGGCCAAGGCTGCCCCCATGGCCTGGAGGTGAGGAGGGGAAGGGGGCTGGGAGCATCTTCCCCTGCAAAGAGCAGCAGGAGGGATGTGTGGGGTCCTTTTCTCCCCAGGCTGCTCTACACCCTGCGGTTCCTGGGCCAGACCAGCATTGGGACGGTGAGGCTGTGGGGCAGAGACCCCCCAGGCGCCATGGGGTGAATCATCTCTTCTGGAGTTCTTTTCATGTGTCCAAGGGTTATTCTCTCCTTCCCATTTCATTTCAGTATGGTGGCAAAGAGGTGCTGGAGGTGGCCATCCCTGTTGTGCTGGAGAGGAACTCGGCAGCGCGGGTGAGCAATGGGGCTGGGGTCACCCTGGGAAGGGCTCTGTGAGAGAGTGCAGGGAAACAGGGTCTCTGCCATGGATATTTTTTCCTGCCAGCTCCAGGTTCACTTGGCTTGGCTGAATATTTGCCACCCCTGTGGGTTTTTTTGAGGTCAGAAACATCTCTGCAGCCAGGATAGGAAAGGGCATTAAGGAAAAAATGCAACTGCATGCAGAGAAGCACTTGGAAAATTCTGGAAAGGCTAAGCCTGATTCTGGGGGTGCTTTAGGGCTCAGGTCACTGTTGTTTGAGCCTCTGGGGGTTTTGTGAAAAGATTGAAGTGTGGAAGCACAGGGTGGTGGGGAAAAAAGTGCAGCAGAGAGAAAACTTGAAAAAGCTGAGGTTGACTGTGCTTCATCACCTCTGCATTTGGATAATCTCTGGTGAGTGTCTGATTGAAAACAGAGCTCAGGGCTGTGCTGATCAGGGCTTCTTCCCCCTCATCCCCCCTGCAGGAGGTTTTATTTGATGTGAGGGAGACAGAAGTCCTTGTGCAGGAGAAGGCTTCTTCCAAGGTGAGTGAATGACATCCGAGGTCCAGGAATCTGGTGGCATGGAGAGCCCAGCTGGAGGGATCCTGCGGACAGTATAAACCAGGAACGGGGCCTACAGGGGCTGAACACAGCCCCACACACCGGCCCCTTCCTGTCCCCTGCACAGCTCCTGGGCCGCCATCCCTACCCCTCCATCTCCTGCGTGGGACGCTGCACGTGGAGCCCCAGGATCTTCGCCTTCTGTGTGGTGTGAGCGCTGCCTGCGGGCCCTGGCAGGGGGACAGAGGGATGTGGGTCTGGGAAAAGAAGCAAGCGAGGTCCAGAGCAGCCGCAGGGTCCCTGGAGCAGCTGAAGGCAGGGCTGGGCTCGGAGCTCTGCTGGATAATGGACGTGTTTCCATTTTTAGCTCTTCCCCCGAGAGCCCTGATAGGAGCATGTTCGACTGCCTGGTGTTTGCATCCAGTTCTGAGCAAGAATGCGAGGAAATCATCGGGAAAATCGGTAAGGGAAGGGTTTATGGCTTCAGCTACCATCAGTCACATCGTGGAGTACCAGAAATTCTGTTCTGGTCCACCACATGCAGGATCTGACTTAGTTCCTTTTGTTGAGGTTACTAAGATGAAGAGATATTTCGATGCTTTTCTGGTGTGGGTTTTTTTTTTTTTTTTTAAGGACCATTAGACAATGATTTTATTTTAAGAAACAGCTTCTAGGCATACCCAGATGCTTCATTGTTTCCAGTAAGGACTTGGAGGAAATACCGTTTTCAAGGGATGTTATTTTAAACATACTTTTCTTACAGGAGCTGAGGCTGCTACTGCAGCTCAGCACCAAACCAAGCATTTACAAACAAATCCCATGACTTGGAATTTTTCATTTTTAATTGGCCTAAATGCAAGCTGTGTGGTTCTTTGTGAATTATATGGGCTACTGAGGAGCCTCAGGTTTCCCATGGGGACATTCCTGGCAGGCAGGGGCCCTGGAGAGAACTGCTCAGGTGATTGACCAGAGATCACTGAGCCTCACCTAAAGTTTGAGCTGGTGCTTAACTTTGTGTCTAAATTGTGAACCTAGTTACTTCATATCAAAGGAATCTTTTCCCCTACAGCTTTAGCAAGAAGAATAGGGAAATACTTGCTCAAAGCCTGTAATTTCAGAACAGGATTTTAGCAGGATACTTCTGCAAGCCAGGGGCTGGGTTTGCTCCGAGTGTGCGTGGAGCAGTGTAGGACAGGGAGGCGAGGAAGAGGCTGTGTAAGGTGGGTGAGGAGAGCCTGTTCCTCCAGCTGCAGGATTTAAGCACACGGAGTGGTTTGTCTGAGGGAGAAGCGCACGATGAGGCACCGCTGTCCCAGCAGCAGCTGAGGGATGCAGGCCCTGACTCAGAGCAGGGTGGGATGGTTTTCATGCTCTTCCTCACCACCGTGGTGGGAGATCATGGACAGCCAGCACCAATTTACCTCAGTCTGGTCAGAACTGCTGCTACTCTTCCTCCACACCACCACAGCACTTCCACTGGAATAAATGAAGCTGGGCTGGCTCAACCACTTGCCTGTGCTGCTTTCTGTGACAACTCCAGCCTTACTCGTAAAGCCTGTTCAGGCAGGGCTGAGCAGCCTTGCCCTCCAAGTTCAGTGTTAATTACCATGGTTCAGGTGCAGTCTGAGCACTTTGCTCCAACACAGCCAGCAGGGCCTGGCAGCTGAGGAACCTCAAACTCAAGCAAACGTTTGAGTCCAAGCCTGCTCCATCCAAAAAAGTCTGGATGGTAAATGAGAATCCCATGGAGCACCAACCCTGTGCTCAGCAGCATATCTGCTCCCAAGGTGGATAATCAGCTGTTCCCCTTGCACACCATCCCCCTCATGAAGATCTAGGACTGGAACAGCCCAAGCCCATGGGAACACTCCCCCCACACCTCGGCACCAGCACTGCTCAGAACAGCCAGGTGGTTTTGGCTCAGCCAAACCAGCCACAATTCCAAAATAAACTTTCCTTGTGTCTGCTGGAAATGAGGAAGGAACTTGGAGCTAAGCTTGTGCCCTGATTAGAGAAAAGCCCCCCAAAAAGCCACTGCAGCCTCAGCCAAACCTCCTGGGCCCTACACAGCATAAGGCTCCACTCTCACTGGCCATAGCTGCAAAAAAAATCTCAAAAATACTCAAGAACTTCTCCATTCTGTTGCCAGCTGAGGTTAAGTTGCCACAGCAGCCCAGGATTACAGGAATCTGTAGGAGGCAGAAGCTTCTTCAAGCCCATTCAAACCAAACGACAAAGACGCCTCACATGTGAATGTAAAACATTTAATTTAAAAATGTTGACACTACAATATATAAAATAGCTATTATAAATGCACATAGTGTATTCTATAGCTGCCAGGTTTACGTTTTTAGGAAACTGTAAGTTACACTGTGGTTAAGACTTGTAGTTTCACCCTCTGAAGGAAGTCCACATTTGATCACAGTGATGCATGGTCAGACTAACAGCCCCAATTGTTAAACACTTGGATCAAGTCATAACCAGTTTTATTGCAAAAGGACCCTGTACACATTTATATCAATTCTAGTACCTTACAAGTTTATCTACCCAACAAGTCATTAACATACAGAAACATGCATGAGAAGCAAGAAAGAACACCCATCCCTTCTGCATATTAGCAACTTGTCACTCCCGAGCCCGAGGCTCAACATCACTGAGGTTTATGTGAACAGTCACTTTTAGCATTCATCCTGAGTGAAAGATGGAATGACTTAAGTACAAATGCAACATATTATAAACAATTTCTTACAAAAAAAGTCACAAATTAAAACCAAAGTATTTTACAGAATTAACTACAAAACACCATAAAAACAGCCTTCACTTAAGCCCTCTCTCCCCGTATCCTGCGAGCCAACTGGATATCTTTGGGCATGATGGTGACTCTCTTGGCATGGATGGCACACAGGTTTGTGTCTTCAAACAGACCCACCAGATATGCCTCGCTGGCCTCCTGTTTCAAGAGCACAAGAAATGTTGTTAAAAACCCCCAGCGCAGCTCCCCCAGCGCCAGAGCCCAGCCGGCCCTCAGCAGTACCTGCAGAGCACCGATGGCCGCACTCTGGAACCTCAAGTCTGTTTTGAAATCTTGGGCGATTTCCCTGACCAGCCGCTGGAAGGGCAGCTTGCGGATCAGCAGCTCCGTGGACTTCTGATAACGACGGATCTCACGGAGCGCGACGGTTCCCGGCCTGGATGGAAGAGGGAGGAGACAGCGGTGAGGCGGGGCAGGGGCTGCGGCAGCCGGGGCCGAGCCGAGGGCCTTACCTGTAGCGGTGAGGCTTCTTGACGCCGCCGGTAGAGGGGGCGCTTTTCCGGGCCGCCTTCGTGGCCAGCTGCTTGCGCGGCGCTTTCCCCCCAGTGGACTTGCGGGCGGTCTGCTTTGTACGGGCCATTTTTCCTCACTTACCTACAGGGACAAACACGCATGACACGGGGGCCCGGCTCTCCCCGGGACCTCCAGGCCCGACGACACAGCGGCCAATTTCCTCAAGCTCCAAATGCCCCCCTCCCCCGCCGCGGGCAGGAGGCCAGCGGCCTCCNGATGGGAACCGGCCGTGACTCAGGGCACGTAGGCAAGGCCCGGCCTGTCCGCCGCGCTCCGGGAGGACCCGAGGCCGCAAACGGCCGCCCAGCACCACCGACCGCTTCGAGACGCGTCCGCTGTCCGGTACTTACCGGTAAGTAGAGAAGAAAGCGCCGGTGCCGGTAGCGCTGCGCGCCGAAGCTTCTACGCTGTGGTGCTGCCCGAGCCGCTCCTCAGCCGCCGCGCCGCTCACTGCGCCCGCCCCACCGCGGGGACACGCACTTTATAGTGGGGGCGCGCGCGCGGCGCGGTGACATCACAATGCCTGTAAGCAACGCGCCGCGCTATTGGCCGGGACCTCCGCCGGCGCCGTCGCGTCACCACACACAAAGGCCGTGCTCCGGTTCCCCGGCGCTGATTGGGCGCGCGGCTGGGCGCTGATTGGTTGTTAAAGTAGGCGTCCGATTGGGTGTTGAGGGAGGAGAAGCATCCAATCGGTTGCGGGCGGACGCTCTGCGCGCTGATTGGACGAAACGGGGCAGGGTTTGGATCNCTCCCCCGGGAGCCGCCGGTGTGCGGCCGCTCGACACCCGCGCTCGGGGGTGTCCGTGGGGGCGAGCGGAGGCCCCGCAAGGGAAGGGGGTCTGGCAGCGCCTCCGGCGCTTCTTGCCCGGGTTTATTATTGCAGATGCCAAGGAAGGGTTGTCACGGGACTTGGATTCGCTCCGGGCAGTGGGGCTGGGATGTGACTGCCCCAGGTCAGAGCCTGACCTTTGGCCCTGGGAAGGGAGCACTCAGCAGTTGGGGCTCAGCCCCTCTGCGCTGCCGTTCCCAGATCGCACTGACCCTGTGGGTCACCTTCATCCCCAAAGCGAATCACAAAGTTCCACTGCAAGTAGAAATCCAGAATCCATGCTCCCTGTTGGTGCCATCTTAGCGTTTATCTTCCTAAGATAAATAACTATTCAATTTAAAAAAAACTTGTCTTTTGGGGAAAACTGCTGCCTTTAGTTATACCTTGATTTATATCACTATTTTACTGTATTTTCACTGACTGTGGAGACAGGTCCCTGCCCCCACAGGAAGGCTCCCAGGATCAAGAAGAACAGGTCCCAAATGCCCTGGAGTTGTAGCACGTAGGACATGCCGGGAACACAAACAGATGCTCCTAAAGGTGTCCGTGAGGTTCCCAAAGTGGAGCGGAGCTGGAATCGCCCACTCTCTGCATCCTCGGCCTCTGGGCTCAGCGCTGGCCTGGTTGGAAGAGCCAGGATGGAGCTGGGAATGTTTGGGAGCGTGTCCTGCTCCTCTGTCCCATTGGCCACTCCAGCAAACGTGGCACCGTGGTGTGACAGGGCCTCACGTGTGCCCAGGCTGTTGCTGCCCAAGGGACGTTGTCTCCCCTGCCTCTGGTCCTCGTTTTCAGGTTCATTTTCTCTCTTCTAAAGGAAAATGTTAATTATTTAACAGAGGCAAAAAGCTGTGTATCCATGCAGTGGCTTGGGAGGTGGAGGTAAACACTCACTGCGTTGTTTTGGAAGGTGGAAAGGGAAGAATGCCCTTTCATCTGAGTTGTTCACGCTTAGGGAAAATAAAATTAGGAACCTTTTCTGGTGGTAACAGCGTTTAACACATTTAATTTGTTACTTTTGGGAGCTCACTGCCCTGTCACCATTGCCAAGAAGCTAGGTGAAACTTTGTTACCAGGAGTTCATAATCTCCTTAATTATTACCTTCTCCAGTTTTCATAGCAATGCCTTCTTGGACCTCTCATTTTGGATATAGTGAAGATTTTTTTGCTCTACAAAACCCTGGAGAAAAGCTAGGTGTCCCCTGGGGTGGAACAGGCTGAGGGTCAGCTGTACACCCAGAAGCTGAGGAGGGCAAAGGTGGGAATAAATGCACCCTGGGCACATCACCTGGAGTGTCCTCAGTGTTTCCCCATCGCTTGGAGGGCGTGTGTGAGGTGTGAAACAACTGGAAAACAGTGCCAGCACCAGGCTGTAGAGTAAACACCAGCCGTGAGAGATTGGAGCCTGTGGGATCCAAATCCCTTTGGACAAAGTGCAGGTTTGTGGTGGTGTTTTCAGGGTGATTCCTCAACAGCTGAGCGGCTTTTCCAGCAGGTTCGTGGCTGACAGTGGCTCTGGGATGGGTGTACAGGTGTGTGTGGAGATACTCACTGAAACACCTGCTCGTGCATTGACTGAGGAAAAGCCCTGCTTGACCAGGAACTGCATAATTGCAGTGCTCCAGCTTTCCGTGGAGGGTGGTTAGCTGAGTAGGAAGGTATTGATACCCTGTGACTTATTCCTGCAAATGCCTGGGAATAAGCTACTAAATCACCTCGGGACAAGCCTGCCTGCAGCAGGTACTAAATCAGTATAAATAGGAATTTACAAAACGATTTGCCTCCCCAAACCAGCTGCAGAGACCAGGCCTAAGGTTTATTATTAACGCTGCTCGCGCCGTGTGGGCTGGCAGAGGTAAAAAAGGTGTTTGCCTGATGAATGCTGTGTGCCCTTTCCCACACCGCTGGCGATCCCAGCGCCAGGAGCGGTTCCGTGCGGAGCCCAAGAGATCAAAGTCCTATTAAAAGAAACTCGTACCGTTTCCTCCCCTGGGAGAGAAGTTAATTGGCCGAGGAAGCGCTCCACATGGGAAATCGGCCGATTCCTCGGACACGGCTGCTTTGGGGGGGGTTTCTCCCGGGGGAGGACGGGGAGCCTGTGCTCCGATGTCCCAGCAGCCAGGTGCCATTGGTGTCACCTGCTCCGAGGTAGGTTCTTCATGCGCTCGCTGGGCCTTCCTCCCCCTCTCCTCCTCCTCCTCCTCCTCGGCCGCAGTGCTGCCCCCGGGCACTTCCTGCACGGCGTTGTCCCGTGGGTGGGGAGGGCCGTGGAGCCATGAGCGATGCCAGCACTAAAATAACGCTCTGGCCGCGCTCCCGCGTCCACGCGCAGCCCCTGAGGCAGAGGAAGAGGGGGAGGAAGGAAGTGAGGCCGCCTGACACAAATAACTCCCGGCCCCTCACCGCCTCCCCGGACCGGCCTCCCCTGCTCCCGTCCCGCCCGGCCTGGAAGGGCTGGGCCGAGCGGGCTGTGCCGCCCGGGTATGGCCGGTGTCCCCCCGGGCTCGGTGCCATCGTGTGGCTCGCTCCTCACTCTCAGGGGCTCGGTGTCCCCCAGGGTCTCCGTGTCCCCTCGGGGGTCGGAGCCGTCGCTGGGCTCGGGGCTCCTCAGGCCCCGATCTCGCCCCACCACAGGGGGGCGCCCCGGCGCGCCGCCCCCACCGCTCCGCGCACTACA